>JAPPVO010000017.1:0-214310 GCA_030407325.1 Camellia japonica | reverse complement strand
CAGTGCGCTGTGCAAAATAGCGCGAGTGTAAACTGCACAAAACAGTGCGCTGCGCAAAAAGCGCTAGTGTAAACTGCAAAAAACAATGCGGCGCAAAATTGCGCGAGTGTAAACTGCACAAAACAGTGTGCTCCGCAAAATAGCGCGAGTGTAAAGTGCACAAAACAGTGCGGTGCGCAAAATAGCGCGAGTGATAAACTGCACAAAATGCCTGCGCAAAATTGCGCGAGTGTAAACTGCACAAAACAGAGCGCTGCGCAAATAGCGCGAGTGTAAACTGCAGAAAATAGTGCGGTGCGCAAAATAGCGCGAGTGTAAACTGCACAAAAAGTGCGGTGCGCAAAATAGGTTGAGTGAAAACTGCACAAAACAGTACGGTGCGCAAAATAGCGCGAGTGTAAACTGCACAAAACAGTGCACTGCGCAAAATAGCGCGAGTGTAAACTGCACAAAACAGTGCGCTGCGCAAAATAGCGCGAGTGTAAACTGTACAAAAGAGTGCGCTGCGCAAAATAGCGCGAGTGTAAACCGCACAAAACAGTGCGGTGCGGAAAATAGCGCGAGTGTAAACCGCACAAAACAGTGCGCTGCGCAAAATATCGCGAGTGTAAACTGCACAAAACAGTGCGGTGCGCAAAATAGCGAGAGTGACACACTGCACAAAACAGTGCGCTGCGCAAAATTGCGCGAGTGTAAACTGCACAAAACAGTGCGCTGCGCAAAATAGCGCGAGGGTAAACTGCACAAAACAGTGCGCTCTGCAAAATAACGCGAGTGTAAAGTGCACAAAACGGTGCGGTGCACAAAATAGCGCGAGTGATAAACTGCACAAAACAGTGCGCGGCGCAAAATAACGCGAGTGTAAACTGCAAAAAACAGAGCGCTGCGCAAAATAGCGCGAGTGAGAAACTGCAGAAAACAGTGCGGTGCGCAAAATAGCTCGAGTGTAAACTGCACAAAACAGTGCGGTACGAAAAATAGCACGAGTGACAAACTGCATAAAACAGTGTGGTGCGCAAAATAGCACGACTGTAAAGTGCACAATACAGTGCGGTGCGCAAAATAGCGCTAGTGATAAACTGCACAAAACAGTGCGCTGTGCAAAATACCGCGAGTGTAAACTGCACAAAACAGTGCGGTGCGCAAAATAGCGCGAGTGATAAACTGCACAAAACAGTGCGCTGCGCAAAATAGCGCGAGTGTAAACTGCACAAAACAGTGCGCTGCGCAAAATAGCGCTAGTGTAAACTGCAAAAAACAATGCGGTGCGCAAAATTGCGCGAGTGTAAACTGCACAAAACAGTGTGCTCCGCAAAATAGCGCGAGTGTAAAGTGCACAAAACAGTGCGGTGCGCAAAATAGCGCGAGTGATAAACTGCACAAAACAGTGCGCTGCGCAAAATTGCGCGAGTGTAAACTGCACAAAACAGAGCGCTGCGCAAAATAGCGCGAGTGATAAACTGCAGAAAATAGTGCGGTGCGCAAAATAGCGCGAGTGTAAACTGCACAAAACAGTGCGGTGCGCAAAATAGGTTGAGTGACAAACTGCACAAAGTAGTACGGTGCGCAAAATAGCGCGAGTGTAAACTGCACAAAACAGAGCACTGCGCAAAATAGCGCGAGTGTAAACTGCACAAAACAGTGCGCTGCGCAAAATAGCGCGAGTGTAAACTGTACAAAAGAGTGCGCTGCGCAAAATAGCGCGAGTGTAAACCGCACAAAACAGTGCGGTGCGGAAAATAGCGCGAGTGTAAACCGCACAAAACAGTGCGCTGCGCAAAATATCGCGAGTGTAAACTGCACAAAACAGTGCGGTGCGCAAAATAGCGAGAGTGACACACTGCACAAAACAGTGCGCTGCGCAAAATTGCGCGAGTGTAAACTGCACAAAACAGTGCGGTGCGCAAAATAGCGCGAGTGTAAACTGCACCAAACAGTGCGGTGCGCAAAATAGTGCGAGTGTAAACTAAAAAAAACAGTGCGGTGCGCAAAATAACGCGAGTGTAAACAACACAAAACAGTGCGCTCCACAAAATAGCGCGATTGTAAAGTGCACAAAACAGTGCGGTGCGCAAAATAGCGCGAGTGATAAACTGCACAAAACAGTGCGCTGCGCAAAATAGTGCGAGTGAAAACTGCACAAAACAGAGCGCTGCGCAAAATAGCGCGAGTGATAAACTGCAGAAAACAGTGCGGTGCGCAAAGTAGCGCGAGTGTAAACTGCACAAAACAGTGCGGTACGCAAAATAGCGCGAGTGACAAACTCCACAAAATGGTGCGGTGCGCAAAATAGCGCAGTCTAAACTGCACAAAACAGAGCGCTGCGAAAAATAGCGCGAGTGTAAACTGCACAAAACAGTGCACTGCGCAAAATAGCGCGAGTGAGAAACTGCACAAAACAGTGCGGTACGCAATGTAGTGCGTGTGTAAACTGCACAGAACAGTGCGCTGCGCAAAATAGCGCGAGTGATAAACTGCAGAAAACAGAGCGGGGCGCAAAATAGCACGAGTGTAAACTGCACAAAACAGTACGCTGCGCAAAATAACTCGAGTGTAAAGTGCACAAAACAGTGCGGAGCGCAACATAGCGCTAGTGATAAACTGCCCAAAACAGTGCGCTGTGCAAAATAGCGCGAGTGTAAACTGCACAAAACAGTGCGCTGCGCAAAATAGGGCAAGTGATAAACTGCACAAAACAGTGCGGTGCGCAAAATAGCGCGAGTGGAAGCTACACAAAACATGCGCTGCGCAAAATAGCGCGAGTGTAAACTGCACAAAACAGTGCGGTGCGCAAAATAGCGCGAGTGTAAAGTGCACAAAACAGTGCGGTGCGCAAAATAGCGTGAGTGATAAACTGCATAAAACAGTGCGGTGCGCAATATAGCGCGAGTGTAAACTGCACAAAACAGTGCGCTGCGCAAAATAGCACGAGTGTAAACTGCACAAAAGAGTGCGCTGTGCAAAATAGCGCGAGTGTAAACTGCACAAAACAGTGCGGTGCGCAAAAGAGCGCGAGTGTAAACTACAGAAAACTGTGCGCTGCGCAAAACAGCGTGAGTGTAAACTGTACAAAAAAGTGCAGTGCGCAATATAGCGCGAGTGTAAACTGCATAAAATAGTGCGGTGCGCAAAATAGCGCGAGTGATAAACTGCACAAAACAATGCGGTGCGCAATATAGCGCGAGTGTAAACTGCACAAAACAGTGCGCTGCGCAAAATAGCGCGAGTGTAAACTGCACAAAAGAGTGCGCTGCGCAAAATAGCGCGAGTGTATACAGCACAAAACAGTGCGTTGCGGAAAATAGCGCGAGTGTAAACTGCACAAAACAGTGCGCTGCGCAAAATAGCGCGAGTGTAAACTGCACAAAACAGTGCGGTGCGCAAAATAGCGCGAGTGATAAACTGCACAGAACAGTGCGCTGCCCAAAATAGCGCGAGTGTAAACTGCACAAAACAGTGCGCTGCGCAAAATAGCGCAAGTGTAAATTGCACAAAACAGTGCGGTGCGCAAAATAGCGCGAGTGTAAACTGCACAAAACAGTGCGCTCTGCAAAATAACGCGAGTGTAAAGTGCACAAAACAGTGCGGTGCGCAAAATAGCGCGAGTGATAAACTGCACAAAACAGAGCGCTGCGCAAAATAGCGCGAGTGAGAAACTGCAGAAAACAGTGCGGCGCGCAAAATAGCGCGAGTGTAAACTGCACAAAACAGTGCGGTGCGAAAAATAGCACGAGTGACAAACTGCACAAAACAGTGCGGGGCGCAAAATAGCACGACTGTAAAGTGCACAAAACAGTGCGGTGCGCAAAATAGCGCTAGTGATAAACTGCACAAAACAGTGCGTTGTGCAAAACACCGCGAGTGTAAACTGCACAAAACAGTGCGGTGCGCAAAATAGCGCGAGTGTAAACTGCACAAAACAGTGCGCTGCGCAAAATAGCGCTTGTTTAAACTGCATAAAAACAGTGCGGTGCGCAAAATAGCGCGAGTGTAAACTGCACAAAACAATGTGCTCCGCAAAATAGCGCGAGTGTAAAGTGCACAAAACAGTGCGGTGCGCAAAATAGCGCGAGTGGTAAACTGCACAAAACAGTGCGCTACGCAAAATAGCGCGATTGTAAACTACACAAAACAGAGCGCTGCGCAAAATAGTGCGAGTGACAAACTGCAGAAAACAGTGCGGTGCGCAAAATAGCGCGAGTGCAAACTGCACAAAATAGTGCGGTGCGCAAAATAGCGCGAGTGTCAAACTGCACAAAATAGTGCGGTGCGCAAAATAGCGCGAGTGTAAACTGCACAAAACAGTGCGCTGCGCAAAATAGCGCGAGTGTAAACTGCACAAAACAGTGCGGTGCGCAAAATAGCGCGAGTGATAAACTGCACAAAACTGTGCGGGGCGCAATATAGCCCGAGTGTAAACTGCACAAAACAGTGCGGTGCGCAAAATAGCCCGAGCGTAAACTGCACAAAACAGTGCGGTGCGCAATATAGCGCGAGTGTAAACTGCACAAAACAGTGCGGTGCGCAAAATAGCGCGAGTGTAAACTGCACAAAACAATGCGGTGCGCAAAATAGCGCGAGTGTAAACTGCACAAAACAGTGCGGTGCGCAAAATAGCGCGAGTGACAAACTGCACAAAACAGTGCGGTGCGCAAAATAGCGCGAGTGTAAACTGCACAAAACAGTGCGGTGCGCAAAATAGCGCGAGTGATAAACAGCACAAAACAGGGCACTGCGCAAAATAGCGCGAGTGTAAACTGCACAAAACAGCGCGCTGCGCAAAATAGCGCGAGTGTAAATTGGACAAAACAGTGCGGTGCGCAAAATAGCGCGAGTGTAAACTGCACAACACAGTGCGCTACGCAAAATAGCGCGAGTCTAAAGTGTACAAAACAGTGCGGTGCGCAAAATAGCGCGAGTGATAAACTGCACAAAATAGTGCGCTACGCAAAATAACGCGAGTGTAAACTGCACAAAACAGAGCGCTGCGCAAAATAGCGCGAGTGATAAACTGTAGAAAACAGTGCGGTGCGCAAAATAGCGCGAGTGTAAACTGCACAAAACAGTGCGGTGCGCAAAATAACGCGAGTGACAAACTGCACAAAACAGTGCGCTGCGCAAAATAGCGCGGGTGTAAACTGCACAAAACAGTGCGCTGCGCAAAATAGCGCGTGTGTAAAGTGCACAAAACAGTGCGGTGCGCAAAATAGCGCTAGTGATAAACTGCACAAAACAGTGCGTTCTGCAAAATAGCGCGAGTGTAAACTGCACAAAACAGTGCGCTGCGCAAAGTAGCGCGAGTGATAAACTGCACAAAACAGTGCGGTGCGCAAAATAGCGCGAGGGATAAACTGCACAAAACAGTTCACTGCGCAAAATAGCGCCAGTGTAAACTGCACAAAACAGTGCGCTGCGCAAAATAGCGCGAGTGTAAGCTGCACAAAACAGTGCGCTGCGCAAAATAGCGCGAGTGTAAACTGGACAAAACAGAGCGCTGCGCAAAATAGCGCGAGGGTAAACTGCACAAAACAGTGCGGTGCGCAAAATAGCGCGAGTGATTAACTGCACAAAATAGTGCGGTGCGCAATATGGCGCTAGTGTAAACTGCACAAAACAGTGCGCTGCACAAAAGAGTGCGTGCGCAAAATAGCGCGAGTGTGAACTGCAGAAAACAGTGCGTGCGCAAAATAGCGCGAGTGTGAACTGCACAAAACTGTGCGCTGCGCAAAATAGCGCGAGTGTAAACTGCACAAAACAGTGCGCTGCGCAAAACAGCGTGAGTGTAAACTGGACAAAACAGTGCGGTGCGCAAAATAGCGCGAGTGATAAGCTGCACAAAACTGTGCGGGGCGCAATATAGCCCGAGTGTAAACTGCACAAAACAGTGCGGTGCGCAAAATAGCCCGAGTGTAAACTGCACAAAACAGTGCGCGCGCAATAAGCCGCTAGTGTAAACTGCACAAAACAGTGCGCTGCGCAAAATACGCGAGTTGTAAACTGCACAAAACAGTGGCGGTGCGCTGAAAATAGCGCAAGTGTAAACTGCACAAAACAGTGCGCTGCGCCGAAAATAGCGCGAGTGTAAACTGCACAAAACAGTGCGTGCGCAAAAATAGCGCGAGTGACAAACTGCCACAAAACAGTGCGGTGCGCAATAATAGCGCGAGTGTAAACTGCCACAAAACAGTGCGGTGCCCAAAATAGCGCGAGTGATAAACAGCACAAACAGTGCGCTGCGCAAAATAGCGCGAGTGTACACTGCAGCAAAACAGCGCGCTGCGCAAAATATAGCGCGAGTTGTAAATTTGCACAAAACAGTGCGGTATGCTGCGCAAAATAGCGCGAGTGTAAACTGCACAAAACAGTGCGCTACGCAAAATAGCGCGAGTGTAAAGTGCACAAACAGTGCGGTGCGCAAAATAGCGCGAGTGAATAAACTGCAAGAAAATAGTGCGCTGCGCAAAATAACGCGAGTGTAAACTGCACACACAATAGAGCGCTGCACAAAATAGCGCGAGTGACAAACTGTACAACAGTGCGGTGCGCAAAAATAGCGCGAGTGTAAACTGCACAAAACAGCGGTGCGCAAAATAGCGCGTGACAAACTGCACAAAACAGTGCGCTGCGCAAAATAGCGCCAGTGTAAACTGCACAAACAGTGCGCTGCGCAAATAGCGCGAGTGTAAAGTCCCACAAAACAGTGCGGTGCGCAAAATAGCCTAGTGATAAACTGCACAAAACAGTGCGTTCTGCAAAATAGCGCGATGTGAAACTGCACAAACAGTGGGCTGCGCAAATAGCGCGAGTGATAACTGCACAAAATAGTGCGATGCGCAAAATAGAGCGAGTGATAAACTGCACAAAACAGTTCGCTGCGCAAAATAGCGCGAGTGTAAACTGCACAAAACAGAGCGCTGCGCAAAATAGCGCGATTGTAAACTGCACAAAACAGTGCGGTGCGCAAAATAGCGCGAGTGATAAACTGCACAAAACAGTGCGCTGCGCAAAATACGGGAGTGATAAACTGCACAAAACAGTGCGGTGCGCAAAATAGCGCGAGTGACAAACTGCACAAAACAGTGCGCTGCGCAAAATAGCGCGAGTGTAAACTGCACAAAACAGTGCGCTGCGCAAAATAGCGCGAGTGTAAAGTGCACAAAACAGCGCGTGCAATATAGCGCGAGTGTAACTGCACAAACAGTGCGCTGCGCAAAATAGGCGAGTGTAAACTGCACAAAAGAGTCGCTGCGCAAAATAGCGCGAGTGTAAACCGCACAAAACAGTGCGGTGCGCAAATAGCGAGTTAAACCGCACAAAACTGTGCGCGGCGCAAAATAGGGGAAGTGTAAATGCACAAACATAGTGCGGTGCGCAAAATAGCGCGAGTGATAAACTGCACAAAACAGTGCGCTGTGCAAAATAGCGCGAGTGTAAACTGCACAAAACAGTCCGCTACGCAAAATAGCGCGAGTGATAAAACTGCACAAAACAGTGCGTTGCGCAAAATATGCGCGAGTGTAAGCTGCACAAAAATAGTGCGCTGCGCAAATAGCGCGAGTGTAAACTGGACAAAACAGAGCGCTGCGCAAATAGCGCCGAGTGTAAACTGCACAAAACAGTGCGGTGCGCAAATAGCGCGAGTGATAAACTGCACAAAATAGTGCGTGCGCAATATAGCGCGAGTGTAAACTGCACAAAACAGTGCTGCGCAAAATAGCGCGAGTGTAAACTGCACAAAAGACTGCGTGCGCAAAATAGCGCGAGTGTTGTACTGCACAAAACAGTGCGTTGCGCAAATAGCGCGAGTGTAACTGCACAAAACAGTGCGCTGCGCAAAATAGCGATAGTGTTAAACTGCACAAAACAGTGCTGTGCGCAAATAGCGCGAGTGATAAACTGCAAAAACATTGCGCTGCGCAAAATAGCGCGAGTGTACACTGCACAAAACAGTGCGGTGCGCAAAATAGCGCGAGTGATAAACTGCACAAACAGTGCGATGCGCAACATAGCCGCGTGTAAACTGCACAAACAGTCGATGCGCAAAATAGCGCGAGTATACATGCCTAAAACAAGTCGATGCGCAAAACAGCGCGAGTCTAAACTGACAAAACATGCGTTGCGCAAAAGGGCGCGAGTGATAAACTGCACAAACCAGTGCGATGCGCAACACAACGCGAGTGATAAACAGCACAAAACTGCGTGATGCGCAAAACATCGCGAGTGTAAACTACACAAAACAGGGCGATGCGCAACATAGCGCGAGTGTAAACTGCATAAAATACTGCGATGCACAACACAGCGCGAATGATAAGCTGCACAAAGTGGTGTGATGCGCAAGAGAGCGCGAGTGATAAACTGCACAAAACGGTGCGATGTGCAACATAGCGCGCGTGTAAACTGCACAAAACAGTGCGATGCGCAAAATAGCGCGAGTGTATACTGCCTAAAACAGTGCGATGCGCAAAACAGCGCGAGTCTAAACTGGACAAAACAGTGCTTGCGCAAAAGGGCGCGAGTGATAAACTGCACAAACCAGTGCGATGCGCAACACAACGCGAGTGATAAACTGCACAAAACTGCGTGATGCGCAAAACATCGCGGTGTAAACTACCACAAACAGGGCGATGCGCAACAAGCGCGAGTGTAAACTGCAAAATACTGCGATGCACAACACGCGAGTGATAAACTGCACAAAATAGTGCGATGCGCAAAACAGCGCGAGTGATAAACTGCACAAAACAGTGCGATGCGCAAAACAGCGCGAGTGATAAACTGCACAAAACAGTGCGATGCGCAAAACTGCGCGACGGTAAACTGCGCAAAACAACGCGAGCGTAAACTGCACAAAACAGTGCGATGCGCAAAACAGCGCGAGTGATAAACTGCACAGAACAGTGCGATGCGCAAAACAGCGCGAGTGTAAACTGTACACAACAGTGCGATGCGCAAAACAGCGCGAGTGATAAACTGCACAAAACAGTGCGATGCGCAAAACAGCGCGAGTGATAAACTGCACAAAACAGTGCGATGCGCAAAACAGCGCGAGTGATAAACTGCAAAAACAGTGCGATGTGCATCATAGTGCATGTGTAAACTGCACAAACTGTGCGATGCGCAACATAGCGAGTATAAACTACACAAACAGTGCGAGCGCAACATAACGCGCGTGTGAACTGTACAAAATAGCGCGAGTGTAAACTGCCACAAAACAGTATGTTTGCGTAAAATAGCACGATGTGTAAACTGCACAAAATAGTGCGATGCACAAAACAGCGCGAGTGTAAACTGCACAAAATAGGCGATGCGCCAACATAGCCCGAGTCTAAACTGCATAAAATAGTGCAATGCACAACACAGCGAGTGATAAGCTGCACAAAATAGTGCGACGCACAGGGGAGCGTGAGTGATAAGCTGCAAAAAACAGTGCGATGCGCAAAACAGCGCGAGTGTAAACTGCACAAAACAGTGCGATCGCAAAGGAGCACGAGTGATAAACTTCACAAAACAGTGCGATGTGCAAAATACGCGAGTGTAAAATGCCCAAAACAGTGCGATGCACAACATAGCGAGTGTAAACTACACAAATAGTGCGATGCGCAAACTAGCGCGGTGTAAAGTGGACAAAACAGTGCGATGTGCAAAAGGGCGCAAGTGATACAATGCACCAAACAGAGCGATGCGCAAGAGAGCGCAGGTGAATAAACTGCACAAAACAGTGCGCTGCGCAACATAGCGCGCGTGTAAACTGTACAAAACAGTGCGATGCGCAAAATAGCGCGAGTGTAAACTGCCTAAAATAGTGCGATGCGCAAAACAGCGCGAGTCTAAACTGGACAAAACAGTGCGTTGCGCAAAAGGGCGCGAGTGATAAACTGCACAAACCAGTGCGATGCGCGACACAACGCGAGTGATAAACTGCACAAAACTGTGCGCTGCGCAAAATAGCGCGAGTGTAAACTGCACAAAACAGGGCGATGCGCAAAATAGCGCGAGTGATAAACTGCACAAAATAGTGCGGTGCGCAATATAGCGCAAGTGTAAACTGCACAAAACAGTGCGCTGCGCAAAATAGCGCGAGTGTAAACTGCACAAAAGAGTGCGTGCGCAAAATAGCGCGAGTGTGAACTGCAGAAAACAGTGCGGTGCGCAAAATAGCGCGAGTGTAAACTGCACAAAACAGTGCGCTGCGCAAAACAGCGTGAGTGTAAACTGCACAAAACAGTGCGGTGCGCAAAATAGCGCGAGTGATAAGCTGCACAAAACTGTGCGGGGCGCAATATAGCCCGAGTGTAAACTGCACAAAACAGTGCGGTGCGCAAAATAGCCCGAGTGTAAACTGCACAAAACAGTGCGGTGCGCAATATAGCGCGAGTGTAAACTGCACAAAACAATGCGCTGCGCAAAATAGCGCGAGTGTAAACTGCACAAAATAGTACGGTGCGGAAAATAGCGCGAGTGTAAACTGCACAAAACAGTGCGCTGCGCAAAATAGCGCGAGTGTAAACTGCACAAAACAGTGCGGTGCTTAAAATACCGCGAGTGACAAACTGCACAAAACAGTGCGGTGCGCAAAATAGCGCGAGTGTAAACTGCACAAAACAGTGCGGTGCGCAAAATAGCGCGAGTGATAAACTGCACAAAACAGTGCGCTGCGCAAAATAGCGCGAGTGTACACTGCACAAAACAGCGCGCTGCGCAAAATAGCGCGAGTGTAAATTGCACAAAACAGTGCGGTGCGCAAAATAGCGCGAGTGTAAACTGCACAAAACAGTGCGCTACGCAAAATAGCGCGAGTGTAAAGTGCACAAAACAGTGCGGTGCGCAAAATAGCGCGAGTGATAAACTGCAGAAAATAGTGCGCTGCGCAAAATAACGCGAGTGTAAACTGCACGAAATAGAGCGCTGCGCAAAATAGCGCGAGTGACAAACTGTAGAAAATAGTGCGGTGCGCAAAATAGCGCGAGTGTAAACTGCACAAAACAGTGCGGTGCGCAAAATAGCGCGAGTGACAAACTGCACAAAACAGTGCGCTGCGCAAAATAGCGCGAGTGTAAACTGCACAAAACAGTGCGCTGCGCAAAATAGCGCGAGTGTAAAGTCCACAAAACAGTGCGGTGCGCAAAATAGCGCTAGTGATAAACTGCACAAAACAGTGCGTTCTGCAAAATAGCGCGAGTGTAAACTGCACAAAACAGTGCGCTGCGCAAAATAGCGCGAGTGATAAACTGCACAAAATAGTGCGATGCGCAAAATAGCGCGAGTGATAAACTGCACAAAACAGTGCGCTGCGCAAAATAGCGCGAGTGTAAACTGCACAAAACAGTGCGCTGCGCAAAATAGCGCGATTGTAAACTGCACAAAACAGTGCGGTGCGCAAAATAGCGCGAGTGACAAACTGCACAAAACAGTGCGCTGCGCAAAATAGCGGGAGTGATAAACTGCACAAAACAGTGCGGTGCGCAAAATAGCGCGAGTGACAAACTGCACAAAACAGTGCGCTGCGCAAAATAGCGCGAGTGTAAAGTGCACAAAACAGTGCGCTGCGCAAAATAGCGCGAGTGTAAAGTGCACAAAACAGTGCGCTGCGCAATATAGCGCGAGTGTAAACTGCACAAAACAGTGCGCTGCGCAAAATAGCGCGAGTGTAAACTGCACAAAAGAGTACGCTGCGCAAAATAGCGCGAGTGTAAACCGCACAAAACAGTGCGGTGCGCAAAATAGCGCGAGTGTAAACCGCACAAAACTGTGCGCGGCGCAAAATAGGGGAAGTGTAAACTGCACAAAACAGTGCGGTGCGCAAAATAGCGCGAGTGATAAACTGCACAAAACAGTGCGCTGTGCAAAATAGCACGAGTGTAAACTGCACAAAACAGTGCGCTACGCAAAATAGCGCGAGTGATAAACTGCACAAAACAGTGCGTTGCGCAAAATAGCGCGAGTGTAAGCTGCACAAAATAGTGCGCTGCGCAAAATAGCGCGAGTGTAAACTGGACAAAACAGAGCGCTGCGCAAAATAGCGCGAGTGTAAACTGCACAAAACAGTGCGGTGCGCAAAATAGCGCGAGTGATAAACTGCACAAAATAGTGCGGTGCGCAATATAGCGCGAGTGTAAACTGCACAAAACAGTGCGCTGCACAAAACAGTGCGCTGCGCAAAATAGCGCGAGTGTAAACTGCACAAAAGACTGCGTGCGCAAAATAGCGCGAGTGTGTACTGCACAAAACAGTGCGGTGCGCAAAATAGCGCGAGTGTAAACTGCACAAAACAGTGCGCTGCGCAAAATAGCGATAGTGTAAACTGCACAAAACAGTGCTGTGCGCAAAATAGCGCGAGTGATAAACTGCACAAAACATTGCGCTGCGCAAAATAGCGCGAGTGTACACTGCACAAAACAGTGCGGTGCGCAAAATAGCGCGAGTGATAAACTGCACAAAACAGTGCGATGCGCAACATAGCGCGCGTGTAAACTGCACAAAACAGTGCGATGCGCAAAATAGCGCGAGTGTATACATGCCTAAAACAGTGCGATGCGCAAAACAGCGCGAGTCTAAACTGGACAAAACAGTGCGTTGCGCAAAAGGGCGCGAGTGATAAACTGCACAAACCAGTGCGATGCGCAACACAACGCGAGTGATAAACCGCACAAAACTGCGTGATGCGCAAAACATCGCGAGTGTAAACTACACAAAACAGGGCGATGCGCAACATAGCGCGAGTGTAAACTGCATAAAATACTGCGATGCACAACACAGCGCGAATGATAAGCTGCACAAAGTGGTGTGATGCGCAAGAGAGCGCGAGTGATAAACTGCACAAAACGGTGCGATGTGCAACATAGCGTGCGTGTAAACTGCACAAAACAGTGCGATGCGCAAAATAGCGCGAGTGTATACTGCCTAAAACAGTGCGATGCGCAAAACAGTGCGAGTCTAAACTGGACAAAACAGTGTGTTGCGCAAAGGGCGCGAGTGATAAACTGCACAAACCAGTGTGATGCGCAACACAACGCGAGTGATAAACCGCACAAAACTGCGTGATGCGCAAAACATCGCGAGTGTAAACTACACAAAACAGGGCGATGCGCAACATAGCGCGAGTGTAAACTGCATAAAATACTGCGATGCACAACACAGCGCGAATGATAAGCTGCACAAAGTGGTGTGATGCGCAAGAGAGCGCGAGTGATAAACTGCACAAAACGGTGCGATGTGCAACACACCGCGAGTGATAAACTGCACAAAACAGTGCGATGCGCAAAACAACGCGAGTGTAAACTGCGCAAAACAACGCGAGTGTAAACTGCACAAAACAGTGCGATGCGCAAAAGAGCGCGAGTGTAAACTGCACAAAATAGTGCGATGCGCAAAACAGCGCGAGTGATAAACTGTACAAAACAGTGCGATGCACAAAATAGCGCGACTGTAAACTGCACAAAACAGTGCGATGCGCAACATGGCGCGAGTGTAAACTGCACAAAACAGTGCGATGCGCAAAAGAGCGCGAGTGACAAACTGCCCAAAACAGTGCGATGTGCATCATAGTGCATGTGTAAACTGCACAAAACTGTGCGATGCGCAACATAGCGCGAGTGATAAACTACACAAAACAGTGCGACGCGCAACATAACGCGCGTGTGAACTGTACAAAATAGCGCGAGTGATAAACTGCACAAAACAGTATGTTGCGCAAAATAGCACGAGTGTAAACTGCACAAAATAGTGCGATGCACAAAACAGCGCGAGTGTAAACTGCACAAAACAGGGCGATGCGCAACATAGCCCGAGTCTAAACTGCATAAAATAGTGCAATGCACAACACAGCGCGAGTGATAAGCTGCACAAAATAGTGCGACGCACAGGGGAGCGTGAGTGATAAGCTGCACAAAACAGTGCGATGCGCAAAACAGCGCGAGTGTAAACTGCACAAAACAGTGCGATGCGCAAAGGAGCGCGAGTGATAAACTTCACAAAACAGTGCGATGTGCAAAATAACGCGAGTGTAAAATGCCCAAAACAGTGCGATGCACAACATAGCGCGAGTGTAAACTACACAAAATAGTGCGATGCGCAAACTAGCGCGAGTGTAAAGTGGACAAAACAGTGCGATGTGCAAAAGGGCGCAAGTGATACACTGCACCAAACAGAGCGATGCGCAAGAGAGCGCAGGTGATAAACTGCACAAAATAGTGCGATGCGCAACACAGCACGAGTGATAAACTGCACAAAACAGTGCGCTGCGCAAAATAGCGGGAGTGTAAACTGCACAAAACAGTGCGGTGCGCAAAATAGCGCGAGTGATAAACTGCACAAAACAGTGCGCTGCGCAAAATAGCGCGAGTGTAAACTGCACAAAACAGTGCGGTGCGCAAAAATAGCGCGAGTGATAAACTGCACAAAACAGTGCGCTGCGCAAAAATAGCGCGAGTGTAAACTGCACAAAACAGTGCGCTGCGCAAAATAGCGCGAGTGTAAACTGCCCAAAATAGTGCGATGCGCAAAACAGCGCGAGTCTAAACTGGACAAAACAGTGCGTTGCGCAAAAGGGCGCGAGTGATAAACTGCACAAACCAGTGCGATGCGTGACACAACGCGAGTGATAAACTGCACAAAACTGTGCGCTGCGCAAAATAGCGCGAGTGTAAACTGCACAAAACAGGGCGATGCGCAACATACCGCGATTGTAAACTGCATAAAATACTGTGATGCACAACACAGTGCGAATGATAAGCTACACAAAGTGGTGCGATGCGCAAGAGAGCACGAGTGATCAACTGCACAAAACGGTGCGATGCGCAACACAGCGCGAGTGATAAACTGCACAAAACAGTGCGATGCGCAAAACAACGCGAGTGTAAACTGCACAAAACAGTGCGATGCGCAAAAGAGCGCGAGTGTAAACTGCACAAAATAGTGCGATGCGCAAAACAACACGAGTGATAAACTGTACAAAACAGTGCGATGCACAAAATAGCGCGACTGTAAACTGCACAAAACAGTACGATGCGCAAAAGAGCGCGAGTGACAAACTGCCCAAAACAGTGCGATGCGCATCATAGTGCATGTGTAAACTGCACAAAATAGTGCGATGCGCAACATAGCGCGAGTGATAAACTACACAAAACAGTGCGACGCGCAACATAACGCGCGTGTGAACTGTACAAAATAGCGCGAGTGATAAACTGCACAAAACAGTATGTTGCGCAAAATAGCACGAGTGTAAACTGCACAAAATAGTGCGATGCACAAAACAGCGCGAGTGTAAACTGCACAAAACAGGGCGATGCGCAACATAGCGCGAGTCTAAACTGCATAAAATAGTGCAATGCACAACACAGCGCGAGTGATAAGCTGCACAAATAGTGCGACGCACAAGGGAGCGCGAGTGATAAACTGCACAAAACAGTGCGATGCGCAAAACAGCGCGAGTGTAAACTGCACAAAACAGTGCGATGCGCAAAAGAGCGCGAGTGATAAACTTCACAAAACAGTGCGATGTGCAAAATAACACGAGTGTAAAATGCACAAAACAGTGCGATGCACAACATAGCGCGAGTGTAAACTACACAAAACAGTGCGATGCGCAAAATAGCGCGAGTGTAAAGTGGACAAAACAGCGCGATGTGCAAAAGAGCGCAAGTGATACACTGCACAAAACAGAGCGATGCGCAAGAGAGCGCAGGTGATAAACTGCACAAAATAGTGCGATGCGCAACACAGCACGAGTGATAAACTGCACAACACAGTGTAATGCGCAAAACAGCGCGAGTGTAAACAGCACAAAACAGTGCGATGCGCAAAAGTGCGCGAGTGATAAACTGCACAAAACAGCGCGAAGCGCAACCTAGCGCGAGTGTAAACTGCACAAAACAGTGCGATGCGCAAAATAGCACGAGTGATAAACTGCACAAAACAGTGCGATGCGCAACATAGCGCGCGTGTAAACTGCACAAAACAGTGCGATGCGCAAAATAGTGCGAGTGTAAACTGCACAAAACAGTGCGATGCGCAAAACAGCGCGAGTCTAAACTGGACAAAACAGTGCGTTGCGCAAAAGGGCGCGAGTGATAAACTGCACAAACCAGTGCGATGCGCAACACAACGCGAGTGATAAACTACACAAAACTGTGCGATGCGCAAAACAGCGCGAGTGTAAACTGCACAAAACAGGGCGATGCGCAACATAGTGCGAGTGTAAACTGCATAAAATACTGCGATGCACAACACAGCGCGAATGATAAGCTGCATAAAGTGGTGCGATGTGCAAGAGAGCGCGAGTGATAAACTGCACAAAACAGTGCGATGCGCAACACAGCGCGAGTGATAAACTGCACAAAACAGTGCGATGCGCAAAACAACGCGAGTGTAAACTGCACAAAACAGTGTTATGCGCAAAAGAGCGCGAGTGTAAACTGCACAAAATAGTGCGATGCGCAGAACAGTGCGAGTGATAAACTGTACAAAACAGTGCGATGTACAAAACAGTGCGATCCGCAAAAGAGCGCGAGTGATAAACTGCACAAAATAGTACGATGCGCATCATAGCGCGAGTGTAAACAGCACAAAACAATGCGATGCGCAACATAGCGCGAGTGATAAACTGCACAAAACAGTGCGACGCGCAACATAGCGCGCGTGTAAACTGCACAAAACAGCGCGAGTGATAAACTGCACAAAACCGTGGGATGCGCAAAATAGCGAGAGTGTAAACTGCACAAAACAGTGCGATGCACGACACAACGCAAGTGTAAACTGCACAAAACAGGGCGATGCGCAACATAGCGCGAGTGTAAACTGCATAAAATAGTGCGATGCACAACACAGCGCGAGTGATAAGCTGCACAAAGTGGTGCGATGCGCAAGAGAGCGCGAGTGATAAACTGCACAAAACAGTGCGATGCGCAACACAGCGTGAGTGATAAACTGCACAAAACAGTGCGATGCGCAAAACAACGCAAGTGTAAACTGCACAAAACAGTGTGATGCGCAAAAGAGCGCGAGTGTAAACTGCACAAAATAGTGCGATGCGCAAAACAGCTCGAGTGATGAACTGCACAAAACAGTGCGAAGCGCAACCTAGCGCGAGTGTAAACTGCACAAAACAGTGCACTGCACAAAATAGCACGTGTGATAAACTGCACAAAACAGTGCGATGCGCAACATAGCGCGAGTCTAAACTGTATAAAATTGTGCGATGCACAACACAACGCGAGTGATAAGCTGCACAAAATAGTGCGACGCACAAGAGAGCGCGAGTGATAAACTGCACAAAACAGTGCGATGCGCAAAACAGCGCGAGTGTAAACTGCACAAAACAGTGCGATGCGCGAAAGAGCGCGAGTGACAAAACTTCACAAAACAGTGCGATGTGCAAAATAACGCAAGTGTAAAATGCACAAAACAGTGAGATGTGCAACATAGCGCGAGTGTAAACTGCACAAAACAGTGCGATGCGCAAAATAGCGCGAGTGTAAAGTGGACAAAACAGTGTGATGTGCAAAAGAGCGCAAGTGATACACTGCACAAAACAGTGCGATGCGCAAGAGAGCGCAGGTGATAAACTGCATAAAACAGTGCGCTGCGCAACACAGCACGAGTGATAAACTACACGACATAGTGCAATGCGCAAAACAGCGCGAGTGTAAACTGCACAAAACAGTGCGATGCGGAAAAGTGCGCGAGTGATAAACTGCACAAAACAGTGCGAAGCACAACTTAGCGCGAGTGTAAACTGCACAAAACAGTGCGATGCTCAAAATAGCACGAGTGATAAACTGCACAAAACAGTGCGATGCGCAACATAGCGCGCGTGTAAACTGCACAAAACAGTGCGATGCGCAAAGTAGCGCGAGTGTAAACTGCACAAAACAGTGCGATGCGCAAAACAACGCGAGTCTATACTGGACAAAACAGTACGTTGCGCAAAAGGGCGCGAGTGATAAACTGCACAAAATAGTGCGATGCGCAACACAACATGAGTGACAAAGTGCACAAAACTGTGCGACGCGCAAAACAGCGCGAGTCTAAACTGCACAAAACAGGGCGATGCGCAACACAGCGCGAGTGCAAACTGCATAAAATACTGCAATGCACAACACAGCGCGAGTGATAAGCTGCACAAATTGGTGCGATGCGCAAGAGAGCGCGAGTGATAAACTGCACAAAACAGTGCTGTGCGCAAAATAGCGCGAGTGATAAACTGCACAAAACAGTGCGCTGCGCAAAATAGCGCGAGTGTAAACTGCACAAAACAGTGCGGTGCGCAAAATAGCGCGAGTGATAAACTGCACAAAACAGTGCGATGCGCAACATAGCGCGCGTGTAAACTGTACAAAACAGTGCGATGCGCAAAATAGCGCGAGTGTAAACTGCCTAAAATAGTGCGATGCGCAAAACAGCGCGAGTCTAAACTGGACAAAACAGTGCGTTGCGCAAAAGGGCGCGAGTGATAAACTGCACAAACCAGTGCGATGCGTGACACAACGCGAGTGATAAACTGCACAAAACTGTGCGCTGCGCAAAATAGCGCGAGTGTAACTGCACAAAACAGGGCGATGCGCAACATACCGCGATTGTAAACTGCATAAAATACTGTGATGCACAACACAGTGCGAATGATAAGCTACACAAAGTGGTGCGATGCGCAAGAGAGCACGAGTGATCAACTGCACAAAACGGTGCGATGCGCAACACAGCGCGAGTGATAAACTGCACAAAACAGTGCGATGCGCAAAACAACGCGAGTGTAAACTGCACAAAACAGTGCGATGCGCAAAAGAGCGCGAGTGTAAACTGCACAAAATAGTGCGATGCGCAAAACAACACGAGTGATAAACTGTACAAAACAGTGCGATGCACAAAATAGCGCGACTGTAAACTGCACAAAACAGTACGATGCGCAAAAGAGCGCGAGTGACAAACTGCCCAAAACAGTGCGATGCGCATCATAGTGCATGTGTAAACTGCACAAAATAGTGCGATGCGCAACATAGCGCGAGTGATAAACTACACAAAACAGTGCGACGCGCAACATAACGCGCGTGTGAACTGTACAAAATAGCGCGAGTGATAAACTGCACAAAACAGTATGTTGCGCAAAATAGCACGAGTGTAAACTGCACAAAATAGTGCGATGCACAAAACAGCGCGAGTGTAAACTGCACAAAACAGGGCGATGCGCAACATAGCGCGAGTCTAAACTGCATAAAATAGTGCAATGCACAACACAGCGCGAGTGATAAGCTGCACAAAATAGTGCGACGCACAAGGGAGCGCGAGTGATAAACTGCACAAAACAGTGCGATGCGCAAAACAGCGCGAGTGTAAACTGCACAAAACAGTGCGATGCGCAAAAGAGCGCGAGTGATAAACTTCACAAAACAGTGCGATGTGCAAAATAACACGAGTGTAAAATGCACAAAACAGTGCGATGCACAACATAGCGCGAGTGTAAACTACACAAAACAGTGCGATACGCAAAATAGCGCGAGTGTAAAGTGGACAAAACAGCGCGATGTGCAAAAGAGCGCAAGTGATACACTGCACAAAACAGAGCGATGCGCAAGAGAGCGCAGGTGATAAACTGCACAAAATAGTGCGATGCGCAACACAGCACGAGTGATAAACTGCACAACACAGTGTAATGCGCAAAACAGCGCGAGTGTAAACAGCACAAAACAGTGCGATGCGCAAAAGTGCGCGAGTGATAAACTGCACAAAACAGCGCGAAGCGCAACCTAGCGCGAGTGTAAACTGCACAAAACAGTGCGATGCGCAAAATAGCACGAG
The DNA here is from genome assembly GCA_030407325.1 of Camellia japonica. Lineage (NCBI taxonomy): Eukaryota > Viridiplantae > Streptophyta > Magnoliopsida > Ericales > Theaceae > Camellia > Camellia japonica. The sequence continues at coordinate 194,525 of JAPPVO010000017.1, read as the reverse complement.
TGATAAACTGCACAAAACAGTGCGATGCGCAACATAGCGCGCGTGTAAACTGCACAAAACAGTGCGATGCGCAAAATAGTGCGAGTGTAAACTGCACAAAACAGTGCGATGCGCAAAACAGCGCGAGTCTAAACTGGACAAAACAGTGCGTTGCGCAAAAGGGCGCGAGTGATAAACTGCACAAACCAGTGCGATGCGCAACACAACGCGAGTGATAAACTACACAAAACTGTGCGATGCGCAAAACAGCGCGAGTGTAAACTGCACAAAACAGGGCGATGCGCAACATAGTGCGAGTGTAAACTGCATAAAATACTGCGATGCACAACACAGCGCGAATGATAAGCTGCATAAAGTGGTGCGATGTGCAAGAGAGCGCGAGTGATAAACTGCACAAAACAGTGCGATGCGCAACACAGCGCGAGTGATAAACTGCACAAAACAGTGCGATGCGCAAAACAACGCGAGTGTAAACTGCACAAAACAGTGTTATGCGCAAAAGAGCGCGAGTGTAAACTGCACAAAATAGTGCGATGCGCAGAACAGTGCGAGTGATAAACTGTACAAAACAGTGCGATGCACAAAATAGCGCGACTGTAAACTGCACAAAACAGTGCGATGCGCAACATGGCGCGAGTGTAAACTGCACAAAACAGTGCGATGCGCAAAAGAGCGCGAGTGACAAACTGCCCAAAATAGTGCGATGCGCATCATAGTGCGTGTGTAAACTGCTCAAAACAGTGCGATGCGCAACATAGCGCGAGTGATAAACTACACAAAACAGTGCGACGCGCAACATAACACGCGTGTGAACTGTACAAAATAGCGCGAGTGATAAACTGCACAAAACAGTGTGATGCGCAAAATAGCACGAGTGTAAACTGCACAAAATAGTGCGATGCACAAAGCAGCGCGACTGTAAACTGCACAAAACAGGGCTATGCGCAACATAGCGCGAGTCTAAACTGCATAAAATAGTGCGATGCACAACACAGCGCGAGTGATAAGCTGCACAAAATAGTGCGACGCACAACAGAGCGCGATTGATAAACTGCACAAAACGGTGCGATGCGCAAAACAGCGCGAGTCTAAACTGCACAAAACAGTGCGATGCGCAAAAGAGCGCGAGTGAGAAAACTTCACAAAACAGTGCGATGTGCAAAATAACGCAAGTGTAAAATGCACAAAACAGTGCGATGCGCAACATAGCGCGAGTGTAAACTGCACAAAACAGTGCGATGCGCAAAATAGCGCGAGTGTAAAGTGGACAAAACAGTGCGATGTGCAAAAGAGCGCAAATGATACACTGCACAAAACAGTGCGATGCGCAAGAGAGCTCAGGTGATAAACTGCACAAATCAGTGCGATGCGCAACACAGCACGAGTGATAAACTACACGACACAGTGCAATGCGCAAAACAGCGCGAGTGTAAACTGCACAAAACAGTGCGATGCGCAAAAGTGCGCGAGTGATAAACTGCACAAAACAACGCGAAGTGCAACCTAGTGCGAGTGTAAACTGCACAAAATAGCACGAGTGATAAACTGCATAAAACAGTGCGATGCGCAACATAGCGCGCGTGTAAACTGCACAAAACAGTGCGATGCACAAAATAGCGCGAGTGTAAACTGCACAAAACAGCGCGAGTCTAAACTGGACAAAACAGTGCGTTGCGCAAAAGGGCGCGAGTGATAAACTGCACGAAACAGTGCGATGCGCAACACAACGCGAGTGATAAACTGCACAAAACTGTGCGATGCGCAAAACAGCGCGAGTGTAAACTGCACAAAACAGTGCGATGCGCAAAATACCGCGACTGTAAAATGCACAAAACAGTGCGATGCGCAACATAGCGCGAGTGTAAACTGCACAAAACAATGCGATGCGCAAAATAGCGCGAGTGTAAAGTGGACAAAACAGTGTGATGCACAAAAGAGCGCGAGTGATAAACTGCACAAAACTGTGCGATGCGCAAGAGAGCGCGAGTGATAAACTGCAGAAAACAGTGCGATGCGCAACACAGCGCGAGTGATAAACTGCACAAAACAATGCGAAGCGCAACCTAGCACGAGTGTAAACTGCACAAAATAGTGCGATGAGCAAAATAGCACGAGTGATAAACTGCACAAAACAGTGCGATGCGCAACATAGCGCGCGTGTAAACTGCACAAAACAGTACGATGCGCAAAATAGCGCGAGTGTAAACTGCACAAAACAGTGCGATGCGCAAAACAGCGCGAGTCTAAACTGGATAAAACAGTGCGTTGCGCAAAAGGGTGCGAGTGATAAACTGCACGAAACAGTGCGATGCGCAACACAACGCGAGTGATAAACTGCACAAAACTGTGCGATGCGCAAAACAGCGCGAGTGTAAACTGCACAAAACAGTGCGATGCGCAAAATACCGCGAGTGTAAAATACACAAAACAGTGCGATGCGCAACATAGCGCGAGTGTAAACTGCACAAAACAATGCGATGCGCAAAATAGCGCGAGTGTAAAGTGGACAAAACAGTGTGATGCACAAAAGAGCGCGAGTGATAAACTGCACAAAACTGTGCGATGCGGAAGAGAGCGCGAGTGAAAAACTGCACAAAACAGTGCGATGCGCAACATAGCGCGAGTGATAAACTGCACAAAACAGTGCGATGCGCAAAACAGCGGGAGTGTAAACTGCACAAAATTGTGCGATGCGCAAAACAGCGCGAGTGATATACTATAGAAAACAGTGCGATGCGCAAAATAACGCGTCTGTAAACTGCACAAAACAGTGCGATGCGCAACATAGCGGGAGTGTAAACTGCACAAAACTGTGCGATGCGCAAAAGAGCGCGAGTGACAAACTGCACAAAACAGTGTGATGCGCAGCATAGCGCGAGTGTAAACTGCACAAAACAATGTGATGCGCAACATAGCGCGAGTGACAAACTGCACAAAATAGTGCGACGCGTAACATAGCACGCGTGTAAACTGCAAAAAACAGTGCGATGCGCAAAAGAGCGCGAGTGATAAACTGCACAAAACAGTGCGTTGCGCATCATAGCGCGAGTGTAAACTGCACAAAACAGTGCGATGGGCAACATAGCGCGAGTGATAAACTGCATAAAACAGTGCGACGCACAACATAGCGCGCGTGTAAACTGCACAAAACAAGACGAGTGATAAACTGCACAAAACACCGTGATGCGCAAAATAACGCTAGTGTAAACTGCACAAAACAGCGCGATTCACAACACAGCGCGAGTGTAAACTGCAAAAAATAGGGCGATGCGCAACATAGCGCGAGTGTAAACTGCATAAAATAGTGCGATGCACAGCACAACGCGAGTGATAAGCAGCACAAAATAGTGCGATGCGCAAGAGAGCGCGAGTGATAAACTGCACAAAACAGTGCGATGCACAACACAGCACGAGTGATAAACTGTACAAAACAGTGCGATGCGCAAAATAGCGCGAGTGTAAACTGCACAAAACAGTGCGATGCGCAAAAGAGCGCGAGTGATAAACTGCACAAAACAGTGCGATGTGCAAAATAACGCAAGTGTAAAATGCACAAAACAATGCGATGCGCAACATAGCGCGAGTGTAAACTGCACAAAACAGTGCGATGCGCAAAATAGCGTGAGTGTAAAGTGGACAAAACAGTGCGATGTACAAAAGAGCGCAAGTGATAAACTGCACAAAACAGTGAGATGCGCAAGAGAGCGCGAGTGATAAACTGCACAAAATAGTGCGATGCGCAACACAGCGCGAGTGATAAACTACACGACACAGTGCAATGCGCAAAACAGCGCAAGTGTAAACTGCACAAAACAGTGCGATGCGCAAAACAGTGCGAGTGATAAACTGCACAAAACAGTGCGATGCACAAAAGTGCGCGAGTGACAAACTGCACAAAACAGTACGATGTGCAAAATAGCATGAGTGATAAACTGCGCAAAACAGTGCGATGCGCAAAATACCGCGACTATAAACTGTAAAAAACTACACGATGCGCAAAATAGCGCGAGTGTAAACTGGACAAAACAGTGCGATGCGCAACATAGCGCGAGTGTAAACTGCACAAAACAGTGCGATGCGCAAAATAGCACCAGTGATAAACTGCACAAAACAGTGCGACGCGGAACATAGTGCACGTGTAAACTGCACAAAACAGTGCGATGTGCAAAATAGTGCGAGTGCAAACAGCACAAAACAGTGCGATGCGCAAAGTAGCGCGAGTCTAAACTGGACAAAACAGTGCAATGTGCAAAAGAGCGCGAGTGATAAACTGCACAAAACAGTGCAATGCGCAAAAGAGCGCGAGTGATAAACTGCACAAAACAGTGCAATGCGCAACACAACGCGAGTGATAAACTGCACAAAACAGTCCGATGCACAAAACAGCGCGACTGTAAACTGCACAAAAAGTGCGATGCACAAAAGAGCGCGAGTGATAAACTGCATAAAACAGTGCGATGCGCAAAATAACGCGAGTGTAAAATACACAAAACATTGCGATGCGCAACATAGCGCCAGAGTAAACTGCACAAAACAGTGCGATGCGCAAAAACAGCGCGAGTGTAAAGTGGCCAAAATAGTGCGATGCACAAAAGAGCGCGAGTGATAAACTGCACAAAACAGTGCGACGCGCAAGAGAGCGCGAGTGATAAGCTGCACAAGACAGTGCGATGCGTAACATAGCGCGAGTGATAAACTACACAAAACAGTGCGATGCGCAAAACAGCGGGAGTGTAAACTGCACAAAACAGTGCGATGCGTAAAACAGCGCGAGTGATAAACTATACAAAACAGTACGATGCGCAAAATAGCGCGACTGTAAACTGCACAAAACTGTGCGACGCGCAACATAGCGCGAGTGTAAACTGCACAAAACAGTGCGATGCGCAAAAGTGCGCGAGTGATAAATTGCAGAAAACAATGCGATGCGCATCATAGTGCGAGTGTAAACGGCACAAAACAGTGCGATGCGCAACATAGCGCGAGTGATAAACTGCACAAAATAGTGCAACGCGCAACATAGCGCGTGTGTAAACTGCACAAAACAGTGCGATCCGCAAAAGAGCGCGAGTGATAAACTGCACAAAATAGTACGATGCGCATCATAGCGCGAGTGTAAACAGCACAAAACAATGCGATTGCGCAACATAGCGCGAGTGATAAACTGCACAACAGTGCGACGCGCAAATAGCGCGCGTGTACTGCACAAAACAGCGCGAGTGATAAACTGCACAAAACCGTGGGATGCCGCAAAATAGCGAGAGTGTAAACTGCACAAAACAGTGCGATGCACCACACAACGCAAGTGTAAACTGCACAAAACAGGGCGATGCGCAACATAGCGCGAGTGTAAACTGCATAAAAATAGTGCGATGCACACAATCAACCAGCGCGAGTGAAAGCTGCACAAAGTGGTGCGATGCGCAAGAGAGCGCGAGTGATAAACTGGCACAAACAGTGCGATGCGCAACACAGCGTGAGTGATAAACTGCACAAAACAGTGCGATGCGCAAAACAACGCAAGTGTAAACTGCACAAAACAGTGTGATGCGCAAAAGAGCGCGAGTGTAAACTGCACAAAATAGTGCGATGCGCAAAACAGCTCGAGTGATGACTGCACAAAAACAGTGCGAAGCGCAACTAGCCGCTAGTGTAAACTGCACAAAACAGTGCACTGCACAAAATAGCACGTGTGATAAGCACAAAACAGTGCGATGCGCAACATAGCGCGAGTCTAAACTGTATAAAATTGTGCGATGCACAACACAAAGCGAGTGATAAGCTGCACAAAATAGTGGCGACGCACAGAGAGCGCGAGTGATAAACTGCACAAAAACAGTGCGATGCGCAAAACGCGCGAGTGTAAACTGCCCAAAACAAGTGCGATGCGCGAAAGAGCGCGAGTGACAAAAAACTTCACAAAAAGGGCGATATGTGCAAAATAACGCAAGTGTAAAATGCACAAAACAGTGAGATGTGCAACATAGCGCGACAGTGTAAACTGCACAAACAGTGCGATGCGCAAAATAGCGCGAGTGTAAAGTGGACAAAACAGTGTGATGTGGCAAAACGAGCGCAAGTGATACACTGCACAAAACAGTGCGATGCGCAGAGAGCGCAGGTCGATAAACTGCATAAAACAGTGCGCTTGCGCAACACAGCACGAGTGTAAACTACCGACAATAGTGCAATGCGAAAACAGCGCGAGTGTAAACTGCACAAAACAGTGCGATGCGGAAAAGTGCGCGAGTGATAAACTGCACAAAACAGTGCGAAGCACAACTTAGCGCGAGTGTAAACTGCACAAAACAGTGCGATGCTCAAAATAGCACGAGTGATAAACTGCACAAAAACAGTGCGATGCGCAACATAGCGCGCGTGTAAACTGCACAAAACAGTGCGATGCGCAAAGTAGCGCGAAGTGTAAACTGCACAAACAGTGCGATGCGCAAAACAACGCGAGTCTATACTGGACAAGGAACGTACGTTGCGCAAAGGGCGCGAGTGATAAATCTGCCAGAAATAGTGCGATGCGCAAACACAACATGAGTGACAAAGTGCACAAAACTGTGTGACGCGCAAAACAGCGCGAGTCTAAACTGCACAAAACAGGGCGATGCGCAACACAGCGCGAGTGCAAACTGCATAAAATACTGCAATGCACAACACAGCGCGAGTGATAAGCTGCACAAATTGGTGCGATGCGCAAGAGAGCGCGAGTGATAAACTGCACAAAACAGTGCGATGCGCAAAATAGCGCGAGTGTAAAGTGGACAAAATAGTGCGATGTGCAAAAGAGCGCAAGTGATACACTGCACAAAACAGTGCGATGTGCAAGAGAGCGCAGGTGATTAACTGCACAAAATTGTGCGATGTGCAACACAGCACGAGTGATAAACTACACAACACAGTGCAATGCGCAAAACAGCGCGAGTGTAAACTGCACAAAAAACAGTGCGATGCGCAAAAGTGCGCGAGTGATAAACTGCACAAAACAGTGCGAAGCGCAACCTAGCGCGAGTGTAAACTGCACAAAATAGTGCGATGCGCAAAATAGCACGAGTGATAAACTACACAAAACAGTGCGATGCGCAACATAGCGCGCGTGTAAACTGCACAAAACAGTGCAATGCGCAAAATAGCGCGAGTGTAAACTGCACAAAACAGTGTGATGCGCAAAACTTTGCGAGTCTAAACTGTACAAAACAGTGCGTTGCGCAAAAGGGCGCGAGTGATAAACTGCACAAAACAGTGCGATGCGCAACACAACGCGAGTGATAAACTGCACAAAACTGTGCGATGCGCAAAACAACGCGAGTGTAAACTGCACAAAACAGGGCGATGCGCAACATAGCGCGAGTGTAAACTGCATAAAATACTGCGATGCACAACACAGTGTGAATGATAAGCTGCACAAAGTGGTGCGATGCGCAAGAGAGCGCGAGTGATAAAGTGCACAAAACAGTGCGATGCGCAACACAGCGTGAGTGATAAACTGCACAAAACAGTGCGATGCGCAAAACAAAACGAGTGTAAACTGCACAAAACAGTGCGATGCGCAAAAGAGCGCGAGTGTAAACTGCACAAAATAGTACGATGCGCAAAACAGCGCGAGTGATAAACTGTACAAAACAGTGCGATGCGCAACACAACGCGAGTGATGAACTACACAAAATAGTACGATGCGCAAAACAGCGCGAGTGATAAACTGTACAAAATAGTACGATGCGCAAAATAGCGCGACTGTAAACTACACAAAACAGTGCGATGCGCAGCATGGCGCGAGTGTAAACTGCACAAAACCGTGCGATGCGCAAAAGAGCGCGAGTGACAAACTGCCCAAAACAGTGCGATGCGCATCATAGTGCGAGTGTAAACTGCACAAAACAGTGCGATGCGCAACATAACGCGAGTGATAAACTACACAAAACAGTGCGACGCGCAACATAACGCGCGTGTGAACTGTACAAAATAGCGCGAGTGATAAACTGCACAAAACAGTATGATGCGCAAAATAGCGCAAGTGTAAACTACACAAAACAGTGCGATGCACAAAACTGCGCAAGTGTAAACTACACAAAACAGTGCGAAGTGCAACCTAGCGCGAGTGTAAATCGCACAAAACAGTGCGATGCGCAAAATAGCATGAGTGATAAACTGCACAAAACAGTGCGATGCGCAACATAGCGCGCGTGTAAACTGCACAAAACAGTGCGATGCGCAAAATAGCGCGAGTGTAAACCGCACAAAACAGTGCGATGCGCAAAACAGCGCGAGTCTAAACTGGACAAAACAGTGCGTTGCGCAAAAGGGCGCGAGTGATAAACTGCACAAAACAGTGCGATGCGCAACACAACGCGAGTGATAAACTGCACAAAACTGTGCGATGCGCAAAACAGTGCGAGTGTAAACTGCACAAAACAGTGCGATGCGCAAAAGAGCGCGAGTGAGAAACTGCACAAAACAGTGCGATGCGCAAAATACCGCGAGTGTAAAATGCACAAAACAGTGCGATGCGCAACATAGCGCGAGTGTAAACTGCACAAAACAATGCGATGCGCAAAATAGCGCGAGTGTAAAGTGGACAAAACAGTGCGATTCACAAAAGAGCGCGAGTGATAAACTGCACAAAACATTGCGATGCGCAAGAGAGCGTGAGTGATAAACTGCACAAAACAGTGCGATGCGCAACACAGCGCGAGTGATAAACAGCACAAAACAGTACGATGCGCAAAACAACGGGAGTGTAAACTGCACAAAATTGTGCGATGCGCAAAACAGCGCGAGTGATAAACTATACAAAACAATGCAATGCGCAAAATAACGCGTCTGTAAACTGCACAAAACAGTGCGATGCGCATCATAGCGCGAGTGTAAACTGCACAAAACAGTGCGATGCGCAACATAGCGCGAGTGACAAACTGCACAAAACAGTGCGACGCGCAACATAGCACGCGTGTAAACTGCACAAAACAGTGCGATGCGCAAAAGAGCGCGAGTGATAAACTGCACAAAACAGTGCGTTGCGCATCATAGCGCGAGTGTAAACTGCACTAAACAGTGCGATGGGCAACATAGCGCGAGTGATAAACTGCATAAAACAGTGCGACGCGCAACATAGCGCGCGTGTAAACTGCACAAAACAGCGCGAGTGATAAACTGCACAAAACAGTGTGATGCGCAAAATAACGCTAGTGTAAACTGCACAAAACAGCGCGATTCACAACACAGCGCGAGTGTAAACTGCAAAAAACAGGGCGATGCGCAACATAGCACGAGTGTAAACTGCATAAAATAGTGCGATGCACAGCACAATGCGAGTGATAAGCAGCACAAAGTAGTGCGATGCGCAAGAGAGCGCGAGTGATAAACTGCACAAAACAGTGCGATGCGCAACACAACGCGAATGATAGACTGCACAAAACAGTGCGATGCGCAACACAGCGCGAGTGATAAACTATACAAAACAGTGCGATGCGCAAAATAGCGCGACTGTAAACAGCACAAAACATTGCGATACGCAACATAGCGCGAGTGTAAACTGCACAAAACAGTGCGATGCGCAAAAGAGCGCGAGTGATAAACTGCACAAAACAGTGCGATGCGCAACACAGCGCGAGTGTAAACAGCACAAAACAGTGCGACGCGCAACATAGCGCGCGTGTAAACTGCGCAAAACAGCGCCAGTGATAAACTGCACAAAACTGTGTGATGCGCAAAATAGCGCGAGTGTAAACTGCACAAAAATAGTGCGATGCACAACACAGCGCGAGTGTAAACTGCACAAAACAGGGCGATGCGCAACATAGCGCGAGTGTAAACTGCATAAAATAGTGCGATGCACAACACAGCGCGAGTGATAAGCTGCACAAAATAGTGCGATGTGCATGAGAGCGCGAGTGATAAACTGCACAAAACAGTGCGATGTGCAACACAGCGCGGGTGATAAACTGCACAAAGTAGTGCGATGCGCAAAACAGTGCGATGCGCAACGTTGCGCGAGTGTAAACTGCTCAAAACAGTGCGATGCGCAAAATAGCGCGAGTGTAAAGTGGACAAAACAGTGCGATGTGCAAAAGAGCATGAGTGATAAACTACACAAAACAGTGCGACGCGCAAGAGAGCACGAGTGATAAACTGCACAAAACAGTGCGATGCGCAACACAGCGCGAGTGATAAACTACACGACACAGTACAATGCGCAAAACCGCGCGAGTGTAAACTGCACAAAATAGTGCGATGCGCAAAATAGCGCGAGTGATAAACTGCACAAAATAGTACGATGCGCCAAAGAGCGCGAGTGATAAACTACACAAAACAGTGCGACGCGCAACGTAGCGCGCGTATAAACTGCACAAAACAACGCGAGTGATAAACTGCACAAAACACTGTGATGCGCAAAATAGCGCGAGTGTAAACTGCACAAAAATAGTGTGATGCACAACACAGCGCGAGTGTAAACTGCACAAAACAGGGCGATGCGCAACATAGCGCGAGTGTAAACTGCACAAAGTAGTGCGATGCACAACACAGCGCGAGTGATAAGCTGCACAAAATAGTGCGATGCACAAGAGAGCGCGAGTGATAAACTGCACAAAACAGTGTGATGCGCAAAACAACGTAAGTGTAAACTGCACAAAACAGTGCGATGTGCAAAAGAGCGCGAATGATAAACTGCACAAAACAGTTTGATTCGCAAAATAACGCGAGTGTAAAATGCACAAAACAGTGCGATGCGCAACATAGCGCGAGTGTGAACTGCACAAAATAGTGCGATGCGCAAAATAGCGTGAGTGTAAAGTGGACAAAACAGTGTGTAACAGCGCCCGCGGGGGACCTCGCTACAGCTCGGACTCTCCTTTTGTTGTTGCGGTTCTAAATCTGAACCAAAGAGTCCAACTCTGGCAAATCGTTTTGAAGAAAAACAGATTTTTGAAAAGTAGTGCCAAACATGGACTGCTTTGCCAGATTACAGAGTCGCCACCTAAATATTTTTTAATGGGGGAATTTAGGAAACCCTGACTCGGTGCCGAAGGCCACGTGTCCGTCATCACCAAATGTCTTGGCTCGGGAGCTTGGGTACGATCGGGGAAGGTCAGCTATGAGCACCCCCTTTCGCCCGGTCCGAAGACCGGCCTCTACTAACCGTGATATCCGATTTTGAAAACATTATGCTTCTTATCCAATTATTAGCCTAGAATTACTATGTTATGCGCACAGCAAACAAGTATAGACTAGATTGCCTAATTGGAAATAACATTGCATATCCGTTTTTTGAAAATGTTTGGTTTGCTACTCGCAAGTAGGCTAAAATACGGATTTCAATGAGTTTTCCAACTCAAGCAATCCAACCTCCACCCACAGGCATTCAAACAGTTTATCACATAAGCACTTAGCCGCATGGTAAGCATACTGTCATGGCAACATTCACACGCATGCGAGATGCTAAAGCGTAAATACTTACATCGTACTCCGTGCCAAAACAATAACCGGTTAGCAAACATGCATGACCTAGTTCATGTTAAGTGGCTAATGCAACGCATACAGAATGCAAAGATAGGCTCGGCTAACCCTAAAATGGCATGTGAAATGCAAATAGCATATTCAATTGGAATTGAATGTATGCAGTTTGTATGATGTACCGAGCCCGGTGCATGTAAACAAATGCATGGATGCACGCATGCATTGCATAAGGTATGCTAAAATAAGTGCCCTAATCTACCAACATAAGCGGTAAATAAAAGGGAAGAAAGAAATGGGGATTGGAAGACATACACCCACTCACACACACTTATTACAACTTTGCCCTCACTCGGAGGGACCAAAAGAATATACAATTAATTAACTACGCAAGCTAATTAAAATTTACAAATTTCACTAAATTAATCAAATAAATTAATTAATCTAATTAAAGCAGTAAACCGCCTCGGGATGAGGCCGGATGCAACACGCGCTCGGGACTGGCTCGGAACCGCACTGCCATGCACGGATTGCCTCTGTTTCCTCTGCTCTCCTCCTCAGAAAATTGCCAAAGTCCCAGAAGTACCTCTCAGGGCACTGGGAGTACCACCGGCTGGGGTAGAGCACCACCGGCTGAAGGAGGAGGCCACCGGCACAATTCATCCATCGGCTGCAATTGACTGCCGGTCGGCACTAAACACTGCCGGCCGGCACAAAATGCCTGCAAAACCTGCAACTCACAGCAGCAGAGGACAACAACATGCATGGCAATATATTCAAGATTTATGCACCAACACACCCTTATCATGTTTTTGACTCAAGGGGCATGTGCCTCGATTCCGGACCACCAATCACGCATTTCCATGCATGATGGCCCAAGAACCAAGTGCAACTTATTTCAAATGCATGCAATGCAAACAAGCAAACAAGGGTGCTAAACCTCTATCATACTCCACTTCAAGAGGTCAAACATGCACAATGCAAATGCAACCCTAAGCATGTCAACTAGGCATGCAACATGGACTATGCAACATACTTATGCAAAGGGTTCAAGCAAGCATTCAAGACAAGCATGCAAACCAATTAAATGATGATCTTACACATGACTTAGGCAACTCAAATAGGCCTAAAATCAGTGGCCAAAATGCTAAATCATGAGGGCCAAACACATGCACACATGCACAAGTTAAGGCACCAACACTTAAGCATAATTAAGCAACTCTTAAACACACTAAGAGGCACAAATATGGACATGAGCATGCATGTAAACTCTGAAAAGCATGCAAAACATGGTGCCAAACCAACTAACAAAGCAAGCCAAACAAGGCATACAAATGGTCCAAGCATTAAGGCAAGCCATGAGGCTTTGAACCACACCTAGTACAACCATACATGGCAATACTTAACACTAAAACAGAGTTTTAACACATAAAACTAAGTCTAAAGGACCACCTAGATGGCATCTAGATGACATGAAACAAAGGCATGCATTAAGGCCAAAACATGGAGCATACAACACATGCTTTCAAAGCATTAAAGAGGCACTAAGGCAAGCATACAAGCACACCAAAGGGACTGAAATGACATGCTAGATGGTTCCAAACCATCAAAATGAGGTAAGCAACACATGCTACACATGCATGCTCAAAGGCTAGCAAGCCTAAAATGCAAAGGGGCTATATAATGCATGCCAAGATCAACCCAAATGACTATGGACAGAGCTAGAACATGTCAAAATAAGCACAAAATCTTCATGAATCTAAGCCTAAAGCATGCTAAATTAGGCTACAACCTAGGCATGTTAAGGGACAAAGAGGCATTACAAGGCAACTATGCTAAGCATGCAAGAGGCTAAAACCAACTTATAACAATGTCTATTAGGCATAATAAACATAAAATGCAGCCAAGACATGCTCAACAAACAACCAAACATGGTGCTCCTTTGGAGGCCAAAACTTGCCCTTTCAAGGACATCAAGGAGAGGGGGTGGCCCTCCCCTTTTGGAGACTTCAAGGCACCATCTCCACCACTGAAATCCCTCAAGATTTCAGTGGTGGAGAGGCCCAAGCACCAAAGTCTCGGATCTCTCACAAAATAGCACAAAAGGGCCTTTTCAAGGCCTAAGGGTGGTCAAACTTGCTCAAACCACAAACACTCTTAATAAACAATAAAGAGGCTTAAAAAACAGAACTTTTATGTGTTAATCACTAAGCACAAAAACAGTTCTAAAGCAAGTAAAATGGAGTGCAAGAATGGGGTAAAAAAGCTAGTGCTTACCCTTGTAGACCTCTTCACAAAGGATGTGTTGGTTCCTTGAGCACCAAACCAGCTCCAAAGCTCCAAAACAAACCTCTGGACTTCAAGAACCCAAGGAAGGTGAAACACTAGGTGTTGGTGAACAAAAGTATGACACAAACACCTAGTGTACAAAACAAGAGGGAAGAAGAGAGATAGGAGGTGTATCTATCCTAACCCTAAAAACCAGAGCTTGGTCTGTCTAAAATGTCTAAAATTTTGTAACCCTAAGCCAAGAAGAGGAGTGGTCCTCTTATAGGCAAGCAAAGCTTGCAAAGCTTACAAGCTAAGCTAACTAAGAGGGTCATCCCTCCATACACGTGTATGGAGGGGAACCAAAACTATACAGCTGTCTGAAAATATCTCATAAAGCAACTGCACAGTGTCCGGCCGGCAAAGAGTGCCATTTTGGCAAAACTTAGTGCCGGTCGGCACAATAAAGTGCCGATGGCAAACACCAGCCAGCCGGTGGCCTCTAGCCAGCCGGTGGTGTGTGGGGATGCCTCACAAAGCATTCCCTGCCCTTCCAAGGCAAAACACAAGTGTTTGGTGCAAAACCAAACACAAAACGGTCGAGTTCGGAAGTCCTGAGGCAAGGCGCGCGCCGAGAACTCCGGGAACTCCAAACGAACGCAAACATGGATAATCACCGAGTGTTCAAGCGGTGACGTCCAGGTCTTGAGGACGGTCAAAAATGGGGTGTCTACAGTTGCCCCTCTTTGACAGAACTCGAAAGTCATAACAATGACGGGAGTGAATGTCAAAGCCCAGAGACGACCCATTTTTGACAAGGCCGAAGACTTGGACAAACATACAAAGCGCAAATGGTTGAACTCGCAAGCTGCCTACGTATCCCTTAGGAATCAAACCAGCGTAGTTCAGGCACAGGCATACAAGCCGCAGATAAGGTATGCGCCCGTAGGCGGGGGCAAGATGCAACTGACGATGCAAAAGGCCGAGCATAACTTATGATCATGCAAAGAAAGCTGTAATGAAGCACACATGCGACAGTTATAAGCTAGCATACACCAATCTACACTACAATGCAGAAAGGATGTAAGAGAATTATGCAATTCTCAATACGTCTCACTCGGAGATACAATACCTGTGCGGCTCGTCCGGTTGCACCGGCCTCAAATGAGCCGTACATACAATATCGTGCCTGCAAAGAAAGCAAACTTAACAGGTACAATATTGTTAGCAATGCATGACAATGCAAATGAATGCAAAATGATATGCAATATACAAAACTATGTATAAATAATGCAAATGATATGCAATGCAATTGAAACTATATGCAATGCAAACTACATGCAGGGCAATTGAATCATGATTCAATCATGAGCGGTTCGAAACAACCACACGAATGTCAAATAGATTGATGGAGGTAACAAGTCCGTCTCCCATAGAACGATGTCTGATCTATGAGTACTTCGCACGGACACAAGAACAAGTATTGGGTGGAATGACATAAGTGGGGAAACGACCCGCTGAGGAGGGAATAATGATCCTAATGCCGGATGCAATACACTACAATGCAATGGAAATGGATACAATGGATATGGCACGCGGGCCAAACCGAATCTTGCCTAGGAAAGGCATGTACGCATACGAACCGCGTCTAACACAGGAAATGTGCCGCAACCCTCAAACCAAGCTCATCAAGGAATAGGCGCGTACACAAAAACTGTGCTTCGACGTGAAAAGTAGGGGCACATACCAGACCAAGCTCAACCTGGAAAGGCGCAAGCCATGGATGGAAGTGATGCAATGGATGCATGCAACTACGATGGAATGGAAATGGATATTTACAGAAAATGCATGACATATACACTATATTACAATGAAATGCATGACATATGCATGTTTTTTTTTGTTTTTGTTGTTTTTTGAAATGCATGACATATGCAATATTTTACAATGATGCATGACAATGCACTATGATGCAATGACTACGATTGCAGCTTTCCCTATCTTACCAACAGGGCGATATACTAGGTTGGTTCAGTATCCATAATTGAGACGTAAACATGCCGCCTCAACCTATGGGGCTTCCATACAGATTTCAAGCCGAGGGTACACCCTCTGGGTATTTAAACCAGACTTTAGTCTCGGAAATCCCGAACCTTTGCGTTCTAGGCATAAGCCATTCAAACTCTAGTTTTCACCGTCCCAGTTGGTCTTTTAGGAACTCACCGTAAAAACAGGCAGGTGGCTTTGCCAGACCACCGAAAGTCGTTCGGGCACGACAAACACCGAAGGAATTGCACCTTCAGAGGATTTAAGGTCTCCTAGACCGGGATGCAAAATGTATGCATTTGAAATGCACGTGATGCATGATGTTTGAAATGCGCGCCAACGCACGGCTTTTGAGATGCATAACAATGCAAATGGACGGGTTTAAGGTCTCGCCAGACCGTGCGTGTTTTCGGTCCCGCCGGACCATGTGTGCACAGGACGGTGTGATGCGCAAAATAGCGCGATTGAATGCATACAAAATGCAATGAGATGCGCAAAATAGCGCGA
This sequence comes from Camellia japonica, assembly GCA_030407325.1. Classification (NCBI taxonomy): domain Eukaryota; kingdom Viridiplantae; phylum Streptophyta; class Magnoliopsida; order Ericales; family Theaceae; genus Camellia; species Camellia japonica. Next base: position 178,244 of record JAPPVO010000017.1, on the reverse strand, counting down.
TGCGTTAGACAACGCAAGTGCACAAGATAGTGCGATATGATGCATGCCAAATGCGATGGGGTGCACACCTCAATGCACCGAAGGTCTTGCACCTCCCGAGGATTTAAGGTCTCCTAGACCGTGCATGTTTAAGGTCTCGCCAGACCGTCGTGGGGCAATGCATGAATTGAGATGTGGTGCACAAGACAGTGCGACATGTAAGAGAACGTGATGCGATGCATGCCAAATGCGATGAGATGCGCAAAATAGCGCGATGCGTTAGACAACGCAAGTGCACAGGAAAGTGCGATACAATGCATGCCAAAATGCGATGAGGTGCACACCTTAATGCACCGAAGGTCTTGCACCTCCCGAGGATTTAAGGTCTCCTAGACCGTGCGTGTTTAAGGTCTCGCCAGACCGGAGGCAACCTCTCAACGTAGCATACGCGAGAGAGGAAACAAAAGAAGTCTCTCAGCGTAGTACACGCGAGAGGGGAAACAAAGAAGCCTCTCAGCGTAGTACACGCGAGAGAGGAAAAACAAAAAGAAGTCTCTCAGCGTAGTACACGCAAGAGAGGGGGAGATGCGAGGCAACGCACATGGGAGACGCATGCCTATGTAAATAGGGCAAATGAGACAAATGAGACACGCGTGCCTCGCAAGAATGGAAAAGGAAGCAAGTGTGACACGCATGCCACACGACATATGCGAAACAGTGCAAGTCACAAGGGACGTGCAAAACGGGGCGATGCGACGCCCGGACAATGTGATGGATGCATGCAACGCACACGGGGCAACTTTTGAATCTTATAAAGACAAAAGGATACAAAAGGATACAATCTTTGCTTGAATTTGAGTGCCACGCACAGAAGACACGGTCCGAGGTCAAAACGGAGGCCGGTTGAGCATCGGGGATGCACTTTCTTGCACTTTCTTGAGCTATGAAGACCCAAAACCCTCATTTGCCTAAACAAGGCTTGGGAACACCACCGGCTGGGTGGGGCACCGGCTGGCCACCGGCTGCAAAACTTCTCCACGGCACAATATGTGCCGACCGGCACAAAATAGTGCCGACCGGAAAATGCTGATCGGGGGCAGATCGCATTTCGCCTCGGGTTTATAAAATAGGGCTTCTAAACCCTATTTTCACTTCCTCTTCCGCCGAAATCCTTCTCTCTCTCTAGAGCTTTGTTCTCTCTTTTTCGCGATTTCTCGTGTTTTCGCACCATTTTTCCGTCGGATTCGCGATATTCTTCGCGTTTCGGACATTTCCACCCGATCGAAATCTCATTTCGGGATCTCCTTTGCTATTTTCGCCTTTTCGGGACTTGTTCCCCTCGATTTTCTCTACATTTCCGTGTATTTTCATCTTCCGGCCTTTCCGGCCATTTTCGGCCCGCTCGGGGTTGACTTTTCCAGTTGACTTTTCACATTCCGGCTTTTCCGGCCATTTTCTCATCACCACTGCCATGGCTGACGATGTTCCACCTGTCGGGACTCCCCCGGATCACGAGATGGATCCCGGGGTCGAGCTCCTCCCGTTGAGCGAGCGCCCATTCGATCCGGCGACCTATCGCCCGGCTATTCACGTGCTTCCACCAGATGGGCTCCGCCACTTCCGCGGCTTCGATAGGGCTCTGGACCCGGAGCTCCTCCTGCGCGAGCCGACCTCGCACCTGTCCTTCGGCGCTTCCGAGGTAACATCTCTACTTTGTTTTATTTTCTGCAATGTAGAATTTTCTGTCGACTGCCGTAGCTAACTGCACCCGTTAACTGCTTAATTCTGACATGCCGTATATTGTAGTTGATTGTAGACAACTTCACAACTGATATCTGCTTAGGACCGACATATGCACACACACTGCACCAGCCTCAACCACCCGAGCACACGGCGCACATTGCACCTTACCGCGAACTCACCGACACCCGGCACTTATTTGAATCTGAAGAGCCTGCACGCATGCTAAACTTGCACTGAATCACGCAGACACTGACACATCACTCGCTAGTCATTCACTGAACATACCGGTACCCGGCATCTGTTTAAACTTTGAAAACTTGCACACATGCTAGATTTATACTGATCCGCACAGGAGCACTGACACATCACAGGCCGTAGTCCACCTACTGGTACACTGAAACCTGACATTTGCTTGCATCAGAAAAACGTACACACGTGCAGCATGTTTACACTGCACCACTCAAAAACACTGACGCATCACATATTGTAGTTTACTGTAAGCGCACCGGCACCCGGTATCTGTTTGAATCTGATAAACTTGCACGCATGCCATATTTGTATCGACTTTAACATGTTTCCTCAGAACTGTACATCTCATATTGCTTTGCAACTATTTGCTTGAAAACAGGGAGATTCCCATGCCATCCGCGGGTATGGGAATGTCGCGGCTCGAGATTGGTACTTGGAGCTTCCCGAGGCGGTTCGACGCATCGTGGACGATGCGGGCTTCAGTTCCTTTTGCAGGGGTTGACCCGGCTTACTGCCTGCAGGCCTCTTAGCTGCCTGGCAGAGAGGTTGGTGGGACACCACCGACTCTTTCCACCTATCCGCGGCGGGACATGACGATGACTCCCTACGACTTCTCGGTGCTCACCGGCATCGGGGTAGGGGGTGATCCGATCCCCTTCGACACGACATGGACGAGTGGACCGCCGCTCAGATCTACTTGCTTGGCGAGGCGCCACCCTTGCTCGTCCAGGCTTTGTCCGCTACTCCTGGTTCGAGGTGCAGTTCAGAGTGCAGCCTGCGTTGGTGGCGACGGCTCCGATGACCGAGGCGGCTGTAGAGCAGTACGCACGCGGCTTTTTGATGTTTTTGCTAGGGACGACCCTCTTCGCCGACCGGGAACACAGTGCCCTCTGCCTTCTCAGCGCACTGGTGGACGTCCGGACCTCCTGCGATATGACTGGGGGGCGCCGCTCTGGCCACCCTCTACGGCTACATGAGCTCAGTCTCCCGTGGCAGCGGGCAGTTGCTCGGGGCTACTGGCGGGCTTGGGAGGTATGTCTTCTTCTCTGCTTTACATTTCTGCTCTACATACTTTCTGTATTCTGTACTGTACACTGCTCACACTGACTGTATACTGTACACGGCACACACATACTCTGCTTTATACTGACTGTACACTGTTCACACTGTACACTCTGCAAAATACACACAACACACGGCTCTGTTATTTCTGCTTCACTCTGTATTCTGCTTTATCTGATGGTCATACTGACATCTGTTTGTAGCTGTGGGTGTATGCCTACTTCCCAGGCTGGAGCCAGTGCCGGAGACGGAGACTCCCCTGGTCATCCCGTTCTCCGCCGCTACGACGGGCGATGCACCCGGAGGCCCGGGACATTCAGCTTCTTTCGTCGCTACTTCGACACCATTACTCCTGCCGAGGTATGTTTTACTTGCAGTTCATTTAAGCTTCACTTTTCCACTGTATATTTGCAATACCAGTAGATAACAAACTGTATTTCAATTTCAGATCACCTGGCAGCCGTGGGCTCCTCTGCCAGCGATGGTGCGGGATCGGTTTGCCGGCGCCGTTGAGACCTCGCGTTACCGGATTTTGCTGGAGGGCCCGGTCTGTCGGGCTTGGTACCTAGGCGAGCGCTTCTTGCGTCAGACCTTAGGGTTACCTGAGCAGATAGTCCCGGTGCATCCTCCTGAGCATATGAGGGACACCGAGCGTTTCACCGCTGAGCAGATGGCGGACTACACCATCGGTTGGGAGGCGGACGGCTTCAGAGGCGAGGGCGATTACTCAGAGTACGTCCGGACCTTCATCATGCGGCCGCTGAGTGGTGGTCGCCGAGCTGAGAGAGAGAGACCTGCGGCGCCGGCGGCCGGAGCAGGAGTAGGAGGAGGAGCGCCGAGGAGGGCTCGAGTCCGCGGCAGAGGCGGGGTTCAGAGAGGACGGGGGGCCGGTTGGCCTGCTCTGCCCACTATGCTGACATACAGAGGGCAGGGTGGGGAGACCTTTCAGATCCCCTTTGCTCCTCCCCCGGCTGGTCATGAGTTGGCCGGTATTCCCGACTTGCCTCCGGTATGTATCACTTCATTTTGTATCTTGCATTGTCATTCCATTTCAGTTTATTTGATATTCCACAGAATACTGATGCATCTGATACTTTTGCAGGCGTCCTCCGAGTACACCCGGCAGTCCGTGGAGTTGAATGCCTCCATGATGGGGATGCTGCAGCGGACCTTCGACATCTTGGCTCTTTACAGCATTCCGGTATGTTTTCTCTGACTGTTTCATACAATCTGATGCTGCGCAAAACCTGATAAACTGCTCACGGCACTCACACACTGTACTCATACACTGCATTCTGCACTGATTCACTGCTCACGGCATTCACATACACTGTACTCATACACTGCATTCTGCACTGATTCACTGCTCACGGCATTCACATACACTGTACTCATACACTGCATTCTGCACTGATTCACTGCTCACGGCATTCACAGTATTCTGATGTGTTCACCTTTCATGCTTTTTCAGCCTCCCTTCCAGATTCCTCCGGTGGGCGGCGCTCCAGCTGGACCTCCCATTTCTACTCGGGATGGCAGAGCCTATCCGCACCAGAGGAGGGCGTTCATTTGGGAGTAGCTCGCGGGCTCCGTTCCGATGATGAGTCTGAGGCAGAGACAGAGGCGGAGGCGGGGTCGTCGGGGAGGAGACCGGAGACAGCTCAGGCTCAGGCTCAGACGGCGATGCTCCTGGTGATGCTCCTGGGCTTCTGCCCAGGAAGAGGGCGAGGACGGATCCTTAGGCGCGAGACTATTGATGCTACTTCAGATTTTTGCTGCTTTTTGTTCTTTTTGTACTTTTTTTCCTTTTGTAGCTAGGGTACTTTGTACTGCCGCAGGCAGATTTTTATTTCCAAAACTTATGTACTCGAAAAGATTATGAAATGAAACAAACTTTTTGTCTGAAAAAGCGTTACATTTGTATATACCTGCGTATTTCATACTTTGCACTGCATTGCATCATGTTACACCTCAAATGTAAGTGAAAATGATTTGTTTGTCTGAAAATTGAGCAATTGTACTATGATAATCGGATAACCAACCAACTAACAGTAAACAACTCATACAAACCACTGCTTGAACAAATAACAGCCCATACTCTACTGGGGATTGATCTGCATACAGCTCATAACACAGCTCTCGGCTCATTCTGCACACAGCAAACCCTGAACAAATAACCCAATCTGACAAGACGGATCAGAAAACTGAAACGGTTGAAGTTGAAACACACTCGGATGTCCCAAATTTCCTTTTCTTCTCTTGCTTCGCACGAATGTAGAGAATGGCACAGCATCCTGAGCACAAACGATTTTTTGAAATAAAGAAGGGTTTTCAACCGGGGTATCGAGCCTACCACAGAACACAGCGAGACAGACTCAAACGGAAAGAAAAGGCACACGACCTAACACAACGAGACACGCTCAGAAACTCAAAGCCGAAACTCGAACGACAAATCAAAGACACGACACACGGACATGTTTACAAAAGGAGAGACCTGAATCTCGGGAGCCGTTCCTTCGGGTATCATTTCCCACCCTTTCTGATTTGTGATACTCACTCCGGCCCTCAGGCTCGGTTTTTCTCTCAAAACCCTTTTCTTACTTTTCTCTCTGCTTACACCTCTCTATTCTTTATTTCTCATTTTTCATCCCTCCCCGGAGTGGTTGATAGGAAACGAGAGGTTGTGGGTTCACGCCCAACACTGTTAGCTCACGGCTATTTCTTCTGGTGAATAGGGTGCCCTTCTGGCGAGTATGTTGACGGGGGAAAGACAGAGACCTGACTCAACTGTGCCCCTAGTCGTCACTTTGACCATTTTTTTGTTTTCTTCCTAAAACAGTTTTGATCAAAATGAGAGTCAGATTAACACACTTATTCGATTTTTGATTTGAAAATCATGCGAATCAGGCTGTGAGCACTGAAAATTCTCCTTTGGGTCCAAACATGGTCCAATTTGAAAAATGAAATAGTTTTCGAGAAAATAGTCAACTTCAGTAAAAATTTTCAAAAACTATTTTTGCAAACAGTCAACGCTCAACGAGCGCGGAACTTACCCTCGAGATGCAACCTCGGATCGCAGGCAATGGAAATTGCCCCTGGCTTAAAGGGGGATAAGGCAACGGAAAGTTGCCCCTGGTTTGGATGGTAACTCAGGGCAACTTACGGCACTGCATGGCAACGGAAAGTTGCCCCTTGTTTGGATGATGCCGCGGCATGTGTAAGCCAGTCCTTGTTGATGACGATCGGACCCTCACGCGGAGGAGCAAGACGGTTTGAATCAATATATGGACACAGTCACCTGGAAGGTGTTGGTGGTTGGACTTCAAGAGGAAGTTGATCACGTAGTTCCAGTTGCTGCAATTGAGACATTGGATTCGGAGGAGGCAAAGTGATCAAAACCATGACATGGACTGAGACGCTATGGAAGCGTTGGGGGCTGGACTTCAGATGAAGTTGCCTACGTATCCCAAACATGGGAATCAAGCCTTACGTAGTTCCAGTTAAGGTACACTCGGGTATTTTAACCTTCACTGTTTATGCTCTAACTTTTGCCAAGGCGCCCAATGCGGGTTTTCGACCTTGCGAGCTATGTTTTTCTTCTTTTTTTTTTTTCTTTTGCTCTTTTCTTTTCTTTTCTTCATTTCTTTTTTCTTTGCTATTTTATATTTTTTTTCTCTTCTTTTTTTGTTTCTTTTTGTATTTTTCTTTTTTGTCTTTTTTTTCTTTTTTTTTTTTTGCTCTAACTTTTGCCTGGGCCGCCCTTCTGGGTTTTCGGCCCAGCGAGCCTCTCAAAGGGTAAAAGTGTAGCAAGCCCATGCCAAATGGTTTTGAGATTGAGGCCGTCTGTATCCGAGAGAGCGACTGTTGGGTTGATTTGCAGGAAGAATCCATCACGGTTGCTTCTCGAGCTTTGCTTGGTGGGATCTGATCTCCCTGATCTGACTTTGAGGCCTCTTGCTCGAGGGCTGCTTCAAAATGGGCCACACAGGCGTTTCATGGCACGTTGAATGTTCTGAACGGATTCCGGTTCACAACAGATAAATCGAATCTTGAGGCCGAGAGCGATCCTGGGCTACACAATCTCAAGAGCGATTCCACACAAGTCTTCGCGAGACTGCACAAAATATTTTGTTTTTGAAAGTTTTTAAGAAAGCGACAAATCGCTCGTGCTGAAGATAGTGTGGAACCAGTCTGGATCAGGCCAGGGTCCTTCTCAGTACTCACGCCGACAAGCATGATTTCATTCATGAAAAGCTTAGCATGCGTTCCTTTTTCTCAAAATGATCAAAATTTTACAAAACCCGAGGAATTACTTCCTCTTCGTTTTCATCACCGCAGTGTTTGAAAAGGGTTTTATGAAAAGCTTAGGTCATCATAACGATGTTCAAGGCACAGAGAGCAGGCGGTATGTACTGTCGTTCCATTCACACCTCTGGCACGGCTAACTCAAATAGCAACAAATACGGCACATGATAGCCACGGCTGTTTCATTCAGATTTGTTGGCATAACTGGCTCCCTGACAGAAACAGACTCAAAAAGCAAAAACAACTGTTTATAAGATAAAACGGTGTTTGAGGCAACAACCCCGAAATCACCATGGTATTCTATACAAGAGGGACTGACTCATTACAATTAGACAGACCCTTAAGCAAAAGGAATGTCTCAAAACAATGAGACAGGCTCAAGACAAAACAGAAGACTGACTCGACACCCAAGTCAGAATTTACGAAATTAATAGCAGGTGCCCAAAAATGCGTGCCAAACGCTACATCCAAAAATGCGCCGAGCATTGCCCGCAGGCGGTTCACCTTCTGATTACATACTCGCAGTATCTGTGTCTTCAAAATCCAAGAACTCTGTAGTGACTGACTTGGCCGAGGTGGGTGGGAGGATAACCTCGTTGTCAATCAGATCCTGCACCTCGTGACGGAGGCGAAAACAATTGTCAGTGGCATGGCCTGTCTGCTGATGGTACGCACAGTACAGGAAGCATCATGTGTGGCAGGGAGATTCTTCGGTAGGGGTCGGGGCTCCAAGGGTTTGAGATGCCCCTTTTTGGCCAAAATCAAAAGTGCCCTAGACAGAGGCATATAGAGAGGGTGGAAGACCCTGTGCCCTCGGGGCAGATACTTCGGGGCCTGAGCACTCTTGCTAGATGCACTAGCGAACGGATCGGCGGGTGCGGTCTTGGATTTCTGATCCTTCCCGGATGCAAGGTTGGGAGCGGGAAGAACTGTTTTGGCATGACGGGGCCTATCCCGATTCTCTGATTGACTGGAACTGCCCTCAGGCGGAGTGGGGAAAGCACCTCCACAGCTTTTGACACAACTGCGATATCTGTTGCTTGTTCATCCCCGGCTTTCAAAGCCTCTACTGCCCACAGCAGTTGTTCGATAGGGTCGGCATCTGTCTTCATCTTGCCTTTATCTCTGGCCTCGGCCTGATCTAGAGTTTGGTTTGCTCGTCGTTACCATAACTGGAGGTCATCTCCGGTTGGTTGAGTTCAATCAAATTCGTCCCAGTAGCGGGGGCTCCTGGGGTATGCCTCCGACATATGGTGCGGCTGGCGGCGAAACTGACATTCCATAGGCGAGATCCGTCACGGATCTTTGAAGATCACCTATCATCCCCATTAGTTCAAATGTAGTGGGCTCGCGAGCCTGATATAGCTGAGGGGCCCAAACTGGGTGCGCGGCCGGCGATCTGGGCGGATGCGGCATGTCAACGGTAGTCTCATCATGTAGGGTGATTCCTTGATCCAACGCGGCCGTCATGACCACGATTTCTTCTGAATTCTGCGTCATGCTAAGTCCTGCCGCAGCAAGGAGAAGACACTAACTGTTCTGGATCGCTCTCTGAATCTCTGAACTGAAACGGAAAACAAGCAGTATTTCAGCCCCAGACAGATCAAGCACGGATGTAGCCGGACAACTGTACTCTACTACTGATCACTGTTCCCCAGAATCACTATTCAAAGCTGAACTGATACCCGCAGACACAACTGATTCTCAACAACTGATACTGGTGCCCTCGGCCGGATACCCAAACTTGCAAACTGATATATGCGTTCCCTGCAGAGATACACTCTAAAAGCACATAGCAGGTAAAGAGAGCCAATACACCCCTATGTTGGGGTAGGGTTTCCCTGTCCTATTTTGTCAGGAGCTAGGGTTTCACTACGCACACAGCGGTTTCAAACAACCTAATCGGGTAAGCAACCTGTCCTAGTTTGGAATGGTCACTATGGATCCGAATATGCACTAGGTCGAATGGTCAAAAGGGTGCCCCGGTAAAACCGGGGTTTGTGTTCCCATACTGGCAGAGCCCGCAACCGGTCAGCCTTATGGTCATGCCTTGACAAGACAAGCCTCCGGCAAACCGCTCAGGAATAGCAGATGGCCAACACGGTGTCCTAGGCGCACCAATGCAAATGCAATGCAAAGAAACACATAAGTGTAGTCAAAACAGGATATCACGAGTTCGAGTCAAGCTCTCTAAATTCCCCAGCAGAGTCGCCAGAAACTGTAACAGCGCCCGCGGGGGACCTCGCTACAGCTCGGACTCTCCTTTTGTTGTTGCGGTTCTAAATCTGAACCAAAGAGTCCAACTCTGGCAAATCGTTTTGAAGAAAAACAGATTTTTTGAAAAGTAGTGCCAAACATGGACTGCTTTGCCAGATTACAGAGTCGCCACCTAAATATTTTTTAATGGGGGAATTTAGGAAACCCTGACTCGGTGCCGAAGGCCACGTGTCCGTCATCACCAAATGTCTTGGCTCGGGAGCTTGGGTACGATCGGGGAAGGTCAGCTATGAGCACCCCCTTTCGCCCGGTCCGAAGACCGGCCTCTACTAACCGTGATATCCGATTTTGAAAACATTATGCGTTCTTATCCCAATTATTAGCCTAGAATTACTATATTATGCGCACAGCAAAACAAGTATAGACTAGATTGCCTAATTTGGAAATAAGCATTGCATACCCGTTTTCTTTGAAAATGCTTTGGAATTTGCTACTCGCAAGTAGGCTAAAATACGGATTTCAATGAGTTTTCCAACTCAAGCAACCCAACCTCCACCCACAGGCATTCAAACAGTTTATCACATATAAGCACTTAGCCGCATGGTAAGCATACTATCATGTTAACATTCACACGCATGCGAGATGCTAAAGCATAAATACTTACATCGTACTCCGTGCCAAAACAATAACCCGGTTAGCAAACATGCATGGCCTAGTTCATGTTAAGTGGCTAATGCAACGCATACAGAATGCAACCCAGAATAGGCTCGGCTAATCTATAAATGGCATGTGAGATCAAATAGCATATACTCAAGTTGGAATTGAATGGCTTATGCAGTTTGTATGATGTACCGAGCCCGGTGCATGTAAACAAATGCATGAATGCACGCATGCATTGCATAAGGTATTCTAAAATAAGCGTGCCCTAATCTACCAACATAAGCGGGTAAATAAAAGGAAGAAAGAAATGGGGATTGGAAGACATACACCCACTCACACACACTTATTACAACTTGCCCTCCTCCTGGAGGACCAAAGAAAAAGAATATAAATTAATTAGTTACGCAAGCTAATTAAAATATTACAAATTTCACTAAATTAATCAAATAAATTAATTAATCTAATTAAAGCAGTAAACCGCCTCGGGATGAGGTCCGGATGCAACACGCGCTCGGGACTGGCTCGGAACCGCACTGCCATGCACGGATGCCTCTGTTTCCTCTGCTCTCCTCCTCAGAAAATTGCCAAAGTCCCAAGTACCTCTCAGGGCACTGGGGAGTACCACCGGCTGGGGTAGAGCACCACCGCTGAAGGAGGCCACCGGCACAAGATTCATCCATCGCAGCCAATTGATTGCCGGTCGGCACTAAACAGTGCCGATCGGCACTAAACAGTGCCGATCGGCACTAAACAGTGCCGGTCGGCACAAAATGCCTGCAAAACCTGCAACTCACAGCAGCAGAGGACAACAATATGCATGGCAATATAATTCAAGCCATTTATGCACCAAACACATCCCTTATCATGTTAGTGACTCAAAGGGGCATGTGCCTCGATTCTCGGACCACCAATCGCGCATTTCCATGCATGATGGCCCATGGAACCAAGGATGCAACTTCACTTTCAAATGCATGCAATGCAAACAAGAAAACAAGGGTGCTAAACCTCTATCATACTCCACTTCAAGAGGTCAAACATGCACAATGCAAATGCAACCCTAAGCATGTCAACTAGGCATGCAACATGGACTATGCAACATACTTATGCAAAGGGTTCAAGCAAGCATTCAAGACAAGCATGGGAACCAATTAAATGATGATCTTACACATGACTTAGGCAACTCAAATAGGCTTAAAATCAGTGGCCAAAATGCTAAATCATGAGGGCCAAACACACATGCACACATGCACAAGTTAAGGCACCAACACTTAAGCATAATTAAGCAACTCTTAAACACACCTAAGAGGCACAAATATGGGCAATGAGCATGCATTGTAAACTCTGAAAGCATGCAAAACATGGTGCCGAACCAACTAACCAAGCAAGCCAACAAGGCATACAAATGGTCTAAGCATTAAGGCAAGCCGATGAGGCTTTGAACCACACCTAGTACAACCATACATGGCAATACTTAAGCAACTAAAATCAGAGTTTTAACACATAAAACTAAGTCTAAAGGACCACCTAGATGGCATCTAGATGACATGAAACCAAAGGCATGCATTAAGGCCAAAACATGGAGCATACAACACATGCTTTTGAAGCACTAAAGAGGCAACTAAGGCAAGCATACAAGCACACCAAAGGGACTGAAATGACATGTTAGATGGTTCCAAGCCATCAAAATGAGGTAAGCAACACATGCTACACATGCATGCTCAAAGGCTAGCAAGCCTAAAATGCAAGGGGGCTATATAATGCATGCCAAGATCAACCCAAATGACTATGGACAGAGCTAGAACATGTCAAAATAAGCACAAAATCTTCATGAATCTAAGCCTAAAGCATGCTCAAATTAGGGCTAGCAACCTAGGCATGTTAAGGGACCAAAGAGGCATTACAAAGCAACTATGCAAAACATGCAAGGAGTGCTAAAACCAACTTATAAAGTCATATTAGGGCATAATAAACATAAAATGCAGCCAAGACATGCTCAACAAACAACCAAACATGGTGCTCCTTTGGAGGCCAAAACTTGCCCTTTCCAAGGACATCAAGGAGAGGGGGTGGCCCTCCCCTTTTGGAGACTTCAAGGCACCATCTCCACCACTGAAATCCCTCAAGATTTCAGTGGTGGACAGGCCCAAGCACCAAAGTCTCGGATCTCTCACAAAATAGCACAAAAGGGGCCTTTTCAAGGCCTAAGGGTGGTCAAACTTGCTCAAACCACAAAACACTCTTAATAAACAATAAAGAGGCTTAAAAAACAGAACTTTTATGTGTTAATCACTAAGCACAAAAACAGTTCTAAAGCAAGTAGAAATGGAGTGCAAGAATGGGGAAAAAAAGGACTAGATGGCTCACCCTTGTAGACCTCTTCAACAATGGGGATGTGTTGGTTTCCTTGAGCACCAAACCAGCTCCAAAGCTCCAAAACAAACCTCTGGATCTTCAAGAACCCAAGGAAGGTGAAACACTAGGTGTTGGTGAACAAAAGTATGACACAAACACCTAGTGTACAAAACAAGAGGGAAGAAGAGAGATAGGAGGTGTATCTATCCTAACCCTAAAAACCAGAGCTTGGTCTGTCTAAAATGTCTAAAATTTTGTAACCCTAAGCCAAGAAGAGGAGTGGTCCTCTTATAGGCAAGCAAAGCTTGCAAAGCTTACAAGCTAAGCTAACTAAGAGGGTCATCCCTCCATACACGTGTATGGAGGGGAACCAAAACTATACAGTTGTCTGAAAATATCTCATAAAGCAACTGCACAGTGTCCGGCCGGCAAAGAGTGCCATTTTGGCAAAACTTAGTGCCGGTCGGCACAAAAGTGTGCCGGTCGGCACAATAAAGTGCCGATGGAAACACCAGCCAGCCGGTGGCCTCTAGCCAGTGCCGGTGGTGTGTGGGGATGCCTCACAAAGCATTCCCTGCCCTTCCAAGGCAAAACACAAGTGTTTGGTGAAAAACTAAACACAAAACGGTCGAGTTCGAAAGTCCTGAGGCAAGGCGCGCGAGCCGAGAACTCCGGGAACTCCAAACGAACGCAAACATGGATAATCACCGAGGGTTCAAGCGGTGACGTCCAGGTCTTGAGGACGGTCAAAAATGGGGTGTCTACACAGTGCGATGCACAAAAGAGCGTGAGCGATAAACTGCACAAAACAGAGCGATGCGCAAGAGAGCGCGAGTGATAAGCTGCTCAAAACATGGCGATGCGCAACACAGTGCGAGTGATAAACTGCACAAAACAGTGCGATGCGCAAAACAGCGAGAGTGTAAACTGCACAAAATAGTGCGATGCGCAAAATAGCGCGAGTGATAAACTGTACAAAACAGTGCGATGCACAAAATAGCGCTGCTGTAAACTGCACAAAACAGAGCGATGCGCAACATAGCGCAAGTGTAAACTGCACAAAATAATGCGATGCACAAAAGAGCGCGAGTGATAAACTGCACAAAACAGTGCGATGCGTGTCATAGCACGAGTGTAAACTGCACAAAATAGTGCGATGCGCAACATAGCGCGAGTGATAAACTGCACAAAATAGTACGACGCGCAACATAGCGTGCGTGTAAACTACACAAAACAACGCGAGTGATAAACTACACAAAACAGTGTGATGCGCAAAATAGCGCGAGTGTAAACTGTACAAAACAGTGCGATGCACAACACAGCGCGAGTGTAAACTGCACAAAACAGGGCAATGCGCGAACATAGCGCGAGTGTAAACTGCAGAAAATAGTGCGATGCACAACACAGCGCGAGTGATAAGCTGCACAAAATAGTGCGATGCGCAAGAGAGCGCGAGTGATAAACAGCACAAAACAGTGCGATGCGCAACACAGCGCGAGTGATAAACTGCACAAAACAGTGCGATGCGCAAAACAGCGCGAGTGTGAACTGCACAAAACAGTGCGATGCGCAAAAGAGCGCGAGTAATAAACAATGTGATGCGCAAGAGAGCGCGATTGATAAACGGCACAAAATAGTGCGATGCGCAACATAGCGCGAGTGTAAACTGCACAAAAAGTGCGATGCGCAAAACAGCGCGAGTGATAAACTACACAAAACAGTGCGATGCGCAAAACAACGCTCGTGATAAACTGCACAAAACACTGCGATGCGCAAGAGAGCGCGAGTTATAAACTGCACAAAACAGTGCAATGCGCAACACAGCGTGAGTGATAAACTGCACCAAAAAGTGCGATGCGCAAAATAGCATGAGTAATAAACTGCACAAAACAGTGCGATGCGCAAAGGAGCGCGAGTGATAAACTGCACAAAACAGTGCGATGCGCAAAATAGCGCGAGTGTAAATTGCACAAAACAGTTCGATGCGCAAAAGAGCGCGAGTGTAAAGTGGACAAAATAGTGCGATGCGCAACAGGGTGCGAGTGATAAACTGCACAAAACAGTGCGATGCGTAACACAGTGCGAGTGATAAACTGTACAAAACAGTGCGATGCGCAAGACAGCGGGAGTGTAAACTGCACAAAATAGTACGATGCGCAAAACAGCGCGAGTGATAAACTGTACAAAACAATGCGATGCACAAAATAGCGCTGCTGTAAACTGCACAAAACAGTGCGATGCGCAACATAGCGCAAGTGTAAACTACACAAAATAGTGCGATGCGCAAGAGAGTGCGAGTGATAAACTGCACAAAACAGTGCGATGCGCATCATAGCGTGAGTGTAAACTGCACAAAACAGTGCGATGCGCAACATAGCGCGAGTGATAAACTGCACAAAACAGTGCCACGCGCAACATAGCGCGCGTGTAAACTACACAAAACAACGCGAGTGATAAACTACACAAAACAGTGTGATGCGCAAAATAGAGCGAGTGTAAACTGCACAAAACAGTGCGATGCACAACACAGCGCGAGTGTAAACTGCACAAAACAGGGCGATGCGCAACATAGCGCGAGTGTAAACTGCATAAAATAGTGCGATGCACAACACAGCGCGAGTGATAAGCTGCACAAAATAGTACGATGCGCAAGAGAGCGCGAGTGATAAACTGCACAAAACAGTGCGATGCGCAACACAGCGCGAGTGATAAACTGCACAAAACAGTGCGATGCGCAAAACAGTGCGAGTGTAAACTGGACAAAATAGTGCGATGCGCAAAAGAGCACGAGTGATAAACTGCATAAAACAGTGCGATGTGCAAAATAACGCAAGTGTAAAATGCACAAAATAGTGCGATGCGCAACATAGCGCGAGTGTAAACTGCACAAAACAGTGCGATGCGCAAAATAGCGTGAGTGTAAAGTGGACAAAACAGTGCGATGTACAAAAGAGCGCGAGTGATAAACTGCACAAAACAGTGCGATGCGTAAGAGAGCGCGAGTGATAAACTGCACAAAATAGTGCGATGCGCAACACAGCGCGAGTGATAAACTACACGACACAGTGCAATGCGCAAAACAGCGCGAGTGTAAACAGCACAAAACAGTGCGATACGCAACATAGCGCGAGTGTAAACTGCACAAAACAGTGCGATGTGCAAAACAGCGCGAGTGATAAACTGCACAAAATAGTGCGATGCGCAAAAGTGCGCGAGTGGTAAACTGCACATAACAGTGCGATGCGCAACATAGCGCGAGTGTGAACTGCACAAAACAGTGCGACGCGCAAAATAGTACGAGTGATAAACTGCGCAAAAGAATGCGATGCGCAAAATACCGTGACTGTAAACTGCAAAAAACAGTGCGATGCGCAAAATAGCGCGAGTGTAAACTGGACAAAACAGTGCGATGCGCAACAGAGCGCGAGTGATAAACTGCACAAAACAGTGCGATGCGCAACACAGCGCGAGTGATAAACTGCACAAAACAGTCCGATACGCAAAACAGCGCGAGTGTAAACTGCACAAAACAGTGCGATGCGGAAAAGAGTGCGAGTGATAAACTGCACAAAACAGTGCGATGCGCAAAATAACGCGAGTGTAAAATGCACAAAACAGTGCGATGCGCAACATAGCGCGAGAGTAAACTGCACAAAACAGTGCGATGCGCAAAATAGCGCGATTGTAAAGTGGTCAAAACAGTGCGATGCACAAAAGAGCGCGCGTGATAAACTGCACAAAACAGTGCGATGCACAAGAGAGCGCGAGTGATAAACTGCACAAAACAGTGCGATGCGTAACACAGCGCGAGTGATAAACTGCACAAAACGGTGCGATCCACAAAACAGCGGGAGTATAAACTGCACAAAATAGTGCGATGCGCAAAACAGCGCGAGTGATAAACTGTACGAAACAGTGCGATGCGCAAAATAGCGCGACTGTAAACTGCACAAAACAGTGCGATGCGCAACATAGAGCGAGTGTAAACTGCACAAAACAGTGCGATGCGCAAAAGTGCGCGAGTGATTAACTGCACAAAGCAGTGCAATGCACATCATAGTGCGAATGTAAACTGCACAAAACAGTGCGAAGCGCAACATAGCGCGAGTGTAAACTGCACAAAACAGTGTGAGGCGCAACATAGCGCGAGTGATAAACTGCACAAAATAGTGCGACGCGCAACATAGTGCGGGTGTAAACTGCACAAAACAGCGCGAGTGATGAACTGCACAAAACCGTGGGATGCATAAAATAGCGCGAGTGTAAACTGCACAAAACAGTGCGATGCACAACACAACCGAGTGTTAAACTGCACAAACACGGGCGATGCGCAACATAGCGCAAGTGTAACTGCAAAAATACTGCGATGCACAACACACGCGGTGATAAGCTGCACAAAATGGTGCGATCGCAAGAGAGCGCGAGTGATAAACTGCACAAAACAGTGCGATGCGCAACACAGCGCGAGTGATAAACTGCACAAAACAGTGCGATGCGCAAAACAACGCGAGTGTCAACTGCACAAAACAGTGCGATGCGCAAAAGAGCGCGAGTGTAAACTGCACAAAATAGTGCAATGCCCAAAACAGCGCGAGTGATAAACTGTACAAAACAGTGCGATGCACAAAATAGCGCGACTGTAAACTACACAAAACAGTGCGATGCGCAAAAGAGCGCGCGTGACAAACTGCACAAAACAGTGCGATGCGCATCATAGTGCGAGTGTAAACTGCACAAAACAGTGCGATGCGCAACATAGCACGAGCGATAAACTACACAAAACAGTGCGACGCGCAACATAGCGCGCGTGTGAACTGTACAAAATAGCGCAAGTGATAAACTGCACAAAACAGTGTGATGCGCAAAATAGCGCGAGTGTAAACTGCACAAAACGGTGCGATGCACAAAACAGCGCGAGTGTAAACTGCACAAAATAGGGCGATGCGCAACATAGCGCGAGTCTAAACTGCATAAAATAGTACGATGCACAACACAGCGCGAGTGATAAGCTGCACAAAATAGTGCGATGCACAAGAGAGCACGAGTGATAAACTGCACAAAATAGTGCGAAGCGCAAAACAGCGCGAGTGTAAACTGCACAAAACAGTGCGATGCGTAAAAAGCGCGAGTGATAAACTTCACAAAACAGTGCGATGTGCAAAATAACGCGAGTGTAAAATGCACAAAACAGTGCGATGCACAACATAGCGCGAGTGTAAACTGCACAAAACAGTGCGATGCGCAAAATAGCGCGAGTGTAAAGTGGACAAAACAGAGCGATGCGGAAAAGAGCGCGAGTGATAAACTGCACAAAACAATGCGATGCGCAACACACCGCGAGTGATAAACTGCGCAAAACAATGTGACATGCAAAACAGCGGGAGTGTAAACTGCACAAAACAGTGCGATGCGCAAAACAGCGGGATTGATAAACTGTACAAAATTGTGCGATGCGCAAAATAACGCGACTGTAAATTGCACAAAATAGTGCGTTGCATAACATAGCGCGAATGTAAACTGCACAAAACAGTGCGATGCGCAAAACAGCGCGAGTGATAAACTGTACAAAATAGTGCTATGCGCAAACTAGCGCGAGTGTAAACTGCACAAAACAATGCGATGCGCAACATAGCGCGAGTGTAAACTGCACAAAACAATGCGATGCGCAACATAGCGCGAGTGTAAACTGCACAAAACAGTGTGATGTGCAAAATAGCGCGAGTGATAAACAGTACAAAACAGTGCGACGTGCAACATAGCGAGTGTAAACTGCACAAAACAGTGCGATACGCAAAACAGCGCAAGTCTAAACTGCCCAAAACAGGGCGATGCGCAAAATAGCGCGAGTGTAAATTGCACAAAACAGTGCGATGCACAAAAGAGCACGAGTGATAAACTACGCAAAACAATGCAATGCGCAAGAAAGCGCGAGTGGTAAACTACATAAAACAGTGCGCTGCGCAACACAGCGCGAGTGATAAACTTCACAAAACAGTGCGATGCACAACACAGGGCGAGTGCAAACTGCACAAAACAGTGCGATGCGCAAAACAAGGCGAGTGTAAACTGCACAAAATAGTGCGATTCGAAAAAGAGCACGAGCGATTAACTGCACAAAACAGTGCGATGACCAAAAACGCGCGAGTGTAAACTGCACAAAACAGTGCGAAGCGCAACATTGCGCGAGTGTAAACTGCACAAAACAGTGCGATGCGCAACATAGCGTGAGTGTAAACTCCACAAAATAGTACGATGTGCAAAATAGAGCGAGGGTAAACTAGACAAAACAATGCGATGCGCAAAAGAGCACCAGTGATAAACTGCCTAAAACAGTGCGATGCGCAAAACAGCGCGAGTGTAAACTGCACAAAACAGTGCGATGCGTAAAATAGCGCGAGTGATAAACTGCACAAAACAGTGCAATGCACAAAACAGCGCCAGTGATAAACTGCACAAAACAGTGCGATGCGCAAAATAGCGCGAGTGTAAACTACACAAAACAGTGCGAAGTGCAAAACCGCGCGAGTAATAAACAATGCGATGCGCAAGAGAGCGCGAGTGATAAACGGCACAAAACAGTGCGATGCGCAACATAGCGCGAGTGTAAACTGCACAAAATAGTGCGATGCGCAAAACAGCGCAAGTGATAAACTGCACAAAATAGTGCGATGTGCAAAACAGCGCGAGTGATAAACTGCACAAAACACTGCGATGCGCAAGAGAGCGCGAGTGATAAACTGCACAAAACAGTGCGATGCGCAACACAGCGTGAGTGATAAACTGCACCAAAAAGTGCGATGCGCAAAATAGCATGAGTAATAAACTGCACAAAACAGTGCGATGCGCAAAGGAGCGCGAGTGATAAACTGCACAAAATAGTGCGATGCGCAAAATAGCGCGAGTGTAAATAGCACAAAACAGTGCGATGTGCAAAAGAGCGCGAGTGTAAAGTGGACAAAACAGTGCGATGCGCAAAAGGGTGCGAGCGATAAACTGCACAAAATAGTGCGATGCGCAACACTGCGCAAGTGATAAACTGCACAAAACAGTGCGATGCGCAAAACAGCGCGAGTGATAAACTGTACAAAACAGCGCGATGCGTAAAATAGCGCGAGTGTAAACTGTGCAAAACAATGCAATGCACAACATTGCGCGAGTGTAAACTGCGCAAAACCGGACGATGCGCAATAGAGCGCGAGTGTAAACTACATAAAAAAGTGTGATGCACAACACAGCGCGAGTGATAAGCTGTACAAAGTTGTTCTATGCGCAACAGAGCACGAGTGATAAACTGTACAAAACAGTGCGATGCGCAACGCAGCCCGAGTGATAAACTGCACAAAATAGTGTGATGCGCAAAACAGCGCGACTGTAAACTGCACAAAACAATGCGATGCGCAAAAGAACGCGAGTGATAAACTACACAAAACAGTGCAATACGCAAAATAACGCGAGTGTAAAATGCACAAAACAGTGCGATGCGCAACATAGCGTGAGTGTAAACTGCACAAAACAGTGCTATGCGCAAAATAGCGCCAGTGTAAAGTGGACAAAATAGTGCGATGCGCAAGAGAGCTCAAGTGATAAACTGCACAAAATAGTGCGATGCGCAACACAACCCGAGTGATAAACTGCACAAAATAGTGCGATGCACAACACAGCGCGAGTGTTAAACTGCACAAAACAGTGCGATGCGCAAAACAACGGGAGTGTAAACTGCACACAACAGTGCGATGCGCAAAACAGCGCGAGTGATACATTGTACAAAACAGTGCGATGCGAAAAATAGTGCGACTGTAAACTCCACAAAATAGTGCGATGCGCAACATAGCGCGAGTGTAAACTGCACAAAACAGTGCGATGCGCAAAATAGCGCGAGTGATAAACTGCACAAAACAGAGCGATGCGCAACATAGCGCGAGTGTAAATTGCACAAAATAGTGCGATGCGCAAAATAGCGCGAGTGATAAACTGCACAAAACAGAGCGATGCGCAACATAGCGCGAGTGTAAACTGCACAAAACAGTGCGATGCGCAAAACAGCGGGAGTGATAAACTGCACAAAACAGTGCGATGCGTAAAACAACGCGAGTGATAAACTGCACAAAACAGTGCGATGCGCAAGAGAGCGCGAGTGATAAACTGCACAAAACAGTACGATGCGCAACATAGCGCGAGTGATAAACTGCACAAAACAGTGCTACGCGCAAAACAGCGGGAGTGTAGAATGCACAAAAACAGTGCGATGCGCAAAATAGAGCGACTGTAAACTGCACAAAACAGTGCGATGCGCAACATAGCGCGAGTGCAAACTGCATAAAACAGTGCGATGCGGAAAATAGCGCCAGTGATAAACTGCAACAAATAGTGCAATGCGCAACGTAGCGTGAGTGTAAACTGCACAAAACAGTGCGATGCGCAACATAGCGTGAGTGTAAACTGCACAAAACAGTGCGGTGCACGAAATAGCGCAAGTGATAAGTTGCACAAAACAGTGCATTGCGCAACATAGCGCGAGTGTAAGCTGCACAAAACAGTGGGATACACAAAATAGCTAGAGTCTAAACTGCACAAAACAGTGCGATGCGCAAAATAGCGCGAGTGTAAACTGGACAAAACAGTGCGATGAGCAAAAGAGCGCGAGTGATAAACTGCACAAAACAGTGCGATGCGCAAGAGAGCGCGAGTGATAAACTGCACAAAACAGTGCGATGCGCAGCACAGCGCGAGTGATAAACTTCACAAAACAGTGCGATGCGCAACACAGCCCGAGTGTAAACTGCACAAAACAGTGCGATGCGCAAAACAGCGCGAGTGTAAACTGCACAAAATAGTGCGATACGGAAAACAACGCGAGCGATAAACTGCACAAAATAGTGCGATGCGCAAAATAGCGCGAGTGTAAACTGCACAAAACAGTGCGAAGCGCAACATAGCGCGAGTGTAAACTGCTCAAAACAGTGTGATGCGCAACATAGCGTGAGTGTAAACTGCACAAAATAGTGCGGTGCGCAAAATAGCGTGAGTATAAACTCCACAAAATAGTGCGATGCGCAAAATAGCGTGAGGGTAAACTGGACAAAACAATGCGATGTGCAAAAGAGCACCCGTGATAAACTGCACAAAACAGTGCGATGCGCGAAACAGCGCGAGCGTAAACTGCACAATACAGTGCGATGCGCAACATAGCGCGAGTGTAAATTGCACAAAACAGTGCGATGCGCAACATAGCGCGAGTGTAAACTGCACAAAACAGTGCGATGCGCAAAACCGCGCGAACGTAAACTGCACAAAACAGTGCGATGCGCAACATAGCGCGAGTGTAAACTGCACAAAACAGTGCGATGCGCAAAATAGCGTGAGTCTAAACTGCACAAAACAGTGCGATGTGCAAAATAGCGCGAGTGTAAACTGGACAAAACAGTGCGATACGCAAAAGAGCGCGAGTGATAAACTGCACAAAACAGTGCGAAGCGCAAGAGTGCGAGAGCGATAAACTGCACATAACAGTGTGTAACATGCCCGCGGGGAACCTTCGCTACAGTTCGGACTCCCTTTTGTTTGTTGCGGTTCTTAATCCGAACCAAAGAGTCCAACTCTGGCAAATCGTTTGAGAAAACAGATTTTTGAGAAAGAAGTGCCAAACATGGACTGCTTTGCCAGATACAGAGTCGCCACCTAAATATTTTTAAAATGGGAAATTTAGGAAACCCTGACTCGGTGCCGAAGGCCACGTGGCCGTCATAACCAAAGTTGTCTTGGCTCGGGAGCTTGGGTACGATCGGGGAAGGTCAGCTATGAGCACCCCCTTTCGCCCGGTCCGAAGACCGGCCTCTACTAACCATGATATCTGATTTTGAAAACGTTATGTGTTCTTGTTCCGATTAATTAGCCTAGAATTACTATGTTATGCGCGCAGCAAACAAGTATAGACTAGATCGCCTAATTTGGAAGTAAACATTGCATATCCGTTTTTTTGAAAAACGTTGGGTTTTGCTACTCGCAAGTAGGCTAAAATACGGATTTCAACGAGTCATTCCAACTCAGACAATCCAACCTCCACCCACAGGCATTCAATCAGTAATATCACGTAAGCATTTAGCCGCATGGCAAGCATACCGTCATGTTAACATTCACACACATGCGAGATGCTAAAGCATAAATACTTACATCGTACTCCGTGCCAAAACAATAAACTAGTTAGCAAGCATGCATGACCTAGTTCATGTTAAAATGACTAATGCATCGCAGGCAAGGGTACAATCTAGAGTAGGCTCGGCTAACCCTAAAATGACACGTGAAATGCAATCATTCGATGCACGTATTCAATTTGGAATCGAAAATACAATGCAGTTAGCGTGATGTACCGAGCCCGGTGTATGTCAACAAATGCATGGATGCACGCATGCATAGCATAAGGTATGCTAAAATAAACGTGCCCTAATCTACCATCATAAGTAGGTAAATAAAAGGGAAGAAAGAAGCGGGGATTGGAAGACATGCACACACACGCACCCACACTTATTACAGATTTGCCCTCGCCCGGAGGGGCCAAAATAATAATACAAATTAACTAACTACGCAAGCTAATTAAATATTACAAATTGCCTAATTAATTAACAAATTAACCACGCTAAGAAAAACAGTAAACCGCCTCGGGGCGAGGGCTCAATGCATGCGCGCTCGGATTCTGCTCGGAATTGCATTGCCATGCCTAGCCTGCCTCTGTTTTCCCTGCTTTGCTCCTCTGAAAACTGCCAAAGTCTCAGGAATGCCTCTCTGGATACTGGGGGATCCCACCGGCTAAGTAGAATGATCACCGGCACTAGGATGTGGCCATCGGCACAAAATGAATCCACCGGCTAATGATTTACTGCCGGCCGGTGCCGGTCGGCAAACAATACCTGCAGAACCTGCAACTCACAGCAGCAGAGGGCAGAATCTTGCATGGCAATGCTATTCAAGCTATGTATGCACCACTCACACTCCCTATCATGTTAATGACTCAAGGGAGGATGTGCCTCGATTCTCGGACCACCAATCACGCATTTCCATGCATGATGGCCCAAAGAATCAAGTGTGCACTTTGATTTCAAATGCAATGCAAACAATCAAACCAAGACCCAATCCCTATCACTAAATCAAGGGACAAGGTATGCATGCAAAGTACAATGCATCCTAGGCATGTTAGCTACTATGCAACATGATCATGAGGGCAAGCATGCAAGCATGAACATGGACGATGTACAAACATGTAAGGTAATCATGCAACAAAGCAAATGATGGTCTTAAATATGTTCTAGGCAACTCTAATTAGGCCTAAAATCAGCGGCCAAAGTGCTCAAAAATGGAGGTTAAACACACATACACATGTGCACATATGATGGTCCAAACTTTAAGCATTAAACAAGCAACTTTCAAGCACACTTGAAAGGGGATATCATGGACAATTAGCATGCAATACAAGCTCTAAAAAATCATGCTAGAATGTGGTGCCAAACCAACTCAAATGAAGCAAACATTAGCATGCAAATGGCCCAAATACTTGAGGCAAGCCAAGAGCATTGAACTACACTTGACAAGACCTAACATGGCAAGACTTAAGCAACTAAAATCAAAGTTTTAGCACACAAAATCAAGCCCAAAGGACCACTTAGATGGCATCTAAATGGTTTGAATTCAAAGGCATGCACAATGGTCAAAACATAGGGCATACAACACATGCTTTTAAGGCAACAAAGAGGCATCCAAGGTAAGCATATGAGCATGTCAAAGGGACTGAAATAACATGTTGGGTGGTTCCAAACCACCAAAATGATGCAAGCAACACATGCTACACATTCACATACTTGAAGCATAGAAGCCACAACACAAAGGAGCTATACTAAGCATGCCAAGATCGACCCAAACAACTATGGACAGACCTAAAACATGGCAAAATAAACATGAAACCTTCACAATGCTAAGCCTAAAACATGCTAGAACAAAGGCACACAACCTAAGGCATATTAAGGCAATCACAAGGCATTACAAGGTAGGTATGCAAGGCATGCATGGTACACCAAAACCAACTTAAAACCATGTTATATTATGGCAATATAAGCATGAAAAACAGTCATGGCATGCTCAACACACACTCCTACATAAGCTCCCTTAAGAGACCAAAAATGGTCCCTTTTAAGGACAACAAGGAGAGGGGGTAGCCCTCCCCTTTTGGAGACTTCAAGGCACCATCTTCACCACTGAAATCCCTCGAGATTTCAGTGGTGAAGAGGCCCAAACACCAAAGTCTCGAAACTTGCACAAAACAAGGGCCTTACAAGGCCTAAGAGGGGTCAAACTTCCCCAAAGCACAAAACACTCTTAATAAACTATCAAGAGGGCCTAAAAACAGAACTTTTTTGTATTAAACACTAAGCACAAAAAATGTTCTAAGATAGGCAAAAATAGGATGCAAAAATGGGGAATAAAAGGGAAGTTTCTTACCCTTGTAGACCACCTTCACAAAGGATGCTCCAATAGCCTTCTTGAGCTCCAAACCAGCTTCAAAGCTCCAAAAACAAGCCTCAAATCCTCAGTTCCAAGAGGATGGTGTGATAGTAGGTGTTTGTGCACAAAACTAAGCCTAAAGCACAGACAAAGGCAAGAGAGACAGAGATATAGATATAGGTTAGATACACTATCTTAAACCCTAAAACCAGAGCTCTCTAACTCTCTTCTCCAACTTGTCTAACCTTAGAACAAGGGAGAGAAGGCCTCCTCTTATAGAGGAGCCAATCTTGTAAAGCTTACAAGGTAAGCTAACAAGAGGGCCATCCCTCCATACACGTGTATGGAGGGGAAGAAAATGCCAGCTAGCTGTTTCAAAATATCTCCAAAAGCAGCTGAACAGTAGTCGGCTGGGCAAAAATGTCATTTTGACAAAAAAGACTGCCGACAGGCAATAAAGAGTGCCGACCGGCAACATAGATTGCCGATGGCAACAAAAACCAGCCGGTGGCCTCTAGCCACTGCCGGTGGTGTGTGGGGATGCCTCACAAGGCATTCCCTGCCCCTCCAAGGCAAAACACAAGTGTTTGGTGTAAAACCAGACACAAAACGGTCGAGTTCGGAGATCCTGAGGCAGGGCGCGTAGCCAAGGACTCCGGGAACTCCAAACGAACACAAACATGGATAATCACCGAGTGTTCAAACGGTGACGTCCAAGTCTTGAGGACGGTCAAAAATGTGGTGTCTACAGTTGCCCCTCTTTGACAGAACTCGAAAGTCATAACAATGACGGGAGTGAATGTCAAAGCCCAGAGACGACCCATTTTTGATAAGGCCGAAGACTTGGACAATCATGCAAGACAAACAAGGTATGCACCCGAAGGCAGGGGCAAAATGCAAGACAATGCAAGAAGCCGAGCATAACTTATGATCATGCAAAGAAAGCTGTAATGAAGCACGCATGCAACAGTTTTAAGCTAGCATACACCAGACTACACTACAATGTAGAAAGGATGTAAGAGAATTATGCAATTCTCTGTACGTCTCACGCGGAGGATACAATACCTGTGCGGCTCGTCCGGTTGCACCGACCTCAAATGAGCCGTACATACAATATCGTGCCTGCAAAGAAAACAAACTTAACAGGTATGATATTGTTAGCAATATGCATGACAATGCAATGATGAATGCAAAATGACATGCACTATATACAAAACTACGTATAAACAATGCAAATGATATGCAATGCAATCGAATCATGATTCAATCATGAGCGGTTCGAAACCACACAAATGTCAAATAGATTGATGGAAGTAACAAGTCTATCTACCATAGAAAAGGTGCCGCAACCCTCAAACCAACATACCAGCGTGGAATAGGCGCGCACACATGCAGAACTATGAGTAATGTAGACGGACACAAGAACGAGTATTGGATGGAATGACATAAGTGAGGTGACGACCCGCTGGGGAAAGAATAATGATCCTAACACCGGATGCAACAATTACACTACAATGTAATATCTACAATGGATATGGCGTGCAGGCCAAAACCGTATCTTGCCTAGGAAAGGCATGTACGCATACAAGCCGCATCTAATCACAGAACTGTACGCGTGCAGAACTGTGCTTTGACGTGAAAAGTATGGACACATACCAGACCAAGCTCAATAAGGAAAGGCGCAAGCCATCAATGGGGGGGAATGCAGTGGATGCATGAAAAGGGATAGACACAATGGATATGGCACGCAAGCCAAACCAAGTCTTGCCTAGGAAAGGCATGTACGCATACAAACCGCGTCTAATCACAGAAAAGGTGCCGCAACCCTCAAACCAACATACCAGCGTGGAATAGGCGCGTACACATGCAGAACTGTGTTTCAACGTGAAAAGTATAGGCACATACCAGACCAAGCTCAACAAGGAAAGGCGCAAGCCATAGGCGGAAGGTGATGCAGTGAAATGCATGCAAACTATAACGCAATATCTACAAACATGCAATGGAATGGAAATGCGATGGACATGTATGACATATGCACTATATTACAATGATGCATGACAATGCAGTATGATGCAATGGCTGCGATTGCAGTTTTCCCTATTCTCCCAACAGGGCGATATACTAGGTTGGTTCAGTATCCAGAACTGAGGCGTAGACACGCCGCCTCAACCTATGGGGCTTCCATACAGATTTCAAGCCGAGGGTACACCCTCTGGGTATTTAAACCAGACTTTAGTCTCAGAAATCCTGAACCTTTGCATTCTAGGCATGAGCCGTTCAAACTCTAGTTTTCACCGTCCCCATTGGTCTCCTAGGAACTCACCGCAAACACAGGCTGGTGGCTTTACCAGACCACCGGAAGTCGTTCGGGCACGACAAACACCAAAGGAATTGCACCTTCAAAGGATTTAAGGTCTCCTAGACCGGGATGCAATGCATGACAATGCATATTGTATGGAGTGCGTGACAACGCAAGTTTACTTGAAATGCATGACAATGCATGAAAATTTGACGCGTGGCGACGTGCTGCTCGAGATGCATGGAAATGCAAATGAATTGTGCACGCCAATGCACCGAAGGTCTTGCACCTTCCAAGGATTTAAGGTCTCCTAGACCGTGCGTGTTTAAGGTCTCACCAGACCCAATTGGGGCAATGCATGAATTGAAATGTGGTGCACAAGACAGTGCGATGCGCGAGATTGCGTGATGGAATGCATGCCAAATGAACCGTGCACACCAATGCACCGAAGGTCTTGCACCTTCCAAGGATTTAAGGTCTCCTAGACCGTGCGTGTAGACGCACAATGCAAGTGAGACACGCATGCCAATGGAAATGTGACACGCGTGCCAATGGAAATGTGACACGCATGCCAATGAGAATGAGGCACCGTGCCGATGCGAATGAGGCACACGTGCCGATGCGAATGAGGCACATGTGCCAATGCAAATGAGGCACACGTGCCAATGAGAATGAGGCACACGTGCCAATGCGAATGAGGCACACGTGCCAATGAGAATGAGGCACACGTGCCAATGCAAATGAGGCACACGTGCCTATGGAAATGAGGCACACGTGCCAATGCGAATGTGGCACACGTGCCGATGCAAATGACGAGCGAGACAACGCAAGTCACAAGGAATGCAAAATAATGCAAGTGACGAGCGAGACAACGCGAGTCATAAGGGATGCAAAAACGATGCCAATGAGACACGCATGCCTCAAGGGAATGTAAAAAAGACGCAAGCGAGGTACGCGTGCCTCACGAGGATGTAAAATGAAGCCAATGAGGTACGCGTGCCTCACGGAGATGCAAAATGAAGCCAATGAGGTACGCGTGCCTCACGGAGATGCAAAATGAAGCCAATGAGGTACGCATGCCTCACGGAGATGCAAAATGAAGCCAATGAGGTACGCGTGCCTCAAAGGATGTAAAATGCTGCCAATGAGGTACGCGTGCCTCAAAGGATGCAAAATGATGCAAGTGTGACACACATGCCACACGGAATGTAAAATGATGCCAATGAGGTACGCGTGCCTCAAAGGAATGCAAGATGTTGCCAATGAGGTACACGTGCCTCAAAGGATGCAAAATGCTGCCAATGAGGTACGCGTGCCTTAAAGGATGCAAGATGCTGCCAATGAGGTACGCGTGCCTCAAAGGATGCAAGATGATGCAAGTGTGACACACATGCCACACGGAATGTAAAATGATGCAAGTGTGACACGCATGCCACACGAAATATAAAACAATGTAAGTGTGACATGCGTGCCACACGAAATGTAAAGCAATGCAAATGTGACACTCATGCCACACGAAATGTAAAACAATGCAAGTGTGACACACGTGCCACACGGAATGGAAAATGTAAGTGTGACACGCATGCCACACGAAATGTAAAACAATGCAAGTGAACCCGAGTGCGCGACAACGCACGTTTTTTTTTTTTTGAAATGCATGATAATGCAAAACAAGGAGATGCACGACAACACAAATGATGTGCGAGGCAACGACAACACGAATGATGTGCGAGGCGATGTATGTATTGAGGTGCATGACAATGCATGACAACGCTTGTAATAAAATGCATGACAATGCATGAGGGATGTGCATGACGGCGCGACGCAACGCACCAGATAACATGATGAATGCATGCAACGCACGAAGGGCAACTTTTGAATCTTGTAAAAGGCAAAAGGATACAAAAGGATACAACATTGCATGAATTTGAGTGCCACGTACAGAAGACACAGTCCGAGGTCAAAACGGAGGCCGGTTGAGCGTCGGAGATACACTTTCTTGCACTTTCTCGAGCTATGAAGACCAAAAACTACTCATATTGCCTAAACAAGGTCGTGGGAACACCACCGGCCGGAAGGGGAAGCCACCGGCTGTCCACCGGCTACAAAATAATTCCATCGGCACAATATTCTGCCGACCGGCACAAAATGTTGCCGACTGGCAAAAAGTTCCTAGATCGGGGCAGATTCGACATTTCACCATGGGTGTTTTCAAATAGGGTTTCTAAACCCTATTTCTCACTCCTTCCTTCACCGAAAAACAACCCCCTCTCTCTCTAGAGCTTTTTCCTCTCCTCTTTTCTCCGTTTCTTCGCGTTCTACGCCCGTTCGTCGTGGATTCGCGATTTCTTCGCGTTTCGGACATTTTCAACCGAACAAATCTTTGTTTCGGTGCCTCTTTGCCGTTTCCACCTTTTTGGGGTTTGTTCCCCTCACTTTCCTCTCCATTTCCGTGCCTTTTCACATCCCGACCTTTCCGGCCATTTTCCACCCTCCCGGGGTTGACTTTTCGGTTGACTCTTCGTATTCCCCGATTTTCATTCTCGACCATTTTCTCATCACTCTTGTCATGGCCGACGACTTTCCACGCGGTGGGACTCCTCGGATCACGAGATGGATCCCGGGGTTGAGTCTCCCTTGAGCGAGCGCCGTTCGACCCGGCGACCTACCGGCCGGCGATTCATGTCTGCCACCCGACGGACTCCGCCAGTTCAGGAGTTTTGACACGGCGTTGGATCCTGAGCTCCTGCTACGTGAGCCTGCCTCTCACCTATCCTTCGGCGCTTACGAGGTAACCTTCTTTCTCTACTTTATTTTCTGCAATGTAGGAATTTTAACTGTCAACTGCCATAGCTGATTACATTCTTTGACTGCTTAGTTCTTTAACTGCTTAGTTCCTATACGCTGATACACTGTATATCGTAGTTGATTGCAAATGCACTCGTAACTGATTATCCGTTTAAGACTCACACGTGCACACACACTGCACTAGCCTTGAACCACTCAACACACGGCACACACCGTATTCCACTGCAAACACCGGCACCGATACCTGTTTGAATCTGAAATATGCACGCATGCCAATTTGCACTGAACCACTCAAACACGCTGACGCATCACACGTTGTAGTTCACTGTAAGCACACCGGCACCCGGTATCTGTTTGAATCTGAAATACGCACGCATGCCAATTTGCACTGATTTTGACTGTTTCTTCAAAACTGTACATTTTATATTGCTTCGCAACTACTTGTTTGAAAACAGGGAGATTCCCATACCATCCGCGGGTATGGGAACACTGTCGCTCGTGTGTGGTACGCCGAGCTTCCCGACGCAGTTCGCCATATTGTGGACCAGGCCGGCTTTGGCGCATTCTGCAGGGACTCTCCAGGCTACTACATGCAGACCTCTCCTCGCCGCTCTGGTGGAGAGGTGGTGGGACACCACCGATTCATTTCATTTTCTGCGACGGGGACATGACGATGACCCCTTATGATTTCTCGATGCTCACAGGCATCGGGGTAGGGGGTGATCCGATCCCCTTTGACATTGATATGGATGAGTGGACCGCGGCTCAGGTCTACTTGCTGGCGCGGCACCGCCTCTTGCGCGTCCCGGCTTCGTCCGATACTCCTGGTTGAGGTGCAGTTCAGGGTCCAGCCCCTCCTTGTCGATGCAGCCCCGATGACCCAGAGGCCGTGGAGAGATACGCACGCGGCTTCCTCATGTTCCTTTTGGGACGACCATCTTCGCCGACCGGGCGAACACCGTGCCTCTCTGCCTGCTCAGCGCACTGGTGGATGTCAGGACATTTACATTATGACGGGT
The DNA here is from genome assembly GCA_030407325.1 of Camellia japonica. NCBI lineage: Eukaryota > Viridiplantae > Streptophyta > Magnoliopsida > Ericales > Theaceae > Camellia > Camellia japonica. Next base: position 147,062 of record JAPPVO010000017.1, on the reverse strand, counting down.
GGCGCCGCTCTGGCCACCCTTTATGGATATATGAGCTCAGCTTCCCGCGGCAGCGGACAGTTGCTCGGGGGCTACTGGCGTGTTTGGGAGGTACATTTCTTTTCTGCCTTTCATTTCTGTTCTATATTTTCTGTACTCTGCACACTGCACACACTGTAGTCTGCTTTACACTTGCTGTATACTGTACACACGGCACACACATACTCTGCTTTACACTGACTGTACACTGCTCACACTGTACACACTCTGCACAATACACTGCACAACCACGGCTCTGCTATTTCTGCTTTATTCTGTATTCTGCTTTATCTGATAAATGCACTGGTATTTATCTTGCAGTTGTGGGTTTATGCCTACTTTCCTAGGCTCGCTCCTGTACCCGAGAGAGACCCCTCTGGTCGTCCCTTTTTCGCGTCGCTTCGACGGGAGATGCACCCGGAGGCCGCGAGACATTTAGCTTCTTCCGCCGCTACTTCGACACCATCACCCCGCGAGGTATGTTTTACTTGCAGTTCATTTAAGCTTCGCCTTTCCACTGCATATTTCAATAACAGTAGATAACAAACTGTATTTCATTTCAGATCACCTGGCAGCCTTGGGCTCCACTGCCAGTGTGTGCGGGATCGGTTTGCCGGTGCCGATGAGACCTCGCGTTACCGGATTCTGCTCGAGGGCCCGGTCTGTCGGGCTTGGTACCTGGGCGAGCGTTTCTTGCGTCAGACCCTGGGTTTACCTGAGCAGATAGTCCCGGTGCACCCTCCTGAGCACATGAGGGATACGAGCGATTCACTGCCGAGCAGATGGCGGACTACACCATTGGCTGGGAGGCAGACGATTTCAGAGGCGAGGGCGATTACTCGGAGTACGTCCGGACCTTCATCATGCGACCTCTGAGCGGCGGCCGCCGAGTGAGAGAGAGAGACCAGCGGCGCCAGCGGCGGAGCAGGAGTAGGAGCGCCGAGGAGAGCTCGAGTCCGTGGCAGGGGCGGAGTTCAGCGAGGGCGGGGACCGGTTGGCCTGCTCTGCCCGCTGCATTGACTTTCAGAGGGCAGGGTGGGGCGACCTATCAGATCCCCTTGCCCTCCGCCGGCTGATCACGAGTTTGTCGGTGTCCCCGACTTGCCTCCGGTATGTATTACTTCATTCTTCATCTTACACTGTTATTTCATTTCAGTTTATTTGATATTCCACAGAATACTGATGCATCTGATACTTTTGCAGGCGTCTTCTGAGTACACCCGGCAGTCATTGGAGATGAATGCCTCCATGATGGGGATGCTACAGCGGACTTCGACCTCCTAGCCCTTTACAGCATTCCGGTATGTTCTTTCTGACCACAGCCTCAAACCATACACAAACTGCTTTACATAATCTGATGCAAACACAACATCTGATAAACTGCTCACGGCATCACACACTGTACATACACTGCATTCTGCACTGATTACTGCTCAAGCATACACACTGTACTCATACACTGCATTCTGCACTGATTAACTGCTCACGGCATCCATACACTGTACTCATACACTGCATTCTGCACTGATAAACTGCTCACGGCATCCATACACTGTACTCATACACTGCATTCTGCACTGATAAACTGCTCACGGCATCCATACACTGTACTCATACACTGCATTCTGCACTGATAAACTGCTCACAGTATTCTGATGCATTCGCCTTTCATGCTTTTTCAGCCTCCCTTCCAGATTCCTCCGGTGGGTGGCGCTCCAGCTGGACCTCCCATTTCTACCCGGGATGGCAGAGTATATCCCCGCACCAGAGGGGGGCGCACTCATGTCGGGAGCAGCTCGCGGGCTCCAGTTCCGGATGACGAGTCTGAGGCAGAGACAGAGGCGGAGGAGACCGTGATGGCTCGGACTCGAGCTCGGCGGCTAGTGGTGCCCTGGTGATGATGCTCCTGGACCTTCGTCCAGGAAGAGGACTAGGACAGATTGATAGCCCCGGAGCCATTTTTGACATTTGATACAGATTTTCTGTTTTTTTTTTTTTTTTTTTTTGCATTTTCCCCTTTTGTTAGTAGTTAGGGTACTTTGTACTGCCGCAGGCAGATTTTGTTTCCAAAACTTATGTACTTGAAAAGATTATGAAATGAAACAAACTTTTTGTCTGAAAAGAGTGTTTACATTTGTGTATATTTCATACCTTGCACTGTATTGCATCATATTACACCTCAAATGTAAATGATATTGATCTGTTGTCTGAAAATTGAGCACTTGCACTATGATAATCAGATAACCAACCAACTAACAGCAAACAACTCATACAAACCACTACTCAAACTGAATACAGCCCATACTCTACTGGGGATTGATCTGCATACAGCCCATAACACAGCTCGGTTCATTCGCACACAGCAAACCCTGAACAAACAGCCCCAATCTGACAAGACGGACCACAAAAGCTGACACGGTTGCAGTTGAAACACACTCGGATGTCCCAATTTTCCCTTTCCTTCTCTTGCTTCGCACGAATGTAGAGAATGGCACAGCATTCTGAGCACAAACAACAATTTTTGAAATAAAGAAGGGTTTTCAACCGGGGTATCGAGTCTACCATAGAGCACAGCGAGACAGACTCAAACAAAGAAACAAAAGGCACGCGACCTAAACACAACGAGACATTCGGAAAAGACTCAAAGCCAAAATCGAGACCGACAAATCAAAAGACACGACGCACGGACATGTTTACAAAAGGAGAGACCTCAAATCTCGGGGAGCCAGTTCCTCCGGGTATTATTTCCCACCCTTTCTGATTTGTGATACTCACATCACTCGGCCCTCAGGCTCGGTTTTTCTCTCAAAACCCTCTTCTTACTTTTTCTCTCAACTTACTCCTCTCTATTCTTTATTCTCTCATTTTTCATCCCTCCCAGAGGGTTGATGGTAAAGAGAGGTGTGGTCACGCCCAACACTAGCTCACGGCTTCTTCTGGTAATAGAGTGCCTTTCTGGCGAGTATGTTGAGGGGGAAAGACAGAAGACCTGACTCAATTGTGCCCCTAGTTCGTCACTTTGACCATTTTTTGTTTTCCTAAAACAGTTTTGATCAAAATGAGAGTTGGATTAACATACTTGTTCGATTTTTGATTTGAAAATCATGCAATCAGGCTGTGAGCACTGAAAATTCTCCTTTTGGGTCCAAACATGGTCCATTTTGGAAAATGAAATAGTTTTCGAGAAAATAGTCAACTTCAGTAAAAATTTTCAAAAACTATTTTTGCAAACATCAACGCTCAACGAGCGGAACTTACCCTCGAGATATGCAACCTCGGATCGGAGGCAATGGAAAATTGCCCCTGCTTAAAGGGGGAAAGGCAACGGAAAGTTGCCCCTGGTTTGGACAACTCAGGGCAACTTATGGCATGCATGGCAACGGAAAGTTGCCCCTTGTTTGGATGATGCCGCGGCATGTAAGCCAGTCCTTGTTGATGACGATCGGACCCTCGGACGCGGAGGAGACGAAGACGGTTTGAATCAATATATGGACACAGTCACCTGGAAGGTGTTGGTGGTTGGACTTCAAGAGGAAGTTGTCACGTAGTTCCAGGTTGCTGCAATCGAGACATCAGATTCGGAGGAGGCACAAGTGATCAAAACCATGACATGGACTGAGACGCTATGGAAGCGTTGGGGGCTGGACTTCAGGATGAAGTTGCCTACGTATCCCAAACATGGGAATCAAGCCTTACGTAGTTCCGGTTAAGGTACACTCGGGTATTTTAACCTTCACTGTTTAGGCTCTAACTTTTGCCAAGGTGCCCAATGCGGGTTTTCGACCTTGCGAGCTATGTTTTTCTTTTTCTTTTTCTTTTTTTCTTTTCATTTCTTTTCTTTCTTTTTTTGTATTTTTTGTTCTTTTTTCTCTTTTTTTGCTTCTTTTTTTTCTTTTTCTTTTTTCTTTGCTCTAACTTTTGCCTGGGTCGCCCTTCCGGGTTTTCGGCCCAGCGAGCCTCTCAAAGGGTAAAAGTGTAGCAAGCCCATGCCAAATGGTTTTGAGATTGAAGCCTTCTGTGTCCAGGAGAATGACTGTTGTGTTGATTTGCAGAAAAGTCCATCACGGTTGCTTCACGAGCCTTGCCGGGTGGGATCTGATCTCCTTGATCTGACTTTGATGCCTCTTGCTCGAGGGCTGCCTCAAAATGGGCCACACAGGCGTTTCATGGCACTGTTGAACGTTTTGAACGGATTCCAGTTTGCAACAGATAAATTGAATCTTGAGGCTGAGAGCGATCCTGGGCTGCACAATCTCAAGAGCGATTCCACACAGGTCTTCGCAAGACTGCGCAAAACATTTGTTTTTGAAAGTTTTTAAGAAAGCGACAAATCGCTCGCGCAGAAGATAGTGTGGAACCAGTCTGGATCAAACCAGGATCCTTCTCAGTACTCACCGACAAGCATGATTTCATTCATTAAAAGCTTAGCATGCCTCTTTCTCTCAAAATGATCAAATTTTGCAAAACCCGAGGAATTCCTTCCTCTTCGTTTTCATCACCGCAGTGTTCAAAAAGGGTTTTATGAAAAGCTTAGGTCATTACAACGATGTTTAAGGCACAAGAGAGTAGGTGGTATGTACTGTCGTTCCATTCACATCCTCTGGCACTAGCTGAAACAACAACAGTACGGAACGTGATAGCCACAGCTGTTTCATTCAGATTTGTTGTAACTGGCTCCTCCAGAACAGACTCAAAAAAACAAAAGGATAATTACAAACGGTGTTGAGGCAACAACCCCGAATCACCTGGTATACTATACAAGAGGGACTGACTCATTACAACAAGACAGACCCTGTAAGCAAAAAGACTGACTCAATACAGAGACAGACTCAAACAAAACAAAGACTGACTCGACACCCAAGTCAGAATTTACAAAACTAACAGATGCTCAAAAATGCGTGCCAAACGCCACATCAAAATATGCCAAGTGTCGCCCGCAGGGTTCACTTCTGATTACATACTCGCTATCTGTGTCCTCAAAATCCAACAACTTGTGACTGACTTGCGAGGTAGGGGAGGATAACCTCGTTGTCAATCAAATCCTGCACCTCATGACGGAGGCGGAAGCAATTGTCAGTAGGGTGGCCTGTCTGCTGGTGGTACGCACAGTACTGAGCAGGATCATGCGTAGCAGGGAGATTCTTCGGGAGGGGTCGGGCTCAGAGGGTAAGATGCCCCTTTTTGGCCAAAATCAAAAGTGCCCTAGACAAAGGCATGTAGAGAGGATGGAAGACCCTGCGCCCTCGGGCAGGTACTTTGGAGCCTGAGCACTCTTGCTAGATGCACTAGCGAACGGATCGGCGGGTGCGGCCTTGGATTTCTGATCCTTTCCGGATGCAGGGTTGGGAGCGGGAAGAACTGTTTTGGCATGACGGGGCCTATCCCGGTTCTCTGATTGACTGGAACTGCCCTCAGGCGGAGTGGGGAAAGTCCTCCACAGCTTTTGTCACAACTGCAGATATCTGTTGCTTGTTCATCCCCCGGCTTTCAAAGCCTCTACTGCCCACAGCAGTTGTTCGATAGGGTCGGCATCTGCCTTCATCTTGCCTTTGTCTCTGGCCTCAGCCTGATCTAGATTTGGTTGATGTGTCGTTGCCATACTGGAGGCCATCTCCGGTTGGCTGAGTTCAATACAATTCCCCAATAGCGGGGGCTCCTGGGGTACAAAGCTCCGGCATATGGCGGCTGGTGGTGAAGCTGACATTCCATAGGCGAGATCCGCCACGGATCTTTGAAGATCACCTATCATTCCCATTAGTTCAAATGTAGTAGGCTCGCGAGCCTGATATAGTTGAGGGGCCCAAACTGGGTGTGCAGCCGGCGATCTGGGTGGATGCGGCATATCAACAGTAGTCTCACTGTGTAGGGTGATTCCTTGATCCAACGCGGCCGTCATGACCACGATCTCTTCTGAATTCTGCGTCATGCTAAGTCCTGCCTCAGCAAGGAGAAGACACTAGCTGTTCTGGATCAATTCTCTGAATCTCTGAACTGAAACGGAAAACAAGCAGTATTTCAGCCCCAAACAGATCAAACACGGGTGTAGCCGAACAACTGCACTCTACTACTGATCACTGTTCCCCAGAATCACTGTTCAAAACTGAACTGATACCCGCAGACATAACTGATTCTCAACAACACTGATACTAGTGCCCTCGGGCCTGATGCTCAAACTTGCAAACTGATATGCGTTCCCTGCAGAGATACACTCTAAAAGCACATAGCAGGTAAAGAGAGCCAATACACCCCTATGTTGGGGTAGGGTTTCCCTGTCCTATTTTGTCAGGAGCTAGGGTTTCACTACGCACGCAGCGGTTTCAAACAACCTATATCGGGTAAGCAACCTGTCCTAGTTTGGAATGGTCACTATGGATTCGATATGCACTAGGTCGAATGGTCAAAAAGGGTGCCCCGGTAAAACCGGGGTTTGTGTTCCCATACTGCAGAGCCCAACCGGTCAGCCTTATGGTCATGCCTTGACAAGACAAGCCTCCAGCAAACCGCTCAGGAATAGCAGATGGCAACACGGTGTCCTAGGCGCACCAATGCACATGCAATGCAAAGAGACACATAAATGAAATCAAAACAGGATATCACGAGTTCGAGTCAAGCTCTCTAAAATCCCCAGCAGAGTCGCCAGAAACTGTACAGCCCGCGGGGACCTCGCTACAGTTCGGACTCCCTTTTGTTTGTTGCGGTTCTTAATCTGAACCAAAGAGTCCAACTCTGGCAAATCGTTTTGAGAAAAACAGATTTTTGAAAAGAAGTGCCAAACATGGACTGCTTTGCCAGATACAGAGTCGCCACCTAAATATTTTTAAAATGGGAAATTTAGGAAACCCTGACTCGGTGCCGAAGGCCACGTGTCCGTCATCACCAAAGTTGTCTTGGCTCGGGAGCTTGGGTACGATCGGGGAAGGTCAGCTATGAGCACCCCCTTTCGCCCGGTCCGAAGACCGGCCTCTACTAACCATGATATCCGATTTTGAAAACGTTATGTGTTCTTATTCCGGTTATTAGCCTAGAATTACTATGTTATGCGCACAGCAAACAAGTATAGACTAGATTGCCTAATTTGGAAAAAGCATTGCATATCCGTTTGTTTTGAAAACGTTTGGAATTTGCTACTCGCAAGTAGGCTAAAACACGGATTTCAACGAGTTTTTCCAACTCAAGCAATCCAACCTCCACCCACAGGCATTCAAACAGTTTATCTCATAAGCATTTAGCCACATGGTAAGCATACTGTCATGTTAACATTCACACGCATGCGAGATGCTAAAGCATAAATACTTACATCGTACTCCGTGCCAAAACAATAAACTAGTTAGCAAACATGCATGCCTAGTTCATGTTAAGTGACTAATGCACGCACAGTAATTAGGTAGGCTCGGCTAACCCTAAAATGGCATGTGAAATGCAATCATTCGATGCACGTATTCAATTTGGAATTGAAATACAATGCAGTTGTATGATGTACCGAGCCCGGTGCATGTCAACAAATGCATGGATGCACGCATGCATTGCATAAGGTATGCTAAAATAAACGTGCCCTAATCTACCATCATAAGCAGGTAAATAAAAGGGAAGAAAGAAGGGGGTTGGAAGACATGCACACACACCACCCACACTTATTACAATTTGCCCTCGCCCGGAGGGAAAATAAATACAAATTAATTAACTACGCAAGCTAATTAAATATTACAAATGCCTAATTAATTAACAAAAAATTAAGAAAAACAGTAAACCGCCTCGGGGCGAGGGCTCAATGCATGCGCGCTCGGATTCTGCTCGGAATTGCACTGCCATGCTAGCTGCCTCTGTTTTCCCTGCTTTGCTCCTCTGAAAACTGCCAAAGTCTCAGGAATGCCTCTCTGGATACTGGGGGATCCCACCGGCTAAGTAGAATGATCACCGGCACTAGGATGTGGCCATCGGCACAAAATGAATCCACCGGCTGATGATTTACTGCCGGCCGGTGCCGGTCGGCAAACAATACCTGCAGAACCTGCAACTCACAGCAGCAGAGGGCAGAATCTTGCATGGCAATGCTATTCAAGCCATGTATGCACCAATCACACTCCCTATCATGTTAATGACTCAAGGGAGGATGTGCCTCGATTCTCGGACCACCAATCACGCATTTCCATGCATGATGGCCCAAAGAATCAAGTGTGCACTTTGATTTCAAATGCAATGCAAACAATCAAACCAAGACCCAATCCCTATCACTAAATCAAGGGACAAGGTATGCATGCAAAGTACAATGCATCCTAGGCATGTTAGCTACTATGCAACATGATCATGAGGGCAAGCATGCAAGCATGAACATGGACGATGTACAAACATGTAAGGTAATCATGCAACCAAGCAAATGATGGTCTTAAATATGTTCTAGGCAACTCTAATTAGGCCTAAAATCAGCGGCCAAAGTGCTCAAAAATGGAGGTTAAACACACATACACATGTGCACATATGATGGTCCAAACTTTAAGCATTAAACAAGCAACTTTCAAGCACACTTGAAAGGGGATATCATGGACAATTAGCATGCAATACAAGCTCTAAAAAATCATGCTAGAATGTGGTGCCAAACCAACTCAAATGAAGCAAACATTAGCATGCAAATGGCCCAAATACTTGAGGCAAGCCAAGAGGCATTGAACTACACTTGACAAGACCTAACATGGCAAGACTTAAGCAACTAAATCAGAGTTTTAGCACACAAAATCAAGCCCAAAGGACCACTTAGATGGCATCTAAATGGTTTGAATTCAAAGGCATGCACAATGGTCAAAACATAGGGCATACAACACATGCTTTTAAGGCAACAAAGAGGCATCCAAGGTAGCATATGAGCATGTCAAAGGACTGAAATAACATGTTGGGTGGTTCCAAACCACCAAAATGATGCAAGCAACACATGCTACACATTCACATACTTGAAGCATACAAGCCACAATACAAAGGAGCTATACTAAGCATGCCAAGATCGACCCAAACAACTATGGACAGACCTAAACATGGCAAAATAAACATGAAACCTTCACAATGCTAAGCCTAAAACATGCTAGAACAAAGGCACACAACCTAAGCATATTAAGGCAATCACAAGGCATTACAAGGTAGGTATGCAAGGCATGCATGGTACACCAAAACCAACTTAAAACCATGTTATATTATGGCAATATAAGCATGAAAAACAGTCATGGCATGCTCAACACACACTCCTACATAAGCTCCCTTAAGAGACCAAAAATGGTCCCTTTTAAGGACAACAAGGAGAGGGGGTAGCCCTCCCTTTTTGGAGACTTCAAGGCACGATTTCAGTGGTGAAGAGGCCCAAACACCAAAGTCTCGAAACTTGCACAAAACAAGGGCCTTACAAGGCCTAAGAGGGGTCAAACTTCTCCAAAGCACAAAACACTCTTAATAAACTATCAAGAGGGCCTAAAAATAGAACTTTTTTGTATTAAACACTAAGCACAAAAAATGTTCTAAGATAGGCAAAAATAGGATGCAAAAATGGGGAATAAAAGGGAAGTTTCTTACCCTTGTAGACCACCTTCACAAAGGATGCTCCAATAGCCTTCTTGAGCTCCAAACCAGCTTCAAAGCTCCAAAAACAAGCCTCAAATCCTCAGTTCCAAGAGGATGGTGTGATAGTAGGTGTTTGTGCACAAAACTAAGCCTAAAGCACACACAAAGGCAAGAGAGGGAGAGATATAGATATAGGTTAGATACACTATCTTAAACCCTACAACCAGAGCTCTCTAACTCTCTTCTCCAACTTGTCTAACCTCAGAACAAGGGAGAGAAGGCCTCCTCTTATAGAGGAGCCAATCTTGTAAAGCTTACAAGGTAAGCTAACAAGAGGGCCATCCCTCCATACACGTGTATGGAGGGGAAGAAAATGCCATCCAGCTGTTTCAAAATATCTCCAAAAGCAGCTGAACAGTAGTCGGCTGGGCAAAAATGTCATTTTGACAAAAAAGACTGCCGACCGGCAATAAAGAGTGCCGACCGGCAACATAGATTGCCGATGGCAACAAAAACTAGCCGGTGGCCTCTAGCCACTGCCGGTGGTGTGTGGGGATGCCTCACAAGGCATTCCCTGCCCCTCCAAGGCAAAACACAAGTGTTTGGTGTAAAACCAGACACAAAACGGTCGAGTTCGGAGATCCTGAGACAGGGCGCGTAGCCGAGGACTCCGGGAACTCCAAACGAACACAAACATGGATAATCACCGAGTGTTCAAACGGTGACGTCCAAGTCTTGAGGATGGTCAAAAATGGGGTGTCTACACAGTGCGATGCGCAACACAGCGCGAGTGATAAACTTCACAAAACAGCGTGATGCGCAAAATAGCACGAGTGTAAACTGCGCAAAACAGTGCGAAGCGCAACATAGCGCGAGTGTAAACTGCAGAAAACAGCGCGATGCGCAACATAGCGTGATTGTAAACTGCACAAAACAGTGCGATGCGCAAAATAGCGCGAGTGATAAACTGCACAAAACAGTGCGATGCGCAAGAGAGTGCGAGCGATAAACTGCACATAACAGTGCGATGCGCAACACAGCGCGAGTGATAAACTTCACAAAACAATGCGATGCGCAACACAGCGCAAACGTAAACTGCACAAAACAGTGCGATGAACAAAACAGCGCGAGTGTAAATTGCACAAAACAGTGCGATGCGCAAAACAGCGCGAGCGATAAACTGCACAAAACAGCGCGTTGCGCAAAATAGCGCGAGTGTGAACTGCACAAAACAGTGCGAAACGCAACATAGCGCGAGTGTAAACTGCACAAAACAGTGTGATGCGCAACATAGCGTGAGTGTAAATTTCACAAAACAGTGTCCTGCGCAAAATAGCGTGAGTGTAAACTCCACAAAATAGTGCGATGCGCAAAATAGCGCGAGGGTAAACTGGACAAAGCAATGCGATGCGCAAAAGAGCGCCAGTGATAAACTGCACAAAACAGCGCGAGTGATAAACTGCGCAAAACAGCGCGAGTGATAAACTGCACAAAATAGTGCGATGTGCAAAACAGCGCAAGTGATAAACTGCACAAAACAGTGCGATGCGCAAAATAGCGCGAGTGTAAACTGCACAAAACAGTGCGATGCGCAACATAGCGTGAGTGTAAACTGCACAAAACTGGGCGATACGCAACAGAGCGCGAGTGTAAACTGCACGAAACAGTGCGATGCGCAAAACAGCGCAACTGATAAACTGCACAAAACAGTGCAATGCGCAAAATAGCGCGAGTGATAAACTGCACAAAACAGTGCGATGCGCAACATAGCGCGAGTGTAAACTGCACAAAACAGTGCGATGCGCAACATAGCGCGAGTGTAAACTGCACAAAACAGTGCGATGCGCAAAATAGGGCGAGTGTAAAGTGGACAAAACAGTGCGGTGCACAAAAGAGCGCGAGTGATAAACTGCACAAAACAGAGCGATGCGCAAGAGAGCGCGAGTGATAAGCTGCTCAAAACATGGCGATGCGCAACACAGTGCGAGTGATAAACTGTACAAAATAGTGCGATGCGCAAAACAGCGAGAGTGTAAACTGCACAAAATAGTGCGATGCACAAAACAGCGCGAGTGATAAACTGTACAAAACAGTGCGATGCACAAAATAGCGCTGCTGTAAACTGCACAAAACAGTGCGATGCGCAACATAGCGCAAGTGTAAACTGCACAAAATAATGCGATGCGCAAAAGAGCGCGAGTGATAAACTGCACAAAACAGTGCGATGCGCGTCATAGCGCGAGTGTAAACTGCACAAAACAGTGCGATGCGCAACATAGCGCGAGTGACAAACTGCACAAAATAGTACGACGCGCAACATAGCGCGCGTGTAAACTACACAAAACAACGCGAGTGATAAACTACACAAAACAGTGTGATGCGCAAAATAGCGCGAGTGTAAACTGCACAAAACAGTGCGATGCACAACACAGCGCGAGTGTAAACCGCACAAAACAGGGCAATGCGCGAACATAGCGCGAGTGTAAACTGCAAAAAATAGTGCGATGCACAACACAGCGCGAGTGATAAGCTGCACAAAATAGTGCGATACGCAAGAGAGCGCGAGTGATAAACTGCACAAAACAGTGCGATGCGCAGCGTAGCGCGAGTGTAAACTGCACAAAATATTGCGATGCGCAAAACAGCGCGAGTGATAAACTGCACAAAACAGTGCGATGCGCAAAACAACGCACGTGATAAACTGCACAAAACACTGCGATGCGCAAGAGAGCGCGAGTTATAAACTGCACAAAACAGTGCGATGCGCAACACAGCGTGAGTGATAAACTGCACCAAAAAGTGCGATGCGCAAAATAGCATGAGTAATAAACTGCACAAAACAGTGCAATGCGCAAAGGAGCGCGAGTGATAAACTGCACAAAACAGTGCGATGCGCAAAATAGCGCGAGTGTAAATTGCACAAAACAGTGCGATGCGCAAAAGAGCGCGAGTGTAAAGTGGACAAAACAGTGTGATGCGCAACAGGGAGCGAGCGATAAACTGCACAAAACAGTGTGATGCGTAACACAGTGCGAGTGATAAACTGTACAAAACAGTGCGATGCGCAAAACAGCGGGAGTGTAAACTGCACAAAACAGTGCGATGCGCAACATAGCGCAAGTGTAAACTACACAAAATAATGCGATGCGCAAGAGAGCGCGAGTGATAAACTGCACAAAACAGTGCGATGCGCATCATAGCGCGAGTGTAAACGGCACAAACCAGTGCGATGCGCAACATAGCGCTAGTGATAAACTGCACAAAACAGTGCCACGCGCAACATAGCGCGCGTGTAAACTACACAAAACAACGCAAGTGATAAACTACACAAAACAGTGTGATGCGCAAAATAGAGCGAGTGTAAACTGCACAAAACAGTGCGATGCACAACACAGCGCGAGTGTAAACTGCCCAAAACAGGGCGATGCGCAACATAGCGCGAGTGTAAACTGCATAAAATAGTGCGATGCACAACACAGCGCGAGTGATAAGCTGCACAAAATAGTGCGATGCGCAAGAGAGCGCGAGTGATAAACTGCACAAAACAGTGCGATGCGCAACATAGCGCGAGTGATAAACTGCACAAAACAGTGCGATGCGCAAAACAGTGCGAGTGTAAACTGCACAAAACAGTAAGATGCGCAAAAGAGCGCGAGTGATAAACTGCACAGAACTGTGCGATGTGCAAAATAACGCAAGTGTAAAATGCACAAAACAGTGCGATGCGCAACATAGCGCGAGTGTAAACTGCACAAAACAGTGCGATGCGCAAAATAGCGTGAGTGTAAAATGGACAAAACAGTGCGATGTATAAAAGAGCGCGAGTGATAAACTGCACAAAACAGTGCGATGCGCAAGAGACCGTGAGTGATAAACTGCACAAAATAGTGCGATGCGCAACACAGCGCGATTGATAAACTACACGACACAGTGCAATGCGCAAAACAGCGCGAGTGTAAACTGCACAAAACAGTGCGATGCGCAAAAGTGCGCGAGTGGTAAACTGCACAAAACAGTGCGATGCGCAACATAGCTCGAGTGTGAACAGCACAAAACAGTGCGATGCGCAAAATAGCACGAGTGATAAACTGCGCAAAACAGTGCGATGCGCAAAATAGCGCGAGTGTAAACTGGACAAAACAGTACGATGCGGAACATAGCGCGAGTGTAAACTGCACAAAACAGTGCGATGCGCAAAATAGCACGAGTGATAAACTGCACAAAACAGTGCGACGCGGAACATAGCGCACGTGTAAACTGCACAAAACAGTGTGATGCGCAAAATAGCGCGAGTGTAAACAGCACAAAACAGTGCGATGCGCAAAGTAGCGCGAGTCTAAACTGGACAAAACAGTGCAATATGCAAAAGAGCGCGAGTGATAAACTGCACAAAACAGTCCGATACGCAAAAGAGCGCGAGTGTAAACTGCACAAAACAGTGCGATGCGCAAAAGAGCGCGAGTGATAAACTGCACAAAACAGTGCGATGCGCAAAATAACGCGAGTGTAAAATGCACAAAACAGTGCGATGCGCAACATAGCGCGAGAGTAAACTACACAAAACAGTGCGATGCGCAAAATAGCGTGAGTGTAAAGTGGTCAAAACAGTGCGATGCACAAAAGAGCGCGAGTGATAAACTGCACAAAACAGTGCGATGCGCAAGAGAGCGCGAGTGATAAACTGCACAAAACAGTGCGATGCGTAACACAGCGCGAGTGATAAACTGCACAAAACGGTGCGATGCGCAAAACAGCGCAAGTGATAAACTGTACAAAACAGTGCGATGCGCAAAATAGCGCGACTGTAAACTGCACAAAACAGTGCGATGCGCAACATAGCGTGAGTGTAAACTGCACAAAACAGTGCGATGCGCAAAAGTGCGCGAGTGATAAACTGCACAAAACAGTGCAATGCGCATCATAGTGCGAATGTAAACTGCACAAAACAGGTTGATGCGCACCATAGCGCGAGTGATAAATTGCACAAAACAGTGCGACGCGCAACATAGCGCGTGTGTAAACAGCACAAAACAATGCGATGCGCAAAAGTGCGCGAGTGATAAACTGCACAAAATAGTACGATGCGCATCATAGCGCGAGTGTAAACTGCACAAAATAGCGTGATGCGCAACATAGCGCGAGTGATAAACTGCACAAAACAGTGTGACGCGCAACATAGCGCTCGTGTAAACTGCACAAAACAGCGCGAGTGATAAACTGCACAAAACCGTGGGAAGCGTAAAATAGCGCGAGTGTAAACTGCACAAAACAGTGCGATGCACAACACAGCGCGAGTGTAAACTGCACAAAACAGGGCGATGCGCAACATAGCGCGAGTGTAAACTGCATAAAATACTGCGATGCACAACACAGCGCGAGTGATAAGCTGCACAAAATGGTGCGATGCGCAAGAGAGCGCGAGTGATAAACTGCACAAAACAGTGCGATGCGCAACACAGCGCGAGTGATAAACTGCACAAAACAGTGCGATGCGCAAAACAACGCGAGTGTCAACAGCACAAAACAGTACGATGCGCAAAAGAGCGCGAGTGTAAACTGCACAAAATAGTGCGATGCCCAAAACAGCGCGAGTGATAAACTATACAAAACAGTGCGATGCACAAAATAGCGCGAGTGTAAACTGCACAAAACAGTGCGATGCGCAACATGGCGCGAGTGTAAACTGCACAAAACAGTGCGATGCGCAAAAGAGCGCGCGTGACAAACTGCACAAAACAGTGCGATGCGCATCATAGTGCGAGTGTAAACTGCACAAAACAGTGCGATGCGCAACATAGCACGAGTGATAAACTACACAAAACAGTGCGACGCGCAACATAGCGCACGTGTGAACTGTACAAAATAGCGCGAGTGATAAACTGCACAAAACAGTGTGATGCGCAAAATAGCGCGAGTGTAAACTGCACAAAACTGTGCGATGCACAAAACAGCGCGAGTGTAAATTGCACAAAATAGGGCGATGCGCAACATAACGGGACTCTAAACTGCATAAAATAGTGCGATGCACACCACAGCGCGAGTGATAAGCTGCACAAAATAGTGCGATGCACAAGAGAGCGTGAGTGATAAACTGCAGAAAATAGTGCGATGCGCAAAACAGCGCGAGTGTAAACTGCACAAAACAGTGCGATGCGTAAAAGAGCGCAAGTGATAAATTTCACAAAACAGTGCGATGTGCAAAATAACGCGAGTGCAAAATGCACAAAACAGTGCGATGCGCAACATAGCGCGAGTGTAAACTGCACAAAACAGTGCGATGCGCAAAATAGCGCGAGTGTAAAGTGGACAAAACAGTGCGATGCGCAAAAGAGCGCGAGTGATAAACTGCACAAAACAATGCGATGCGCAACACAGCGCGAGTGATAAACTGCACAAAACAGTGTGACGTGCAAAACAGCGGGAGTGTAGATTACACAAAACTGTGCGATGCGCAAAACAGCGTGATTGATAAACTGTACAAAATAGTGCGATGCGCAAAATAACGCTACTGTAAACTGCACAAAACAGTGCGTTGCGTAACATAGCGCGAATGTAAACTGCCCAAAACAGTGCGATGCGCAAAACAGCGCGAGTAATAAACTGTATAAAACAGTGCTATGCGCAAAATAGCGCGAGTGTAAACTGCACAAAACAATGCGATGCGCAACATAGCGCAAGTGTAAACTACACAAAATAGTGCGATTCGAAAAAGAGTGCGAGCGATTAACTGCCCAAAACAGTGCGATGACCAAAAACGCGCGAGTGTAAACTGCACAAAACAGTGCGAAGCGCAACATAGCGCGAGTGTAAACTGCACAAAACAGTGTGATGCGCAACATTGCGTGAGTGTAAACTGCATAAAACAGTGCGATGCGCAACATAGCGTGAGTGTAAACTCCACAAAATAGTACGATGCGCAAAATAGCGCGAGGGTAAACTGGACAAAATAATGCGATGCGCAAAAGAGCACCAGTGATAAACTGCCCAAAACAGTGCGATGCGCAAAACAGCGCGAGCGTAAACTGCACAAAATAGTGCGATGCGCAAAACATCGCGAGTGATAAACTGCACAAAACAGTGCGATGCACAAAACAGCGCCAGTAATGAACTGCACAAAACAGTGCGATGCGTAAAATAGCGCGAGTGTAAACTACACAAAACAGTGCGAAGCGCAAAACCACGCGAGTAATAAACAATGCGATGCGCAAGAGAGCGCGAGTGATAAACGGCACAAAACAGTGCGATGCGCAACATAGCGCGAGTGTAAACTGCACAAAATAGTGCGATGCACAAAATAGCGCAAGTGATAAACTGCACAAAACAGTGCGATGTGCAAAACAGCGCGGGTGATAAACTGCACAAAACACTGCGATGCGCAAGAGAGCGCGAGTGATAAACTGCACAAAACAGTGCGATGCGCAACACAACGTGAGTGATAAACTGCACCAAAAAGTGCGATGCACAAAATAGCATGAGTAATAAACTGCACAAAACAGTGCGATGCGCAAAGGAGCGCGAGTGATAAACTGCACAAAATAGTGCGATGCGCAAAATAGCGCGAGTGTAAATAGCACAAAACAGTGCGATGTGCAAAAGAGCGCGAGTGTAAAGTGGACAAAACAGTGCGATGCGCAAAAGGGTGTGAGCGATAAACTGCACAAAACAGTGCGATGCGCAACACTGCGCAAGTGATAAACTGCACAAAATAGTGCGATGCAGAAAACAGCGCGAGTGATAAACTGTACAAAACAGTGCGATGCGTAAAATAGCGCGAGTGTAAACTGTGCAAAATAGTGCAATGCACAACATTGCGCGAGTGTAAACTGCGCAAAACCGGGCGATGCGCAATAGAGCGCGAGTGTAAACTGCATAAAAAAGTGTGATTCACAACACAGCGCGAGTGATAAGCTGTACAAAGTTGTTCGATGCGCAACAGAGCGCGAGTGATAAACTGCACAAAACAGTGTGATGCGCAACGCAGCCAGAGTGATAAACTGCACAAAATAGTGCGATGCGCAAAACAGCGCGACTGTAAACTGCACAAAACAGTGCGATGCGCAAAAGAACGCGAGTGATAAACTACATAAAACGGTGCGATACGCAAAATAACGCGAGTGTAAAATGGACAAAACAGTGCGATGCGCAACATAGCGTGAGTGTAAACTACACAAAACAGTGCTATGCGCAAAATAGCGCCAGTGTAAAGTGGACAAAATAGTGCGATGCGCAAGAGAGCTCAAGTGATAAACTGCACAAAATAGTGCGATGCGCAACACAGCCCGAGTGATAAACTGCACAAAATAGTGCGATGCGCAACACAGCGCGAGTGTTAAACTGCACAAAACAGTGCGATGCGACAAAACAACGGGAGTGTAAACTGCACACAACAGTGCGATGCGCAAAACAGCGCGAGTGATAAACTGTACAAAACAGTGCGATGCGAAAAATAGTGCGACTGTAAACTCCACAAAATAGTGCGATGCGCAACATAGCGCGAGTGTAAACTGCACAAAACAGTGCGATGCGCAACATAGCGCGAGTGTAAACTGCACAAAATAGTGCGATGCGCAAAATAGCGCGATTGATAAACTGCACAAAACAGAGCGATGCGCAACATAGCGCGAGTGTAAACTGCACAAAACAGTGCGATGCACAAAACAGCGCGAGTGATAAACTGCACAAAACAGTGCGATGCGCAAAACAACGCGAGTGATAAACTGCACAAAACAGTGTGATGCGCAAGAGAGTGCGAGTGATAAACTGCACAAAACAGTACGATGCGCAACATAGCGCGAGTGATAAACTGCACAAAACAGTGCCACGCGCAAAACAGCGGGAGTGTAAAATGCACAAAAACAGTGCGATGCGCAAAACAGCGCGAGTGATAAACTGTACAAAACAGTGCGATGCGCAAAATAGAGCGACTGTAAACTGCACAAAACAGTGCGATGCGCAACATAGCGTGAGTGTAAACTGCACAAAACAGTGCTATGCGCAAAATAGCGCCAGTGTAAAGTGGACAAAATAGTGCGATGCGCAAGAGAGCTCAAGTGATAAACTGCACAAAATAGTGTGATGCGCAACACAGCCCGAGTGATAAACTGCACAAAATAGTGCGATGCGCAACACAGCGCGAGTGTTAAACTGCACAAAATAGTGCGATGCGCAAAACAACGGGAGTGTAAACTGCACACAACAGTACGATGCGCAAAACAGCGCGAGTGATAAACTGTACAAAACATTGCGATGCGAAAAATAGTGCGACTGTAAACTCCACAAAATAGTGCGATGCGCAACATAGAGCGAGTGTAAACTGCACAAAACAGTGCGATGCGCAACATAGCGCGAGTGTTAACTGCACAAAATAGTGCGATGCGCAAAATAGCGCGAGCGATAAACTGCACAAAACAGAGCGATGCGCAACATAGCGCGAGTGTAAACTGCACAAAACAGTGCGATGCGCAAAACAACGCGAGTGATAAACTGCACAAAACAGTGCGATGCGCAAGAGAGCGCGAGTGATAAATGCACAAAACTGTACGATGCGCAACATAGCGCGAGTGATAAACTGCACGAAATAGTGCTACGCGCAAAACAGCGCGAGTGATAAACTGTACAAAATAGTGCGATGCGCAAAATAGAGCGATTGTAAACTGCACAAAACAGTGCGATGCGCAACATAGCGCGAGTGCAAACTGCATAAAACAGTGCTGTAACAAGCCCGCGGGGGACCTCGCTACAGTTCGGACTCCCTTTTGTTTTGTTGCGGTTCTTAATCTGAACCAAAGAGTCCAACTCTGGCAAATCGTTTGAGAAAACTGATTTTGAAAAGAAGTGCCAAACATGGACTGCTTTGCCAGATACAGAGTCGCCACCTAAATATTTTAAAATGAGAAATTTAGGAAACCCTGACTCGGTGCCGAAGGCCACGTGTCTGTCATCACCAAAGTGGTCTTGGCTCAGGAGCTTGGGTACGATCGGGGAAGGTCAGCTATGAGCACCCCCTTTCGCCCGGTCCGAAGACCGGCCTCTACTAACCGTGATATCCGATTTTGAAAACATTATGCGTTCTTATCCCAATTAATAGCCTAGAATTACTATATTATGCGCACAACAAACAAGTATGGACTAGATTGCCTAATTTGGAAATAAGCATTACATATTCGTTTTCTTTGAAAATGCTTTGGAATTTGCTACTCGCAAGTAGGCTAAAATACGGATTTCAATGAGTTATTCCAACTCAAGCAATCCAACCTCCACCCACAGGCATTCAAACAGTTTATCTCATATAAGCATTTAGCCGCATGGTAAGCATACTGTTATGTTAACATTCACACGCATGCGACATGCTAAGGCATAAATACTTACATTGTACTCCGTGCCAAAACAATAAACTAGTTAGCAAACATGCATGACCTAGTTCATGTTAAAGTGACTAATGCAACACAGGCAAGGATGCAATTTAGAGTATGCTCGGCTAACCCTAAAAGATGGCATATGGAATGCACTTCATTCGATGCACGTATTCAATTTGGAATTGAAAGTACGATGCAGTTTGTATGTACCGAGCCCGGTGCATGTAAACAAATGTATGGATGCACGCATGCATAGCATAAGGTATGCTAAAATAAACGTGCCCTAATACTAACCATTAAAAGCAGGTAAATAAAAGGGAAGAAAGAAGTGGGGGTTTGGAAGACATACAAACCACTCACCCACACTTATTACAAATATGCCCTCGCTCGGAGGGACCAAAAGAATAATACAGATTAATTAGCTACGCAAACTAATTAAAATATTACAGTCCAACTAAATTAATCAAATAAATTAATTAATCTAATTAAAGCAGTAAACCGCCTCGAGATGAGGGCCGGATGCAACTCATGCTCGGGACTTGCTCGGAATTGCACTGCCATGCTTAGATTGCCTCTGTTTTCCCTGCTTTGCATCTCAGAAGACTGCCAAAGTCTCAAGAGTGCCTCCCAGGACACTGAGGGACATCATCGGCTGAGTAGGACTTCCACCGGCATCAGCATGAGGTCACCGGCACAAAATTCATCCATCGGCCATCAATAGACTGCCGGTCGGCACTGAATACTGCCGGCCGGCACTGAATGTCTACAGAACCTGCAACTCACAGCAGCAGAGGGCAAAAACTTGCATGGCAATGTAATTCCAACAATGTGTGCACCAATCATACCCCTTATCATAGTGACTCAAAGGGACATGTGCCTCGATTCTCGGCCACCAATCACGCATTTCCATGCATGATGGCCCAAAGAACCAAATGTGCAACTTCTATTTCAAATGCATGCAAACCAAACAAACACACAAGAGTGCTAAGCCTCTATCATGACTTGGTCAAGAGTAGGCATGCATGTTTATGTGATGCAATCCTAGACATGTCAACTAGTATGGAATCATGCCAATGCAAAGGAGCATACAAGCTAACGAACATACAAGGCATGAAACACCAATGTCAACCATCAAGTATGCAAGGTGTAATGTGGGTGTCTAAGCATGCAAACAAGCATGTGACTTCATTCAATCATGTTAGTCCTAACATGCATTTACTTACCAATACATTACAACACTCAAGGAGCATATGCAAGCAACAAGAGGATGGACTTGCACATAGGTTAGACAGCTCTAAATAAGCCTAAAATCAGTGGCCAAATGCCATAGAAATGAAGGCTAAGATATATGCAACACATGCACACATGCAAGCATACATAATCCAACACTTAGGCATAAACAAGCAACTCTTAAGAACACTTAGAAGAGGCTAAGATGGACATATTAACATGCATGTATAAGCTTTAAAATCATGTTGGACATGGTGCCAAACCAAGCAACAAAATAGACTAAGCATGCAACAAATGGTCCAAGCATCCAAGGTAAGCCAAAGGAGACCTAAACCATGGCTAAGCCAACCAAGCCTCACAAGGCCAAGAAGGCTTAAAACAGGTCTAAGGTAGCCCTAGACCATACAAAAGGGACCTCCTAGATGGCATCTAAGTGGCTCTAGAGCAAGGCACACACAATGACCAAATCATTAGGCATACAACATATGCTTTCAAAACTTCAAAGAGGCATGCAAGGCAATCATTCAAGCATGTCTAAGGGACTGAAATAGCATGCTAAATGGTTTTAAACCATTGAAAATAATGCAAGCAAGGCATGCTATACTTTCATGCTCTTAAGCCCAACAAGCCAAATGCAAAGAGGCTATGTGATGCAAGCTAAGATCAACCAAAGTAACCATGGACAGACCTTATTCATGGAAAAATAAGCATACAAGCTTCATGAATCTAAGCCTAAAACATGTTAGAATAGAGGCACACAACCTAATGCATGTTAAAGGACTAAAGAGGCATTACAAAGCATCTATGCAAAACATGCAAGGAGTACTAAAACCAACATGATACAAAGTTATAATATGGCAATATGAGCACAAAATACAGCCATGGCATAACCAACAAACAACCAAATATGGGGCTCCCTCAAGAGGCAAAATAGGTCCTTTTCAAGGACAACAAGGAGAGGGGGTGACCCTCTCCTTCTTGGGACTTCAAGGCATCATCTTCACCACTGAAATCCCTCAAGATTTCAGTGGTGAAGAGACCCCAACACCAAAATCCCGGAGCTCTCACAAAATAGCACAAAATGAGGCCTTTTCAAGGCCTAAGGGTGGTCAAAACTCTCCAAAGCACAAAAACACTCTTAACCAACAATAAAGAGGACTAAAAAACAGAACTTTTTTGTATTAAATGCTAAGCAAAAAACAGTTCTAAACTATGAAAAAATGGAGTGCAAAAATGGGGTAAAAAGGGGTAGTTTCTTACCCTTGAAGACCACCTTCACAAAGGTTGATGTTGTTGCTTCCTTAAGCTCAAATCCAACCAAAAACTTCAAGAACCAGCCCTTTAGAACCTCAGTAACCGAAGGAAGGTGAAACACTAGGTGCTTGTGTGCAATAATAGGATTAAAGCACCTAGTATAGAAACAAGAAAGGAAAAGAGAGATAGGATAGATACATAAATTCTAACCTAGACCAGAGCTTCTTCTCTGTCTTTTCTCTCTAAAAATGTCTAACTTTTCTAACCCTTGAGCCAAGAGAAGAGAGCCTTCTCTTATAGCAACAAAGCTTACAAGCTAAGCAAACCAAAGGCTCATCCCTCCATACAAGTGTATGGAGGGGAAACAAATGCTATACAGCTGCTTCAAAATATCTCAAAAAGCAACTGAACAGTAGTCGCAGGGCAAAATTGTCATTTTGACAAAATTGACTACCGACCGGCACAAAAAGAGTGCCGACCGGCACAATATAGTGCCGGTGGCAACACCAACCAGCCGGTGGCCTCTAGCCACTGCCGGTGGTGTGTGGGGATGCCTCACAAGCATTCCCTGCCCCTCCAAGGCAAAGCACAAGTGTTTGGTGCAAAACCAGACACAAAACGGTCAAGTTCGGAGGTCCTGAGGCAAGGCGCGTAGCCGAGAACTCCGGGAACTCCAAACGAACACGAGCATGGATAATCACCGAGTGTTCAAGCGGTGACTTCCAGGTCTTGAGGACGGTCAAAAATGGGGTGTCTACAGTTGCCCCTCTTTGACAGAACTCGGAAGTCATAACAATGACGGGAGTGAATGTCAAAGCCCGGAGACGACCAATTTTTGACAAGGCCGAAGACTTGGACAAACATGCAAGACAAATAAGGTATGCGCCCGAAAGCAGGGGCAAAATGCAAGACAATGCAAGAGGCCGAGCATAACTTATGATTATGCAAAGAAAGCTGTAACGAAGCACGCATGCGACAGTTTTAAGCTAGCATGCACCAAACTACACTACAATGCAGAAAGGATGTAAGAGAATTGTGCAATTCTCAATATGTCTCACTCGAAGGATACAATACCTGTGCGGCTCGTCCGGTTTCACCGGCCTCAAATGAGCCGTACATACAATATCGTGCCTGCAAAGAAAGCAAACTTAACAGGTACAATATTGTTAGCAATATGCATGACAATGCGAAATGAATGCAAGATGATATGCAATTGAAACTATGCAAACTACATGCAAAGCAATTGAATCATGATTCAATCGTGAGCGATTCGAAACCACACAAATGTCAAATAGGTTGATGGAAGTAACAAGTCCGTCTACCATAGAAAAGGTGCCGCAACCTCAAACCAACATACCAGCGTGGAGTAGGCGCGATACACATGCAGAACAATGAGTAATGTAGATGGACACAAGGACAAGTATTGGGTGGATTGACATAAGTGGGGTGATGACCCGCTGAGGAAAGAACAATGATCCTAATGCCGGATGCAACAATTATACTACAATGCAATATGCGATTATGGCGCGCGGGCCAGACCGTATCTCGCTTAGGAAAGGCATGCACACATACAAACCATGTCTAACACAGAAAAGGTGCCGCAACCTCAAACCAACATACCAGCGTGGAGTAGGCGCGATGCACATGCAGAACTGTGCTTTGACGTGAAAAGTATGGACACATACCAGACCAAGCTCAACAAGGAAAGGTGCAAGCCATAAATGGAAGATGATGCAGTGAAAGCATGCAACTACAATGGATACAATGGATATGGCACGCAGGCCAAACCAAGTTTTGCCTAGGAGGGCATGTACACGTACAAGCCATGTCTAGCACAGAAAAGGTGCCGCTACCCTCAAACCAACATACCAACGTGGAATAGGCGCGTACACATGCAGAACTATGTTTTGACGTGAAAAGTATGAGCACATACCAGACCAAGCTCAACAAGGAAAGGCGCAAGCCATGGATGGAGGATGATGCAGTGGATGCATGCAACTACAATGCAATGGATATGGCACGCAGGCCAAACCAAGTTTTGCCTAGGAAGGGCATGTACACGTACAAGCCATGTCTAGCACAGAAAAGGTGCCGCTACCCTCAAACCAACATACCAACGTGGAATAGGCGCGTACACATGCAGAACTGCGTTTTGACGTGAAAAGTATGAGCACATACCAGACCAAGCTCAACAAGGAAAGGCGCAAGCCATGGATGGAGGATGATGCAGTGGATGCATGCAACTACAATGCAATGGATATGGCTATTTACAGAAAATGCATGACATATGCACTATACTACAATGATGATGCATGACATATGCACGTTTTGGAATGCATGACATATGTAATATATACAATGATGCATGACATATGCATTTTTTTTTTATTTTTTTTGTGTTTTTGAAATGCATGACATATGCAATATTTAGAATGATGCATGACATATGCAGTATTTTTTTTTTTTTTTTTGGATTTTTTTTGAAATGCATGACATATGCAGTATTTACAAATGATGCATGACAATGCACTATGATGCAACGACTATGATTGCAGCTTTCCCTATCTTACCAACAGGGCGATATACTAGGTTGGTTCAGTATCCAGAATTGAGGCGTAAACATGCCGCCTCAACCTATGGGGCTTCCATACAGATTTCAAGCCGAGGGTACACCCCCTAGGTATTTAAACCAGACTTTAGTCTCGGAGATCCCGAACCTTTGCGTTCTAGGCATGAGCCGTTCAAACTCTAGTTTTCACCGTCCTAGTTGGTCTCCTAGGAACTCACCGCAAACACAGGCTGGTGGCTTTACCAGACCACTGAAAGTCGTTCGGGCACGAAAAACACCAAAGGAATTGCACCTTCAGAGGATTTAAGGTCTCCTAGACCGGGATGCAATGCATGACAATGCATGTTTTCTTGTTTTATGCTGATGATGCATGATGTTTTTGAAATGCGCGCCAACGCGCGGCTTTTGAGATGCATGCCAAATGCAATGAGGTGTGCGCCTTAATGCACTGAAGGTCTTGCACCTCCGAAGGATTTAAGGTCTCCTAGACTGTGCGTGTTTAAGGTCTCGCCAGACCAGGACGGAATGCATGAATTGAGATGCGGTGCACAAGACAGTGCAATACGCGAGATCGCGTGATGGAATGCATGCCAAATGCAATGAGATGCGCAAAACAGCGCGGTGCTTTAGACAATGCGGGTGAAGGTTTTGCACCTCCCAAGGATTTAAGGTCTCCTAGACCGTGCGTGTTTAAGGTCTCGCCAGACCGGGGAGCGAACAAAACAATACGATGTATGATGCAAGTGAGACACGCATGCCATGAAGGGATGGAAAATGATATGTAAATGAGACACGCATGCCTCAAGGAATTGAGGCACGCGTACCCCAAGATTTGAACTAAAATGTAGATCAAAAGATGCATGACAATGCGAATGAACTAAAGTGCGTAACAACGCACATCTTTTGAAATGCACCGAAGGTCTTGCACCTTCCGAGGATTTAAGGTCTCCTAGACCGTGCGTGTTTAAGGTCTCGCCAGACCGGGACGAAAAACAATGAGGTGCGCAAAATAGCGCGATGAAATGCAAAATGAGGCACGCATACCTCATTGAATGGAAAATGAAATGCAAAACGAGGCACGCGTACCTCGAGATGCAATGAAATGCAAAATGAGGCACGCATACCTCATTGAATGGAAAATGAAATGCAAAACGAGGCACGCGTACCTCGAGATGCAATGAAATGCAAAATGAGGCACGCATACCTCATTGAATGGAAAATGAAATGCAAAATGAGGCACGCGTATCTCGAGATGCAATGAAATGCAAAATGAGGCACGCATACCTCATTGAATGGAAAATGAAATGCAAAACGAGGCACGCGTACCTTGAGATGCAATGAAATGCAAAATGAGGCACGCATACCTCATTGAATGGAAAACTGAAATGCAAGTATGACACGCATGCCACACGAAAGTGCAAAACGGTGCAAGTCGCAAGGGACGTGCAGGACGGCGCGATGTGACGCACCGGACAATGTGATGGATGCGTGCAACGCACACGGGGCAACTTTTGAATCTTGTAAAGACAAAAAGGATACAAAAGGATACAATCTTTGCTTGAATCTGAGTGCCACGCACAGAAGACACGGTCCGAGGTCCAAAACGGAGGCCGGTTGAGCATCGGGGATTCACTTTATTGTACTTTTTGAGCTATGAAGACCAGAAACTACCCACATGGCCTAAAAAGGCTGTGGGAACATCACGGCTGGACTAGGTGGCCACCGGCTGGCCACCGGCTGCAGAATTAGATTACTCCACCGGCACAATATTGTGCCGACCGGCACAAAATAGTGCCGACCGGCCAAAAGTTGCTGATCGGGACAGTTTCGACTTTTGCAATGGGTCTTTTAAAATAGGGTTCCCAACCCTATTTTCTCACTCTCCCACCACCGAAAATCAACTCTCTCTCTCTAGAGCCTTTTTCTCTCCTCATTTCGCCATTTCTTTGTGTTTTCGCGCCATTTTTCGTCGTTCGATTCGCGAAGTTCATCGCGTTTCGCACATTTTCAACCGAACAAATCTTTGTTTCGGTGCCTCTTTTGCTATTTCCGCTTTTTCGGGACTTGTTCCCCTCGATTTCCTCTTCATTTCCATACCTTTTTCCCATCCCGACCTTTCCGACCATTTTCCACCCTCCCGGGGGTTGACTTTCGAGTTGACTCTTCGTATTCCGAGCCTATTTTCATTCCTCGACCATTTTCCCATCATTCCCGACATGGCCGACGACGTTCCACGCGGCGGGACTCCCTCGGATCACGAGATGGATCCCGGGGTTGAGCTCCTCCCGCTGAGCGAGCGCCCGTTTGATCCGGCGGCCTACCGGCCGGCGATCCACGTTCTACCACCCGACGGACTACGCCAGTTTCGCAGCTTTGACCGAACACTGGACCCGGAGCTCCTCCTACGCGAGCCGACCTCTCACCTATCCTTCGGCGCTTCCGAGGTAACATTCTTCTCTATTTTACTTTCTGCAATGTAGAACTGTTAACTGTCAAAGTTGTTTTCGTTCTTTAACTGCTTGATTCTGATACACTGTTCCCTGTAGTCGATTGCAATCATGCTTACAATTGATATCTGTTTAAGACGGACACATGCACACACACTGCACTAGCCTCAATCACCCAAACACACGGCACATATCGCATTTCACTGCAAACTCACCAACACCCAGCATCTGCTTGAATCTGAAAATATGCACGCATGCCACATTTGCACTGAACCACTCAGACACATTGACGCATCACACATTGTAGTTCACTGTAAGCACACCGACACCCAGCACTTATTTGAATCTAAAAAGATTGCACACATGCCATATTTGCACTGAATCACACAAACACGCTGACGCATCACACTTTGTAGTTTATCAAAAGCACACCGGCACCCGGTATCTGTTTGAATCTGACAAACTTGCACGCATGCCAATATTTGCACTGATTTACTGTTTCCTCAAAACTGTACATTTTATATTGCTTCGCCGCTATTTATATTGCTTCGCCGCTATTTGTTTCCTCAAAACTGTACATTTTACATTTTATATTGCTTCGCTGCTATTCCTCAAAACTGTACCATACCATCCGCGGGTATGGGAACGTCGCGACTCGAGATTGGTACGCAGAGCTTCCTGAGGCAGTTCGCCACATTGTAGACGAGGCGGGCTTTGGTTCCTTTTGCAGGGGACTCTCCAGGCTTACTGCTTGCAGGCCTCTTCTAGCTGCGCTGGCAGAGAGGTAGTGGGACACCACCGATTCATTCCACTTATCTGCGACCGGGGACATGACGATGACCCCTTACGATTTCTCGGTGCTCACTGGCATCGGGGTAGGGGGTGATCCGATCCCTTTTGATATTGCTATGGATGAGTGGACCGCAGCTCAGGTCTACTTACTTGGCGCGGCTCCACCTCTCGCCCGTCCTGGCTTCGTCTGGTATTCCTGGTTCGAGGTGCAGTTCCGGGTGCAGCCTCTTCTTGTTGACGCAGCTCCGATGACTCAGGAGGCCGCTGAGAGATATGCACGCGGCTTTCTAATGTTTTTGTTCGGGACGACTCTCTTCGCCGACCGGGCGAACACAGTGCCCCTCTGCCTTCTCAGTGCACTGGTGGATGTCCGGGACATCTTGCGTTTCGATTGGGGTGGTGCGGCTCTGGCCACCCTCTACGGCTATATGAGCTCAGTCTCCCGCGGCAGCGGACAGTTGCTCGGGGGCTATTGGCGTGCTTGGGAGGTACATTTCCTTTTCCGCTTTACATTTCTGCCTTACATTTTCTGTACTCTGCACACTGCACAACTGTAGTCTGTTTCACACGGACTGTATACTGTACACACGGCACACACATACTCTGCTTTACACTGACTGTACACTACTCACACTGTACACTCTGCACAATACACTGCACAACGCTACTCATACTGTACACTCTGCACAATACACTGCACAACACGCTCTGCTATTTCTGCCTTCTATTCTGTATTCTGCTTTATCTGATAAATGCACTGGTATTTATCTTGCAGTTGTGGGTTTACGCCTACTTTCCTAGGCTCGCTCCTGTACCCGATGCAGAGACCCCTCTGGTCGTCCCTTTTTCACGCCGCTTTGACGGGAGATGCGTGCGGAGGCCCCGGGAGACCTTCAGCTTTTTCCGCCGCTACTTCGACACCATCACCCTGCCGAGGTATGTTTTACTTGCAGTTCATTTAAGCTTCGTCTTTCCACTGTATATTAGCCATAACAGTAGGTAACAAACTGTATTTCAATTTCAGATCACCTGGCAGCCTTGGGCTCCTTTGCCAGCCGTGGCGCGGGATCGGTTTGCCGACGCCGTTGATACTTCACGTTTCTGGATTCTGCTCGAGGGCCCGGTCTGTCGGGCTTGGTACCTGGGTGAGCATTTCTTGCGTCAGACCCTAGGCCTACCTGAGCAGATAGTCCCGGTGCACCCTCCTGAGCACATGCGGGATACTGAGAGGTTCACTGCCGAGCAGATGGGCGATATACTATCGGCTGGGAGGCAGACAGTTCGAGGCGAGGGCGATTACTCGGAGTACGTCCGGACCTTCATCATGCGACCTCTGAGGCGGTCGCCGCAGAGAGAGAGGGACCAGCGGGCCAGCGGCTGGAGCAGGAAGGAGCTGGAGGAGCTGGAGGGGGAGCGCCGAGGAGGGCTCGAGTCCGTGGCAGGGGTGGAGTTCAGCGAGGGCGAGGGACCGGTTGGCCTGCTCTGCCCGCTGCATTGACTTTCAGAGGGCAGGGTGGGGCGACCTATCAGATCCCCTTCGCCCTCCGCCAGCTGATCATGAGTTGTCGGTGTCCCCGACTTGCCTCCGTATGTATTACTTCATTCTTCTCTTGCACTGTTATTTCATTTCAGTTTATTTGATATTCCACAGAATATTGATGCATCTGATACTTTTGCAGGCGTCTTCTGAGTACACCCGGCAGTCATTGGAGATGAATGCCTCCATGATGGGGATGCTACAGCGGACGTTCGACCTCCTAGCCCTCTACAGCATTCCGGTATGTTCTTCCTGACCACAGCCTCAAACCATACACAAACTGCTTTACATAATCTGATGCATAACACAACATCTGATAAACTGCTCACGGCATCTGATACACTGTACTCATACATTGCATTCTGCACTGATACTGCTCACGGCATTCATACTGTACTCATACACTGCATTCTGCACTGATTCGCTGTTCCATATATCTGATGCATTTGCCTTTCATGCTTTTTCAGCCTCCCTTCCAGATTCCTCCGGTGGATGGCGCTCCAGCTGGACCTCCCATTTCTACTCGGGATGGCAGAGCATATCCTCGCACCAGAGGGGGGCGCGTTCATGTCGGGAGTAGCTCGCGGGCTCCGGTTCCGGATGATAAGTCTGAGGCAGAGACAGAGGCGGAGGAGACCGATGATGGCACAGACTCGAGCTCAGACGGCGATTCCCCTAGTAGTGCCCCTGTTGATGACGCTCCTGGACCTTCGTCCAGGAAGAGGACCAGGACAGACTGATAGCCCCGGGGTCATTTTGACATTTGATACAGATTTTTACTGTTTTTTTCTTTTTCTTTTTGTAGTTAGGGTACTTTGTACTGCCGCAGGCAGAGTTTGTTTCCCAAAACTTATGTACTTGAAAAGATGATATGAAATGAAACAAACTTTTTGTCGAAAAAGAGTGTTATATCTGCATTTCATACTTTGCACTGCATTGCATCATATTACCCCAAATGTAAATGATATTGATCTGTTGTCTGAAAATTGAGCACTTGCACTATGATAATCGGATAACCAACCAACTAACAGCAAACAACTCATACAAAGCACTACTCAAACTGCAAATACAGCCCATACTCTACTGGGGATTGATCTGCATACAGCCTCAACACAGCACTGGGTTCATTCTGCACACAGCAAACCCTGAACAAATAACCCAATCTGACAAGACGGATCACAAAACTGACACGGTTGAGTTGAAACACACTCGGATGTCCCAAATTTCCCTTTTCTTCTCTTGCTTCGCACGAATGTAGAGAATGGCACAGCATTCAGCACAAACGATTAATCTTTGGAAAAGGGTTTCACAACCGGGGTATCGAGCCTACCACAGAACACAGCGAGACAGACTCAAACAGAGAAACAAAAGGCACACGACCTGAACACAACGAGACACACTCGGAAAAGACTCAAAGCAAAATCGAAACCGACAAATCAAAAGACACGACACACGGACATGTTTACAAAGGAGAGACTCGAATCTCGAGGAGCCAGTTCCTCCGGGTATTATTTCCCACCCTTTCTGATTTGTGATACTCACATCACTCGGCCCTCAGGCTCGGTTTTTCTCTCAAAACCCTTTTCTACTTTTCTCTCAACTTACACCTCTCTATTCTTTATTCTCTCATTTTTCATCCCTCCCCAGGGTGATTGATGGATGAATAGAAAGTCACAGGTTCACGCCCAACACTGTTAGCTCACGGCTATTTCTTCGGATGAATGAGTGCCTTTCTGGCAAGTATGTTGCGGGGGAAAGACAGAAGACCTGACTCAACTGTGCCCCTAGTTCGTCGCTTTGACCATTTTTTTGTTTTCTTCCTAAAACAGTTCTGATCAAAATGAGAGTTGGATTAACACACTTATTCGATTTTTGATTTGAAAATCATGCGAATCAGGCAGTGAGCACTGAAAATTCTCCTTTTGGGTCCAAACATGGTCCAATTTGAAAAATGAAATAGTTTTCGAGAAAATAGTCAACTTCAGTAAAAATTTTCAAAAACCATTTTCGCAAACAGTCAACGCTCAACGAGCGCGGAACTTACCCTCGAGCTATGCAACCTCGGATCGGAGGTAATGGCAAATTGCCCCTGGCTTAAGGGGGACAAGGCAACGGAAAGTTGCCCCTGGTTTGGACGGTAACTCAGGGCAACTTATGGCAATGCATGGCAACGGAAAGTTGCCCCTTGTTTGGATGATGCCGCGGCACATTGTAAGCCAGTCCTTGTTGACGACGATCGGACCCTCGGACGCGGAGGAGACGGAGACGGTTTGAATCAATATATGGACACAGTCACCTGGAAGGTGTTGGTGGTTGGACTTCAAGAAGAAGTTAATCACGTAGTTCCAGGTCGCTGTAATGAGAGATTGGATTCGGAGGAGGCACAGGTGATCAAAACCATGACATGGACTGAGACGCTATGGAAGCGTTGGGGGCTGGACTTCAGGATGAAGTTGCCTACGTATCCCAAACATGGGAATCAAGCCTTACGTAGTTCCGGTTAAGGTACACTCGGGTATTTTAACCTTCACTGTTTAGGCTCTAACTTTTGCCAAGGTGCCCAATGCGGGTTTTCGACCTTGCGAGCTATGTTTTTCTTTTTTTTTTCTTCTTTTCTTTTTTTGCATTTTCATTTCTTTTTTCTTTATATTTTTGTTCTTTTCTCTTTTTCTTCTTTTTTTTCTTTTTTTTCTTTTTTTTTCTTTGCTCTAACTTTTGCCTGGGCCGCCCTTCCGGGTTTTCGGTCCAGCGAGCCTCTCAAAGGGTAAAAGTGTAGCAAGCCCATGCCAAATGGTTTTGAGATTGAAGCCTCTGTATCCAGGAGAGCGACTGTTGTTGATTTGCAGAAAAGTTCATCACGATTACTTCACGAGCCTTGCCGGGTGAGATCTGATCTCCTTAATCTGACTTTGATGCCTCTTGCTCGAGGGTTGCCTCAAAATTGGCCGCACAGGCGTTTCATGGCACTGTTGAATGTTTTGAACGGATTCCAGTTTGCAACAGATAAATTGAATCTTGAGGCCGAGAGCGATCCTGGGCTGCACAATCTCAAGAGCGATTCCACACAGGTCTTTGCAAGGCTGCGCAAAACATTTCGTTTTTGAAAGTTTTTAAGAAAGCGACAAATCATTCGCGCTAAAGATAGTGTGGAACCAGTCTGGATCAAACCAGGATCCTTCTCAGTACTCACGCCGACAAGCATGATTTCATTCATGAAAGGCTTAGGGCCTCTCTTTCTCTCAAAATGATCAAAATTTTACAAAACCCGAGGAATTACTTCCTCTCGTTTTCATCACCGCAGTGTTCGAAAAGGGTTTTATGAAAAGCTTAGGTCATTACGACGATGTTTAAAGCACAAGAGAGTAGGCGTACGCACTGTCGTTCCATTCACATTCTCTGGCACGGCTGACTCAAATAGCAACAAATACGGAACGTGATAGCCACAGCGTTTCATTCAGATTTGTTGGCATAACTGGTTCCTCGGCAGAAACAAACTCAAAAAGCAAAAACAACTATTTATAAGACAAAACGGTGTTTGAGGCAACAACCCCGAAATCACCTGGTATTCTATACAAGAGGGACTGACTCATTACAATTAGACAGACCCTTAAGCAAAAGGACTGACTCAAAACAATGAGACAGCTCAAGACAAAACAGAAGACTGACTCGACACCCAAGTCAGAATTTACGAAAATTAACATTTAACAGATGCCCAAAAATGCGTGCCAAACGCCACATCCAAAAATGCGCCAAGCATTGCCCACAGGCGGTTCACCTTCTGATTACATACTCGCAGTATCTGTGTCCTCAACATCCAACAACTGGGTGGTGACGGACTTTGCTGAGGTAGGCGGGAGGATAACCTCGTTGTCAATCAAATCTTGCACCTCGTGCCGGAGGCGGAAACAATTGTCGGTAGCATGGCCTGTCTGCTGGTGGTACGCACAGTACAGAGCAGCATCATGTGTGGCAGGGAGATTCTTCGGGAGAGGCCGAGGCTCCAGGGGTTTAAGGTGTCCCCTCTCGGCAAGGATTTGAAGTGCCTTGGATAATGGCATGTAAAGAGCATGGAAGACCCTGCGCCCTCGGGGCAGGTACTTTGGAGCCTGAGCACTCTTGCTAGATGCACTAGCAAACGGATCGGCGGGTGCGGCCTTGGTTTCTGATCCTTTCCGGATGCAGGGCGGGAGGGGGGAAGAACTTTTTGGCATGACGGGGCCTCTCCCGATTCTCTGATTGACTGGAATTGCCCTCAGGCGGAGTGGGGAAAGCATCCTCCACAGCTTTTGACATAACTGCGGATATCTGTTGCTTGTTCATTCCCTCGGCTTTCAAAGCCTCTACTGCCCACAGCAGTTGTTCGATAGGGTCGGCATCTGCCTTCATCTTGCCTTTATCTCTGGCCTCGGCCTGATTAGAACTTGGTTTGATGCGTCGTTGCCATAGCTGGAGGCCATCTCCGGTTGGCTGAGTTCAATTACAATTCGCCCAATAGCGGGGGCTCTTGGGGTACAAAGCCTCCGGCATATGGTGGCTGGTGGCGAAACAGACATCCATAGGCGAGATCCGTCACGGACCTTTGAAGATCACCTATCATCCCATTAGTTCAAATGTAGTAGGCTCGCGAGCCTGATATAGCTGAGGGCCCAAACTGGGTGCGCGGCCGGCGATCTGGGCGGATGCGGCATGTCAACAGTAGTTTCATCCTGTAGGGTGATTCCTGATCCAACGCGGCCGTCATGACCACGATCTCTTCCGAATTCTGCATCATGCTCAGTCCTGCCTCAGCAAAGAGAAGACACTAGCTGTTCTGGATCAATTCTCTGAATCTCTGAACTGAAACGGGAAAACAAGCAGTATTTCAGCCCCAAACAGATCAAGCACGGATGTAGCCGGACAACTGTACTCTACTACTGATCACTGTTCCCCAGAATCACTATTCAAAACTGAACTGATACCCGCAGACACAACTGATTCTCAACAATACTGATACCAGTGCCCTCAGGCCTGATGCTCAAACTTTGCAAACTGATATATGCGTTCCCTGCAGAGATACACTCTAAAAGCACATAGCAGATAAATGAGAGCCAATACACCCCTATGTTGGGGTAGGGTTTCCCTGTCCTATTTTGTCAGGAGCTAGGGTTTCACTACGCACACAGCGGTTTCAAACAACCTATATCGGGTAAGCAACCTGTCCTAGTTTGGAATGGTCACTATGGATCCGAATATGCACTAGGTCGAATGGTCGAAAAGGGTGCCCCGGTAAAACCGGGGTTTGTGTTCCCATACTGGCAGAGCCCGCAACCGGTCAGCCTTATGGTCATGCCTTGACAAGACAAGCCTCCGGCAAACCGCTCAGGAATAGCAGATGGCCAACACGGTGTCCTAGGCGCACCAATGCACATGCAATGCAAAGAAACACATAAGTGTAGTCAAAAACGGACATCACGAGTTCGAGTCAAGCTCTCTAAAATCCCCAGCAGAGTCGCCAGAAACTGTAACAAGCCCGCGGGGGACCTCGCTACAGTTCGGACTCCCTTTTGTTTTGTTGCGGTTCTTAATCTGAACCAAAGAGTCCAACTCTGGCAAATCGTTTGAGAAAACAGATTTTGAAAAGAAGTGCCAAACATGGACTGCTTTGCCAGATACAGAGTCGCCACCTAAATATTTTAAAATGGGAAATTTAGGAAACCCTGACTCGGTGCCGAAGGCCACGTGTCCGTCATCACCAAAGTGGTCTTGGCTCGGGAGCTTGGGTACGATCGGGGAAGGTCAGCTATGAGCACCCCCTTTCGCCCCGTCCGAAGACCGGCCTCTACTAACCGTGATATCCGATTTTGAAAACATTATGCGTTCTTATCCAATTATTAGCCTAGAATTACTATGTTATGCGCACAGCAAACAAGTATAGACTAGATTGCCTAATTTGGAAATAAGCATTGCATATCCGTTTTTTGAAAATGCTTTGGAATTTGCTACTCGCAAGTAGGCTAAAATACGGATTTCAATGAGTTTTCCAACTCAAGCAATCCAACCTCCACCCACAGGCATTCAAACAGTTTATCTCACATAAGCATTAGCCACATGGTAAGCATACTGTCATGTTAACATTCACACGCATGCGATATGCTAAAGCATAAATACTTACATCGTACTCCGTGCCAAAACAATAAACTAGTTAGCAACATGCATGTCCTAGTTCATGTTAAGTGGCTAATGCAACACAGGCAAGATGCAATTTAGAGTAGGCTCGGCTAACCCTAAAATGGCATGTGAAATGCACTCACGATGCACGTATTCAATTTGGAATTGAAAGTACGATGCAGTTTGTATGATGTACCGAGCCCGGTGCATGTAAACAAATATGGATGCACGCATGCATGCATAAGGTATGCTAAAATAAACGTGCCCTAATCTAACCATTAAAAGCAGGTAAATAAAAGGGAAGAAAGAAGTGGGGGTTGGAAGACATACAAACCACTCACCCACACTTATTACAAATATGCCCTCGCTCGGAGGGACCAAAAGAATAATACAGATTAATTAGCTACGCAAACTAATTAAAATATTACAGTCCAACTAAATTAATCAAATAAATTAATTAATCTAATTAAAGCAGTAAACCGCCTCGAGATGAGGGCCGGATGCAACGCATGCTCGGGACTTGCTCGGAATTGCACTGCCATGCTTAGATTGCCTCTGTTTTCCCTGCTTTGCATCTCAGAAGACTGCCAAAGTCTCAGGAGTGCCTCCCAGGACACTGAGGGACATCATCGGCTGAGTAGGACTTCCACCGGCATCAGCATGAGGTCACCGGCACAAAATTCATCCATCGGCCATCAATAGACTGCCGGTCGGCACTAAATACTGCCGGCCGGCACTGAATGTCTGCAGAACCTGCAACTCACAGCAGCAGAGGGCAAAAACTTGCATGGCAATGTAATTCCAACAATGTGTGCACCAATCATGCCCCTTATCATATTTGTGACTCAAAGGGGCATGTGCCTCGATTCTCGGGCCACCAATCACGCATTTCCATGCATGATGGCCCAAAGAACCAAATGTGCAACTTCTATTTCAAATGCATGCAAACCAAACAAACACACAAGGGTGCTAAGCCTCTATCATGACTTGGTCAAGAGGTAGAGCATGCATGTTTATGTGATGCAATCCTAGACATGTCAACTAGTATGCAATCATGCAATGCAAAGGAGCATACAAGCTAACAAACATACAAGGCATGAAACACCAATGTCAACATCAAGTATGCAAGGTGTAATGTGGGTGTCTAAGCATGCAAACAAGCATGTGACTTCATTCAATCATGTTAGTCCTAACATGCATTTACTTACCAATACATTACAACACTCAAGGAGCATATGCAAGCAACAAGAGGATGGACTTGCACATAGGTTAGACAGCTCTAAATAAGCCTAAAATCAGTGGCCAAATGCCATAGAAATGAAGGCTAAGATATATGCAACACATGCACACATGCAAGCATACATAATCCAACACTTAGGCATAAACAAGCAACTCTTAAGAACACTTAAAAGAGGCTAAGATGGACATATTAACATGCATGTATAAGCTTTAAAATCATGTTGGACATGGTGCCAAACCAAGCAACAAAATAGACTAAGCATGCAACAAATGGTCCAAGCATCCAAGGTAAGCCAAAGGAGACCTAAACCATGGCTAAGCCAACCAAGCCTCACAAGGCCAAGAAGGCTTAAAATAGGTCTAAGGGACCTCCTAGATGGCATCTAAGTGGCTCTAGAGCAAGGCACACACAATGACCAAATCATTAGGCATACAACATATGCTTTCAAAACTTCAAAGAGGCATGCAAGGAAATCATTCAAGCTTGTCTAAGGGACTGAAATAGCATGCTAAATGGTTTTAAACCATTGAAAATAATGCAAGCAAGGCATGCTATACTTTCATGCTCTTAAGGCCAACAAGCCAAATGCAAAGAGGCTATATGATGCAAGCTAAGATCGACCAAAGTAACCATGGACAGACCTTATTCATGGAAAAAAAGCATACAAGCTTCATGAATCTAAGCCTAAAACATGTTAGAATAGAGGCACACAACCTAATGCATGTTAAAGGACTAAAGGCATTACAAAGCATCTATGCAAAACATGCAAGGAGTACTAAAACCAACATGATACAAGTTATAATATGGCAATATGAGCACAAAATACAGCCATGGCATAACAACAAACAACCAAACATGGGGCTCCCTCAAGAGGCAAATAGGTCCTTTTCAAGGACAACAAGGAGAGGGGTGACCCTCTCCTTCTTGGGACTTCAAGGCATCATCTTCACCACTGAAATCCCTCAAGATTTCAGTGGTGAAGAGACCCCAACACCAAAATCCCGGAGCTCTCACAAAATAGCACAAAATGAGGCCTTTTCAAGGCCTAAGGGTGGTCAAAACTCTCCAAAGCACAAAACACTCTTAACCAACAATAAAGAGGACTAAAAAATAGAACTTTTTTGTATTAAATGCTAAGCACAAAAACAGTTCTAAACTATGCAAAAATGGAGTGCAAAAATGGGGTAAAAAGGGGTAGTTTCTTACCCTTGAAGACCACCTTCACAAAGGTTGATGTTGTTGCTTCCTTAAGCTCAAATCCAACCAAAAACTTCAAGAACCAGCCCTTAGAACCTCAGTAACCGAAGGAAGGTGAAACACTAGGTGCTTGTGTGCAATAATATGGATTAAAGCACCTAGTATAGAAACAAGAAAGGAAAAGAGAGATAGGATAGATACACAAATTCTAACCTAGAACCAGAGCTTCTTCTCTGTCTTTTCTCTCTAAAAATGTCTAACTTTTCTAACCCTTGAGCCAAGAGAAGAGAGCCTTCTCTTATAGGCAACAAAGCTTACAAGCTAAGCAAACCAAAGGCTCATCCCTCCATACATGTGTATGGAGGGGAAACAAATGCTATACAGCTGCTTCAAAATATCTCAAAAAGCAACTGAACAGTAGTCGGCAGGGCAAAATTGTCATTTTGACAAAATTGACTGCCGACCGGCACAATATAGTGCCGGTGGCAACACCAACCAGCCGGTGGCCTCCAGCCACTACCGGTGGTGTGTGGGGATGCCTCACAAGGCATTCCCTGCCCCTCCAAGGCAAAGCACAAGTGTTTGGTGCAAAACCAGACACAAAACGGTCAAGTTCGGAGGTCCTGAGGCAAGGCGCGTAGCCGAGAACTCCGGGAACTCCAAACGAACACGAGCATGGATAATCACCAAGTGTTCAAGCGGTGACTTCCAGGTCTTGAGGACGGTCAAAAATGGGGTGTCTACAAGTGCGATGCGCAAAATAGCGCCAGTGATAAACTGCAACCAATAGTGCGATGCGCAACGTAGCGCGAGTGTAAACTGCACAAAACAGTGCGATGTGCAATATGGCGTGAGTGTAAACTGCACAAAACAGTGCGATGCACGAAGTAGCACGAGTGATAAGTTGCACAAAACAGTGCAATGCGCAACATAGCGCGAGTGTCAGCTGCACAAAACAGTGCGATACACAAAATAGCTAGAGTCTAAACTGCACAAAACAGTGTGATCCGTAAAATAGCACGAGTGTAAACTGGACAAAACAGTGCGATACGCAAAAGGGCACGAGTGATAAACTGCACAAAACAGTGCGATGCGCAAGAGAGCGCGAGTGATAAACTGCACAAAACAGTGCGATGCGCAGCACAGCGCGAGTGATAAACTGCACAAACAGTGCGATGCCCAAAACAGCGCGAGTGTAAACTGCACAAAACAGTGCGATACGGAAAATAACGCGAGCGATAAACTGGACAAAATAGTGCGATGCACAAAATAGCGCGAGTGTAAACTGCACAAAACAGTGCGAAGCGCAACATAGCGCGAGTGTAAACTGCACAAAACAGTGTGATGCGCAACATAGCGTGAGTGTAAACAGCACAAAATAGTGCGATGCGCAAAATAGCGTGAGTATAAACTCCACAAAATAGTGCGATGCGCAAAATAGCGTGAGGGTAAACTGGACAAAACAATGCGATGCACAAAAGAGCACCCGTGATAAACTGCACAAAACAGTGCGATGCGCAAAACAGCGCGAGCGTAAACTGCACAATACAGTGCGATGCGCAACATAGCACGAGTGTAAATTGCACAAAACAGTGCGATGCGCAACATAGCGCGAGTGTAAACTGCACAAAACAGTGCGATGCGCAAAACAGCGCGAACGTAAACTGCACCAAACAGTGCGATGCGCAACATAGCGCGAGTGTAAATTGCACAAAACAGTTCGATGCGCAACATAGCGCGAGTGTAAACTGCACAAAATAGTGCGATGCGCAAAATAGCGCGAGTCTAAACTGCACAAAACAGTGTGTTGTGCAAAATAGCGCGAGTGTAAACTGGACAAAACCGTGCGATGCGCAAAAGAGCGCGAGTGATAAACTGCACAAAACAGTGTGAAGCGCAAGAGAGCGCGAGCGATAAACTGCACATAACAGTGCGATGCGCATCACAGCGCGAGTGATAAACTTCACAAAACAGTGCGATGCGCAAAATAGCACGAGTGTAAACTGCGCAAAACAGTGCGAAGCGCAACATAGCGCGAGTGTAAACTGCAGAAAATAGCGCGATGCGCAACATAGCGTGAGTGTAAACTGCACAAAACAGTGCGATGCGCGACATAGCGCGATTGTAAACTGCACAAAACAGTGCGATGCACAAAATAGCGTGAGTGATAAACTGCACAAAACAGTGCGATGCGCAAGAGAGCGCGAGCGATAAACTGCACAAAACAGTGCGATGCGTAACACAGCGCGAGTGATAAACTTCACAAAACAATGCGATGCGCAACACAACGCGAACGTAAACTGCACAAAAGAGTGCGATGAACAAAACAGCGCGAGTGTAAATTGCACAAAACAGTGCGATGCGCAAAACAGCGCGAGCGCTAAACTGCACAAAACAGTGCGTTGCGCAAAATAGCGCGAGTGTAAACTGCACAAAACAGTGCGAAACGCAACATAGCGCGAGTGTAAACTGCACAAAACAGTGTGATGCGCAACATAGCGTGAGTGTAAATTTCACAAAACAGTGCCCTGCGCAAAATAGCGTGAGTGTAAACTCCACAAAATAGTGCGATGTGCAAAATAGCGCGAGGGTAAACTGGACAAAGCAATGCGATGCGCAAAAGAGCGCCAGTGATAAACTGCACAAAACAGCGCGATGCGCAAAACAGCGCGAGTGATAAACTGTGCAAAACAGCGCGAGTGATAAACTGCACAAAACAGTGCGATGCGCAAAACAGCGAGAGTGATAAACTGCACAAAACAGTGCGATGCGCAAAATAGCGCGAGTGTAAACTACACAAAACAGTGCGATGCGCAACATAGCGTGAGTGTAAACTGCACAAAACTGGGCGATGCGCAACAGAGCGCGAGTGTAAACTACACGAAACAGTGCGACGCGCAAAACAGCGCAAGTGATAAACTGCACAAAACAGTGCAATGCGCAAAATAGCGCGAGTGATAAACTGCACAAAACAGTGCGATGCGCAACATAGCGCGAGTGTAAACTGCACAAAACAGTGCGATGCGCAAAATAGCGCGAGTGTAAAGTGGACAAAACAGTGCGATGCACAAAAGAGCGCGAGTGATAAACTGCAAAAAACAGAGCGATGCGCAAGAGAGCGCGAGTGATAAGCTGCTCAAAACATGGCGATGCGCAACACAGTGCGAGTGATAAACTGCACAAAACAGTGCGATGCGCAAAACAGCGAGAGTGTAAATTGCACAAAACAGTGCGATGCGCAAAACAGCGCGAGTGATAAACTGTACAAAACAGTGCGATGCACAAAATAGTGCTGCTGTAAACTGCACAAAACAGTGCGATGCGCAACATAGCGCAAGTGTAAACTGCACAAAATAATGCGATGCGCAAAAGAGCGCGAGTGATAAACTGCACAAAACAGTGCGATACGCGTCATAGCGCGAGTGTAAACTGCACAAAACATTGCGATGCGCAACATAGCGCGAGTGACAAACTGCACAAAATAGTACGACGCGCAACATAGCGCGCGTGTAAACTACACAAAACAACGCGAGTGATAAACTACACAAAACAGTGTGATGCGCAAAATAGCGCGAGTGTAAACTACACAAAACAGGGCAATGCGCGAACATAGCGCGAGTGTAAACTGCAGAAAATAGTGCGATGCACAACACAACGCGAGTGATAAGCTACACAAAATAGTGTGATGCGCAAGAGAGCGCGAGTGATAAACTGCACAAAACAGTGCGATGCGCAACACAACGCGAGTGATAAACTGCACAAAACAATGCGATGCGCAAAACAGCGCGAGTGTAAACTGCACAAAATCGTGCGATGCGCAAAAGAGCGCGAGTAATAAACAATGCGATGCACAAGAGATCGCGAGTGATAAACGGCACAAAATAGTGCGATGCGCAACATAGCGCGAGTGTAAACTGCACAAAATAGTGCGATGCGCAAAACAGCGCGAGTGATAAACTGCACAAAACAGTGCGATGCGCAAAACAGCGCGCGTGATAAACTGCACAAAACACTGCGATGTGCAAGAGAGCGCGAGTTATAAACTGCACAAAACAGTGCGATGCGCAACACAGCGTGAGTGATAAACTGCACCAAAAAGTGCGATGCGCAAAATAGCAGAAGTAATAAACTGCACAAAACAGTGCGATGCGCAAAGGAGCACGAGTGATAAACTGCACAAAACAGTGCGATGCGTAAAATAGCGCGAGTGTAAATTGCACAAAACAGTGCGATGCGCAAAAGGGCGCGAGTGTAAAGTGGACAAAACAGTGCAATGCGCAAAAGGGTGCGAGCGATAAACTGCACAAAACAGTGCGATGCGTAACACAGTGCGAGTGATAAACTGTACAAAATAGTGCGATGCGCAAAACAGCGGGAGTCTAAACTGCACAAAACAGTGCGATGCGCAAAACAGCGCCAGTGATAAACTATACAAAACAGTGCGATGCACAAAACAGCGCTGCTGTAAACTGCACAAAACAGTGCGATGCGCAACATAGCGCAAGTGTAAACTGCACAAAATAGTGCGATGCGCAAGAGAGCGCGAGTGATAAACTGCACAAAACAGTGCGATGCGCATCAGAGCGCGAGTGTAAACTGCACAAAAGAGTGCGATGCGCAACACAGCGCGAGTGATAAACTGCACAAAACAGTGCCACGCGCAACATAGCGCGCGTGTAAACTACACAAAACAACGCGAGTGATAGACTACACAAAACAGTGTGATGCGCAAAATAGAGCGAGTGTAAACTGCACAAAACAGTGTGATGCACAACACAGCGCGAGTGTAAACTGCACAAAATAGGGCGATGCGCAACATAGCGCGAGTGTAAACTGCATAAAATAGTGCGATGCACAACACAGCGCGAGTGATAAGTTGCACAAAATAGTGCGATACGCAAGAGAGCGCGAGTGATAAACTGCACAAAACAGTGCGATGCACAACACAGCGCGAGTGATAAACTGCACAAAACAGTGCGATGCGCAAAAGAGCGCGAGTGATAAACTGCACAAAACAGTGCGATGTGCAAAATAACGCAAGTGTAAAATGCACAGAACAGTGCGATGCGTAACATAGCGCGAGTGCAAACTGCACAAAACAGTGCGATGCGCAAAATAGCGTGAATGTAAAGTGGACAAAATAGTGCGATGTACAAAAGAGCGTGAGTGATAAACTGCACAAAACAGTGCGATGCGCAAAAGTGCGCGAGTGGTAAACTGCACAAAACAGTGCGATGCGCAACATAGCGCGAGTGTGAACTGCACAAAACAGTGCGATGCGCAAAATAGCACGAGTGATAAACTGCGCAAAACAGTGCGATGCGCAAAATACCGTGACTGTAAACTGCAAAAAAACTGTGCGATGCGCAAAATAGCGCGAGTGTAAACTGGACAAAACAGTGCGATGCGCAACATAGCGCAAGTGTAAACTACACAAAGCAGTGCGATGCGCAAAATAGCACGAGTGATAAACTGCACAAAACAGTGCGACGCGGAACACAGCGCACGTGTAAACTGCACAAAACAGTGCGATCCGCAAAATAGCACGAGTGTAAACAGCACAAAACAGTGCGATGCGCGAATAGCGCGAGTCTAAACTGGACAAAACAGTGCAATGTGCAAAAGAGCGCGAGTGATAAACTGCACAAAACAGTGCGATGCGCAACACAGCGCGAGTGATAAACTGCACAAAACAGTACGATCCGCAAAACAGCGCGAGTGTAAACTGCACAAAACAGTGCGATGCGCAAAAGAGCGCGAGTGATAAACTGCACAAAACAGTGCGATGCGCAAAATAACGCGAGTGTAAAATGCATAAAACAGTGCGATGTGCAACATAGCGCGAGAGTAAACTGCACAAAACAGTGCGATGCGCAAAATAGCGCGAGTGTAAAGTGGTCAAAACAGTGCGATGCACAAAAGAGCGCGAGTGATAAACTGCACAAAACAGTGCGATGCGCAAGAGAGCGCGAGTGATAAACTGCACAAAACAGTGCGATGCGTAACACAGCGCGAGTGATAAAGTGCACAAAACGGTGCGATGCGCAAAACAGCGGGAGTGTAAACTGCACAAAACAGTGCGATGCGTAAAACAGCGCGAGTGATAAACTGTACAAAACAGTGCGATGCGCAAAATAGCGTGACTGTAAACTGCACAAAACAGTGCGATGCGCAACATAGCGCGAGTGTAAACTGCACAAAACAGTGCGATGCGCAAAAGT
Source organism: Camellia japonica (assembly GCA_030407325.1). Taxonomy (NCBI): domain Eukaryota; kingdom Viridiplantae; phylum Streptophyta; class Magnoliopsida; order Ericales; family Theaceae; genus Camellia; species Camellia japonica. Next base: position 102,515 of record JAPPVO010000017.1, on the reverse strand, counting down.
GCGCGAGTGATAAACTGCACAAAACAGTGCGATGCGCATCATAGTGCGAATGTAAACTGCACAAAACAGTGCGATGCGCAACATAGCGCGAGTGATAAATTGCACAAAACAGTGCGACGCGCAACATAGCGTGTGTGTAAACAGCACAAAACAGTGCAATGCGCAACAGTGCACGAGTGATAAACTGCAGAAAATAGTACGATGCGCATCATAGCGCGAGTGTAAACTGCACAAAACAGTGTGATGCGCAACATAGCGCGAGTGATAAACTGCACAAAACAGTGCGACGCGCAACATAGCGCGCGTGTAAACTGCACAAAACAGCGCGAGTGATAAACTGCACAAAACCATGGGAAGCGTAAAATAGCGCGAGTGTAAACTGCACAAAACAGTGAGATGCACAACACAGCGCGAGTGTAAACTGCACAAAACAAGGCGATGCGCAACATAGCGCGAGTGTAAACTACATAAAATACTGCGATGCACAACACAGCGCGAGTGATAAGCTGCACAAAATGGTGCGATGCGCAAGAGAGCGCGAGTGATAAACTGCATAAAACAGTGCGATGCGCAACACAGCGCGAGTGATAAACTGCACAAAACAGTGCGATGCGCAAAACAACGCGAGTGTCAACTGCACAAAACAGTGCTATGCGTAAAAGAGCGCGAGTGTAAACTGCACAAAATAGTGCGAGGCCCAAAACAGCGCGAGTGATAAACTGTACAAAACAGTGCGATGCACAAAATAGCGCGACTGTAAACTGCACAAAACAGTGCGATGCGCAACATGGCGCGAGTGTAAACTGCACAAAACAGTGCGATGCGCAAAAGAGCGCGCATGACAAACTGCACAAAACAGTGCGATGCGCATCATAGTGCGAGTGTAAACTGCACAAAACAGTGCGATGCGCAACATAGCACGAGTGATAAACTACACAAAACAGTGCGACGCGCAACATAGCGCGCGTGTGAACTGTACAAAATAGCGCGAGTGATAAACTGCACAAAGCAGTGTGATGCGCAAAATAGCGCGAGTGTAAACTGCACAAAACAGTGCGATACACAAAACAGCGCGAGTGTAACCTGCACAAAATAGGGCGATGCGCAACATAGCGCGAGTCTAAACTGCATAAAATAGTGCGATGCACAACACAGCGCGAGTGATAAGCTGCACAAAATAGTGCGATGCACAAGAGAGCGCGAGTGATAAACTGCACAAAACAGTGCGATGCACAATACAGCGCGAGTGTAAACTGCACAAAACAGTGCGATGCGTAAAAGAGCGCAAGTGATAAACTTCACAAAACAGTGCGATGTGCAAAATAACGCGAGTTAAAAATGCACAAAACAGTGCGATGCGCAACATAGCGCGAGTGTAAACTGCACAAACAGTGCGATGCCGCAAAATAGCGCGAGTGTAAAGTGTGACAAAATAGTGCGATGCGCAAAAGAGCGCGAGTGAAAACTGCACAAAACAATGCGATGCGCAACACAGCGCGAGTGATAAACTGCACAAAACAGTGTGACGTGCCAAACAGCGGGAGTGTAAACTGCACAAAACAGTGCGATGCGCAAAACAGCGGGATTGATAAACTGTACAAAATAGTGCGATGCGCAAAACAACGCGACTGTAAACTGCACAAAACAGTGCGTTGTGTAACATAGCACGAATGTAAACTGCACAAAACAGTGCGATGCGCAAAACAGCGCGAGTAATAAACTGTACAAAACAGTGCCATGCGCAAAATAGCGCGAGTGTAAACTGCACAAAACAATGCGATGCGCAACATAACGCAAGTGTAAACTGCACAAAATAGTGCGATGACCAAAAACGCGCGAGTGTAAACTGCACAAAACAGTGCGAAGCGCAACATAGCGCGAATGTAAACTGCACAAAACAGTGTGATGCGCAACATTGCGTGAGTGTAAAAACACAAAAACAGTGCGATGCGCAACATAGCGTGAGTTGTAAACTCCACAAATAGTACGATGCGAAAAATAGCGCGAGGGTAAACTGGACAAAACAATGCGATGCGCAAAAGAGCACCAGTGATAAACTGCCCACAACAGTGCGATGCGCAAAACAGCGCGAGCGTAAACTGTACAAAACAGTGCGATGCGCAAAACAGCGCGAGTGATAAACTGCACAAAACAGTGCGATGCCCAAAACAGCGCGAGTGATAAACTGCACAAAACAGTGCGATGCCCAAAATAGCGCGAGTGTAAACTACACAAAACAGTGCGAAGCACAAAAACCGCCGCGAGTAATAAACAATGCGATGCGCAAGAGAGCGCGAGTGATAAACGGCACAAAACAGTGCGATGCGCAACAATAGCGCGAGTGTAACTGCACAAAATAGTGCGATGCGCCAAAACAACGCAAGTGATAAACTGCACAAAATAGTGCGATGTGCAAAAACAGCGTGAGTGATAAAATGCACAAACACTGCGATGCGCAAAGAGAGCGCGAGTGATAAACTGCACAAAAACAGCGCGATGCGCAACACAGCGTGAGTGATAAACTGCCACCAAAAAGTGCGATGCGCAAAATAGCATGAGTAGTAAACTGCACAAAACAGTGCGATGAGCAAAGGAGCGCGACTGATAAACTGCACAAAATAGTGCGATGCGCAAAATAGCGCGAGTGTAAATCGCACAAAACAGTGCGATTTGCAAAAGAGCGCGAGTGTAAACTGGACAAAACAGTGCGATGCGTAAAAGGGTGCGAGCGATAAACTGCACAAAGCAGTGCGATGCGCAACACTGCGCAAGTGATAAACTGCATAAAATAGTGCGATGCGCAAAACAGCGCGAGTGATAAACTGTACAAAACAGTGCGATGCGTAAAATAGCGCGAGTGTAAACTGTACAAAACTGTGCAATGCACAACATTGCGCGAGTGTAAACTGCGCAAAACCCGGCGCGATGCGCAACAGAGCGCGAGTGTAAACTGCATAAAAAAGTGCGATGCACACAACACAGCGCGAGTGATAAGCTGTACAAAGTTGTTCGATGCGCAAGAGAGCGCAAGTGATAAACTGCACAAAACAGTGCGATGCGCAACGCAGCCCGAGTGATAAACTGCACAAAATAGTGCGATGCGCAAAACAGCGCGACTGTAAACTGCACAAAACAATGCGATGCGCAAAAGAAACGCGTGTGTTAAACTACACAAAACAGTGCGATACGCAAATAACGCGAGTGTAAAATGCACAAAACAGTGCGATGCGCAACATAGCGTGAGTGTAAACTGCACAAAACAGTGCTATGCGCAAAATAGCGCCAGTGTAAAGTGGACAAAATAGTGCGATGCGCAAGAGAGCTCAAGTCATAAACAGCACAAAATAGTGCGATGCGCAACACAGCGCGAGTGTTAAACTGCACAAAACAGTGCGATGCGCAAAACAGCGGGAGTGTAAACTGCACACAACAGTGCGATGCGCAAAACAGCGCGAGTGATAAACTGAACAAAACAGTGCGATGCGAAAAATAGTGCGACTGTAAAATCCACAAAATAGTGCGATGCGCAACATAGCGCGAGTGTAAACTGCACAAAACAGTGCGATGCGCAAAATAGCGCGAGTGTAAACTGCACAAAATAGTGCGATGCGCAAAATAGCGCGAGTGATAAACTGCACAAAACAGAGCGATGCGCAACATAGCGCGAGTGTAAACTGCACAAAACAGTGCGATGCGCAAAACAGCGCGAGTGATAAACTGCAGAAAACAGAGCGATGCGCAAAACAACGCGAGTGATAAACTGCACAAAACAGTGCGATGCGCAAGAGAGCGCGAGTGATAAACTGCACAAAACAGTACGATGCGCAACATAGCGCGAGTGATAAACTGCACAAAACAGTGTGATGCGCAACATTGCGTGAGTGTAAACTGCACAAAACAGTGCGATGCGCAACATAGTTTGAGTGTAAACTCCACAAAATAGTACGATGCGCAAAATAGTGCGAGGGTAAACTACACAAAACAGTGCGATGCGCAAAACAGCGCGAGTGATAAACTGCACAAAACAGTGCGATGCGCAAAACAGCGCGAGCGTAAACTGCACAAAACAGTGCGATGCGCAAAACAGCGCGAGTGATAAACTGCACAAAACAGTGCGATGCGCAACACAGCGCGAGTGATAAACTGCACAAAACAGTGCGATGCGCAAAATAGCATGAGTAGTAAACTGCACAAAACAGTGCGATGCGCAAAGGAGCCCGAGTGATAAACTGCACAAAATAGTGCGATGCGCAAAATTAGTGCGAGTGTAAATCGCACAAAACAGTGCGATGTGCAAAAGAGCGCGAGTGTAAAGTGGACAAAACAGTGCGATGCGCAAAAGGGTGCGAGCGATAAACTGCACAAAACAGTGCGATGCGCAACACTGCGCAAGTGATAAACTGCACAAAACAGTGCGATGCGCAACACTGCGCAAGTGATAAACTGCATAAAACAGTGCGATGCGCAAAACAGCGCGAGTGATAAACTGTACAAAACAGTGCGATGCGTAAAATAGCGCGAGTGTAAACTGTGCAATGCACAACATTGCGCGAGTGTAAACTGCGCAAAACCGGGCGATGCGCAACAGAGCGCGAGTGTAAACTGCATAAAAAAGTGCGATGCACAACACAGCGCGAGTGATAAGCTGTACAAAGTTGTTCGATGCGCAAGAGAGCACGAGTGATAAACTGCACAAAACAGTGCGATGCGCAACGCAGCCCGAGTGATAAATTGCACAAAACAGTGCGATGCGTAAAAGAACGCGTGTGATAAACTACACAAAACAGTGCGATACGCAAAATAACGCGGGTGTAAAATGCACAAAACAGTGCGATGCGCAACATAGCGTGAGTGGAAACTGCACAAAACAGTGCTATGCGCAAAATAGCGCCAGTGTAAAGTGGACAAAATAGTGCGATGCGCAAGAGAGCTCAAGTCATAAACTGCACAAAATAGTGCGATGCGCAACACAGCCCGAGTGATAAACTGCACAAAATAGTGCGATGCGCAACACAGCGCGAGTGTTAAACTGCACAAAATAGTGCGATGCGCAAAACAGCGGGAGTGTAAACTGCACACAACAGTGCGATGCGCAAAACAGCGCGAGTGATAAACTGAACAAAACAGTGCGATGCGAAAAATAGTGCGACTGTAAACTCCACAAAATAGTGCGATGCGCAACATAGCGCGAGTGTAAACTGCACAAAACAGTGCGATGCGCAACATAGCGCGAGTGTAAACTGCATAAAATAGTGCGATGCGCAAAACAGCGCGAGTGATAAACTGCACAAAACAGAGCGATGCGCAACATAGCGCGAGTGTAAACTGCACAAAACAGTGCGATGCGAAAAACAGCGCGAGTGATAAACTGCACAAAACAGTGTGATGCGCAAGAGAGCGCGAGTGATAAACTGCACAAAACAGTACGATGCGCAACATAGCGCGAGGGATAAACTGCACAAAACAGTGCTACGCGCAAAATAGCGGGAGTGTAAAATGCAGAAAACAGTGCGATGCGCAAAACAACGCGAGTGATAAACTGTACAAAACAGTGCGATGCGCAAAATAGAGCGACTGTAAACTGCACAAAACAGTGCGATGCGCAACATAGCGCGAGTGCAAACTGTATAAAACAGTGCGATGCGCAAAATAGTGCCAGTGATAAACTGCAACAAATAGTGCGATGCGCAACGTAGCGCGAGTGTAAACTGCACAAAACAGTGCGATGCGCAACATAGCGTGAGTGTAAACTTCACAAAACAGTGCGATGCAAGAAATAGCGCGAGTGATAAGTTGTACAAAACAGTGCGATGCGCAACATAGCGCGAGTGTAAGCTGCACAAAACAGTGCGATACACAAAATAGCTAGAGTCTAAACTGCACAAAACAGTGCGATGCGCAAAATAGCGCTAGTGTAAATTGGACAAAACAGTGCGATGCGCAAAAGAGCGCGAGTGATAAACTTCACAAAACAGTGCGATGCGCAAGAGAGCGCGAGTGATAAACTGCACAAAACAGTGCGATGCGTAGCACAGCGCGAGTGATAAACTTCACAAAACAGTGCGATGCGCAACATAGCCCGAGTGTAAACTGCCCAAAACAGTGCGATGCGCAAAACAGCGCGAGTGTAAACTGCACAAAACAGTGCGATACAAAAAACAACGTGAGCGATAAACTGCACAAAATAGTGCGATGCGCAAAATAGCACGAGTGTAAACAGCACAAAACAGTGCGAAACGCAACATAGCGCGAGTGTAAACTGCACAAAACAGTGTGATGCGCAACATAGCGTGAGTGTAAACTGCACAAAATAGTGCAATGCGCAAAATAGCGTGAGTATAAACTCCACAAAATAGTGTGATGCGCAAAATAGCGTGAGGGTAAACTGGATAAAACAATGCGATGCGTAAAAGAGCACCCGTGATAAACTGCACAAAACAGTGCGATGCGCAAAACAGCGCGAGCGTAAACTGCACAAAACAGTGCGATGCGCAAAACAGCGCGAGTGATAAACTGCACAAAACAGTGCGACGCCCAAAACAGCGCAAGTGATAAACTGCACAAAACAGTGCGATGCGCAAAATAGCGCGAGTGTAAACTACACAAAACAGTGCGAAGCACAAAACCGCGCGAGTAATAAACAATGCGATGCGCAAGAGAGCGCGAGTGATAAACGGCACAAAACAGTGCGATGCGCAACATAGCGCGAGTGTAAACTGCACAAAATAGTGCGATGCGCAAAACAGCGCAAGTGATAAACTGCACAAAACAGTGCGATGTGCAAAACAGCGCGAGTGATAAACTGCACAAAACACTGCGATGCGCAAGAGAGCGCGAGTGATAAACTGCACAAAACAGCGCGATGCGCAACACAGCGTGAGTGATAAACTGCACCAAAAAGTGCGATGCGCAAAATAGCATGAGTAGTAAACTGCACAAAACAGTGCGATGAGCAAAAGAGCGCGAGTGATAAACTGCACAAAATAGTGCGATGCGCAAAATAGCGCGAGTGTAAATCGCACAAAACAGTGCGATGTGCAAAAGAGCGCGAGTGTAAACTGGACAAAACAGTGCGATGCGTAAAAGGGTGCGAGCGATAAACTGCACAAAGCAGTGCGATGCACAACACTGCGCAAGTGATAAACTGCATAAAATAGTGCGATGCGCAAAACAGCGCGAGTGATAAACTGTACAAAACAGTGCGATGCGTAAAATAGCGCGAGTGTAAACTGTGCAAAACTGTGCAATGCACAACATTGCGCGAGTGTAAACTGCGCAAAACCGGGCGATGCGCAACAGAGCGCGAGTGTAAACTGCATAAAAAAGTGCGATGCACAACACAGCGCGAGTGATAAGCTGTACAAAGTTGTTCGATGCGCAAGAGAGCGCAAGTGATAAACTGCACAAAACAGTGCGATGCGCAACGCAGCTCGAGTGATAAACTGCACAAAATAGTGCGATGCGCAAAACAGCGCGACTGTAAACTGCACAAAACAATGCGATGCGCAAAAGAACGCGTGTGTTAAACTACACAAAACAGTGCGATACGCAAAATAACGCGAGTGTAAAATGCACAAAACAGTGCGATGCGCAACATAGCGTGAGTGTAAACTGCACAAAACAGTGCTATGCGCAAAATAGCGCCAGTGTAAAGTGGACAAAATAGTGCGATGCGCAAGAGAGCTCAAGTCATAAACAGCACAAAATAGTGCGATGCGCAACACAGCGCGAGTGTTAAACTGCACAAAACAGTGCGATGCGCAAAACAGCGGGAGTGTAAACTGCACACAACAGTGCGATGCGCAAAACAGCGGAGGTACTGAACAAAACAGTGCGATGCGCAAAATAGTGCGAGTGTAAACTGCACAAAACAGTGCGATGCGCAACACAGCGCGAGTGTAAACTGCACAAAACAGTGCGATGCGCAAAATAGCGCGAGTGTAAACTGCACAAAATAGTGCGATGCGCAAAATAGCACGAGTGATAAACTGCACAAAACAGTGCGATGCGCAAAATAGCGCGAGTGTAAACTGCACAAAACAGTGCGATGCGCACAAAACACGCCGAGTGATAAACTGCAGAAAACAGAGCGATGCGCAAAACAACGCGAGTGATAAACTGCACAAAACAGTGCGATGCGCAAGAGAGCGCGAGTGATAAACTGCACAAAACAGTACGATGCGCAACATAGCGCGAGTGATAAACTGCACAAAACAGTGTGATGCGCAACATTGCGTGAGTGTAAACTGCACAAAACAGTGCGATCCGCAACATAGCGTGAGTGTAAACTCCACAAACTAGTACGATGCGCAAAATAGTGCGAGGGTAAACTAGACAAAACAATGCGATGCGCAAAAGTGCACCAGTGATAAACTGCCCAAGACAGTGCGATGCGCAAAACAGCGCGAGCGTAAACTGCACAAAACAGTGCGATGCGCAAAACAGCGCGAGTGATAAACTCACAACAGTGCATGCCCAAAACAGCGCAATGATAAAACTGCACAAAACAGTGCGATGCGCAAAATAGCGCGAGTGTAAACTACACAAAACAGTGCGAAGCACAAAACCGCACGAGTAATAAACAATGCGATGCGCAAGAGAGCGCAAGTGATAAACGGCACAAAACAGTGCGATGCGCAACATTGCGCGAGTGTAAACTGCACAAAATAGTGCGATGCGCAAAACAGCGCAAGTGATAAACTGCACAAAATAGTGCGATGTGCAAAACAGCGCGAGTGATAAACTGCATAAAACACTGCGATGCGCAAGAGAGCGCGAGTGATAAACTGCACAAAACAGTGCGATGCGCAACACAGCGTGAGTGATAAACTGCACCAAAAAGTGCGATGCGCAAAATAGCATGAGTAGTAAACTGCACAAAACAGTGCGATGCGCAAAGGAGCGCGAGTGATAAACTGCACAAAAATATGCGATGCGCAAAATAGTGCGAGTGTAAATCGCACAAAACAGTGCGATGTGCAAAAGAGCGCGAGTGTAAAGTGGACAAAACAGTGCGATGCGCAAAAGGGTGCGAGCGATAAACTGCACAAAACATGCGATGCGCAACACTGCGCAAGTGATAAACTGCACAAAACAGTGCGATGCGCAACACTGCGCAAGTGATAAACTGCATAAAACAGCGCGATGCGCAAAACAGCGCGAGTGATAAACTGTACAAAAACAGTGCGATGCGTAAATAGCGCGAGTGTAAACTGTGCAATGCACAACATTGCGCGAGTGTAAACTGCGCAAAACCGGGCGATGCGCAACAGAGCGCGAGTGTAAACTGCATAAAAAAGTGCGATGCACAACACAGCGCGAGTGATAAGCTGTACAAAGTTGTTCGATGCGCAAGAGAGCACGAGTGATAACTGCACAAAAGTGCGATGCGCAACGCAGCCCGAGTGATAAATTGCACAAAACAGTGCGATGCGCAAAGAACGCGTGTGATAAACTACACAAAACAGTGCGATACGCAAAAAAACGAGTGTAAAGCACAACAACAGTGCGAATGCGCAACATAGCGTGAGTGTAAACTGCACAAAACATGCTATGCGCAAAATAGCGCCAGTGTAAAGTGGACAAATAGTGCGATGCGCAAGAGAGCTCAAGTCATAAACTGCACAAAATAGTGCGATGCGCAACACAGCCCGAGTGATAAACTGCACAAAATAGTGCGATGCGCAACACAGCGCGAGTGTTAAACTGCACAAAACAGTGCGATGCGCAAAACAGCGGGAGTGTAAACTGCACACAACAGTGCGATGCGCAAAACAGCGCGAGTGATAAACTGAACAAAACAGTGCGATGCGAAAAATAGTGCGACTGTAAACTCCACAAAATAGTGCGATGCGCAACATAGCGCGAGTGTAAACTGCACAAAACAGTGCGATGCGCAACATAGCGCGAGTGTAAACTGCACAAAATAGTGCGATGCGCAAAACAGCGCGAGTGATAAACTGCACAAAACAGAGCGATGCGCAACATAGCGCGAGTGTAAACTGCACAAAACAGTGCGATGCGAAAAACAGCGCAAGTGATAAACTGCACAGAACAATGTGATGCGCAAGAGAGCGCGAGTGATAAACTGCACAAAACAGTACGATGCGCAACATAGCGCGAGTGATAAACTGCACAAAACAGTGCTACGCGCAAAACAGCGGGAGTGTAAAATGCAGAAAACAGTGCGATACGCAAAACAACGCGAGTGATAAACTGTACAAAACAGTGCGATGCGCAAAATAGAGCGACTGTAAACTGCACAAAACAGTGCGATGCGCAACATAGCGCGAGTGCAAACTGTATAAAACAGTGCGATGCGCAAAATAGTGCCAGTGATAAACTGCAACAAATAGTGCGATGCGCAACGTAGCGCGAGTGTAAACTGCACAAAACAGTGCGATGCGCAACATAGCGTGAGTGTAAACTTCACAAAACAGTGCGATGCACGAAATAGCGCGAGTGATAAGTTGTACAAAACAGTGCGATGCGCAACATAGCGCGAGTGCAAGCTGCACAAACAGTGCGATACACAAAATAGCTAGAGTCTAAACTGCACAAAACAGTGCGATGCGCAAATAGCGCTAGTGTAACTGGACAAAACAGTGCGATGCGCAAAAGAGCGCGAGTGAGAAACTTCACAAAACAGTGCGATGCGCAAGAGAGCGCGAGTGATAAACTGCACAAAACAGTGCGATGCGCAGCACAGCGCGAGTGATAAACTTCACAAAACAGTGTGATGCGCAACATAGCCCGAGTGTAAACTGCCCAAAACAGTGCGATGCGCAAAACAGCGCGAGTGTAAACTGCACAAACAGTGCGATACAAAAACAACGTGAGCGATAAACTGCACAAAATACTGCGATGCGCAAAATAGCACGAGTGTAAACAGCACAAAACAGTGCGAAGCGCAACATAGCGCGAGTGTAAACTGCACAAAACAGTGTGATGCGCAACATAGCGTGAGTGTAAACTGCACAAAATAGTGCAATGCGCAAAATAGCGTGAGTATAAACTCCACAAAATAGTGCGATGCGCAAAATAGCGTGAGGGTAAACTGGATAAAACAATGCGATGCGCAAAAGAGCACCCGTGATAAACTGCACAAAACAGTGCGATGCGCAAAACAGCGCGAGCATAAACTGCACAATACAGTGCGATGCGCAACATAGCGCGAGTGTAAATTGCACAAAACAGTGTGATGCGCAACATAGCGCGAGTGTAAACTGCACAAAACAGTGCGATGCGCAAAACAGGGCGAACGTAAACTGCACAAAATAGTGCGATGCGCAACATAGCGCGAGTGTAAATTGCACAAAACAGTTCGATGTGCAACATAGCGCGAGTGTAAACTGCACAAAATAGTGCGATTCGCAAAATAGCGCGAGTCTAAACTGCACAAAACAATGCGATGTGCAAAATAGCGCGAGTGTAAACTGGACAAAACAGTGCGATGCGCAAAAGAGCGCGAGTGATAAACTGCGAAAAACAGTGCGATGCGCAAGAGAGCGCGAGCGATAAACTGCACATAACAGTGCGATGCGCAACACAGCGCGAGTGATAAACATCACAAAACAATGCGATGCGCAACACAGCGCGAACGTAAACTGCACAAAACAGTGCGATGAACAAAACAGCGCGAGTGTAAACTGCACAAAACAGTGCGATGCGCAAAACAGCGCGAGTGATAAACTGCACAAAACAGTGCGTTGCGCAAAATAGCGCGAGTGTAAGCTGCACAAAACAGTGCGAAACGTAACATAGCGCGAGTGTAAACTGCACAAAACAGTGTGATGCGCAACATAGCGTGAGTGTAAGTTTCACAAAACAGTGCGATGCGCAAAACAGCGCGAGTGATAAACTGCACAAAACAGTGCGATGCGCAAAATAGCGCGAGCGTAAACTGCACAAAACAGTGCGATGCGCAAAACAGCGCGAGTGATAAACTGCACAAAACAGTGCGATGCGCAAAACAGCGCGAGTGATAAACTGCGCAAAACAGCGCGAGTGATAAACTGCACAAAACAGTGCGATGCGCAAAACAGCGCGAGTGATAAACTGCACAAAACAGTGCGATGCGCAAAACAGCGCGAGTGTAAACTGCACAAAACAGTGCGATGCGCAACATAGCGTGAGTGTAAACTGCACAAAACTGGGCGATGCGCAACAGAGCGCGAGTGTAAACTGCACGAAACAGTGATGCGCAAAACAGTGCGAGTGATAAACTGCACGAAACAGTGCGATGCGCAAAACAGCGCGAGTGATAAACTGCACAAAACACTGCGATGCGCAAGAGAGCGCAAGTGATAAACTGCACAAAACAGTGCGATACGCAACATAGCCCAAGTGTAAACTGCAGAAAACAGTGCGATGCGCAAAACAGCGCGAGTGATAGACTGCACAAAACAGTGCGATGTGCAAAACAGCGCAAGTGATAAACTGCACAAAACAATGCGATGCGCAAGAGAGCGCGAATGATAAACTTCACAAAACAGTGCGATGCGCAACATAGCGCGAGTGATAAACTGCCCCAAATAGTGTGATGCGCAAAGTAGCGCGAGTGACAAACTGCACAAAACAGTGCGATGTGCAAAACAGCGCGACTGATAAACTGTACAAAACAGTGTTATGCGCAAAATAGTGCAATCTAAACTGCCCAAAACAGTGCGATGCGCAAAATAGCGCGAGTGATAAACTGCACAAAATAGTACGATGCGCAACATAGTGCAAGTGTAAACTGCACAAAACCGTGCGATACGCAAAATAGCGCGACTCTAAACTGCACAAAACGGAGCGATCCGCAAAATAGCGCGAGTGTAAACTGGACAAAACAGTGCGATGCGCAATAGAGCGCGAGTGATAAACTGCACAAAATAGTGCGATGCGCAAGAGAGCGTGAGTGATAAACTGCACAAAACAGTGCGATGCGCAACACAGTGCGAGTGATAAACTTCACAAAACAGTACGATGCGCACCATAACACGAGTGTAAACTGCACAAAACAGTGCGATGTGCAAAACAGTGCCAGTGTAAACTGCACAAAACAGTGCAATACGGAAAACAGAGCGAGCGATAAACTTCACAAAACAGTGCGATGCGCAAAATAGCACGAGTGTAAACTGTGCAAAACAGTGCGAAGCGCAACATAGCGCGAGTGTAAACTGCACAAAACAGCGCGATGCGCAACATAGCGTGAGTGTAAACTGCACAAAATAGTGCGATGCGCGACATAGCGCGATTGTAAACTGCACAAAACAGTGCGATGCGCAAAATAGCGCGAGTGATAAACTGTACAAAACCGTACGATGCGCAACATAGCACGAGTGTAAACTGCACAAAACAGTGCGATGCGCAAAACAGCGCGAGTGATAAACTGCACAAAACAGTGCGATGCGCAACATAGTGCGAGTGTAAACTGGACAAAACTGTGCGATACGCAAAATAACACGACTCTAAATTGCACAAAATAGAGCGATCCGCAAAATAGCGCGAGTGTAAACTGGACAAAACAGTGCGATGCGCAAAAGTGCGCGAGTGATAAACTGCCCAAAACAGTGCGATGCGCAAGAGAGCGCGAGTTATAAACAGCACAAAACAGTGTTATGCGCAACACAGCGCGAGTGATAAACTTCACAAAACAGTGCAACGCGCACCACAGCGCGAGTGTAAACTGCACAAAACAATGCGATGTGCAAAACCGTGCCAGTGTAAATTGCACAAAACAGTGCAATATGGAAAACAGCGCGAGCGATAAACTGCACAAAACAGTGCGATGCGCAAAATAGCACGAGTGTAAACTGCACAAAACAGTGTGAAGCGCAGCACAGCGCGAGTGTAAACTGCACAAAACAGCGCGATGCGCAACATAGCGTGAGCGTAAACTACACAAAACAGTGCGATGCGCAAAACTGCGCGAGTGATAAACAGTACAAAACAGTGTTATGCGCAAAATAGCGCAATGTAAACTGCCTAAAACAGTGCGATGCGCAACATAGCACGAGTGTAAACTGCACAAAACAGTGCGATGCACAAAATAGCGCGAGTGATAAACTGCACAAAATAGTGCGATGCACAACATAGTACGAGTGTAAACTGCACAAAACAGTGTGATACGCAAAATAGCGCGACTCTAAACTGCACAAAACAGAGCGATCCACGAAATAGCGCGAGTGTAAACTAGACAAAACAGTGCGATGTGCAAAAGAGCGCGAGTGATAAACTGCAGAAAATAGTGCGATGCGCAAGAGAGCGCGAGTGATAAACTACACAAAACAGTGCGATGCACAACACAGCGCGAGTGATAAACTTCACAAAACAATGCGATGCACACCAGAGCGCGAGTGTAAACTGCACAAAACAGTGCGATGTGCAAAACAGTGCCAGTGTAAACTGCACAAAATAGTGCAATACGGAAAACAGCGCGAGCGATAAACTGCACAAAACTGTGCAATGCGCAAAATAGCACGAGTGTAAACTGCACAAAACAGTGCGAAGCACAACATAGCGCGACTGTAAACTGCACAAAACAGCGTGATGCGCAACATAACGTGACTGTAAACTGCACAAAACAGTCTGATGCGCAAAACTACGCGAGTGATAAACTGTACAAAACAGTGCGATGCGCAAAACAACGCGAGTGATAAACTGCACAGAACAATGCGATGCGCAAAAGAGCGCCAGTGATAAACAGCACAAAACTGTGCGATGCGCAAAACAGCACGAGTGATAAACTGCACAAAACAGTGCGATGCGCAAAACAGTGCGAATGATAAACTGCACAAAAAGTGCGATGCGCAACAGAGCGCGAGTGTAAACTGCACAAAACAGTGCGATGCGCAAAACAGCGCGGGTGATAAACTGCACGAAACAGTGCAACGCGCAAAATAGCATGGGTGATAAACTGCACAAAATAATGCGATGCGCAACATAGCGCGAGTGTAAACTGCACAAAACAGTGCAATGCGCAACACAGCGCGAGTGATAAACTACACAAATTAGTGCGATGTGCAAAACAGCGCGAGTGATAAACTGCACAAAACAATGCGATGCGCAAGAGAGGACGAGTGATAAACTGCACAAAACAGTCCGATGCGCAACACAGCGCGAGTGTAAACTGCACAAAACAGTGCGATGCGCAAAACTGCATGAGTGATAAACTGCACAAAACTGTGCGATGCGCAAAATAGCGCGTATGTAAACTGCACAAAACAGTGCGAAGCGCAAGATAGTGCGAGTGTAAACTGCACAAAATAGTGCGATGCGCAACATATCGCGAGTGTAAACTGCACACAACAGGGCGATACGCAACAGAGCGCGAGTGTAAACTCCACAAAACAGTGCGATGCGCAACACAACGCGAGTGATAAGCTGCACAAAATAGTGCGATGCGCGAGAGAGCACGAGTGATAAACTACTTAAAACAGTGCGATGCGCAAAACAGCGCGAGTGTAAACTGCACAAAACAGTGCGATGCGCAAAAGAGCGCGAGTGATAAACAGCACAAAACAGTGCGATGCGCAAAAGAGCGCAAGTGATAAACTACACAAAGCAGTACGATGCACAACACAGCGCGAGTGATAAACTGCACAAAACAGTACGATGCGCCAAACAACGCGTGTGATAAACTACACAAAATAGTGCGATGCGCAACATAGCAGGTGTGTAAACTGCACAAAACAGTGCGATGCGCAAAATAGTGCAAGTGTAAATTGCACAAAACAGTGCGATGCGCAACATAGCGCGAGTGTAAACTGCACAAAACAGTGCGATGCGCAAAATAGCGCGAGTGTAAACTGCACAAAACAGTGCGACGCACAAAATAACGCCCGTGTAAACTGCAAAACAGTGCAATGCGCAAAATAGTGCAAGTGTAATCTGGACAAAACAGTACGATGCGCAAAAGAGCGCGAGTGATAAATTGCCCAAAACAGTGCGATGCGCAACATAGCGCGAGTGTATACTGCACAAAACAGTGCGATACACAAAATAGCTAGAGTCTAAACTGCACAAAACAGTGCGATGCGCAAAATAGCGTGAGTGTAAACTGGACAAAACAGTGCGATGCGCTAAAGAGCGCGAGTGTTAAACTGCACAAAATAGTGCGATGCGCAAGAGAACGCGAGTGATAAACTGCACAAAACAGTGCGATGCGCAACACAGCGCGAGTGATAAACTGCACAAAACAGTCCGATGCGCAACACAGCGCGAGTGTAAACTGCACAAAACAGTGCGATGCGCAAAACTGCGTGAGTGATAAACTGCACAAAATTGTGCGATGCGCAAAATAGCGCGTGTGTAAACTGCACAAAACAGTGCGATGCGCAAGATAGTGCGAGTGCAAACTGCACAAAACAGTGCGATGCGCAACATAGCGCGAGTGTAAGCTGCACAAAACAGGGCGATGCGCAGCAGAGCGCGAGTGTAAACTGCACAAAACAGTGCGATGCGCAACACAGCGCGAGTGATAAGCTGCACAAAATAGTGCGATGCGCGAGAGAGCACGAGTGATAAACGGCTTAAAACAGTGCGATGCGCAAAACAGAGCGAGTGTAAACTGCACAAAACAGTGCGATGCGCAAAAGAGCGCGAGTGATAAACTGCACAAAACAGTGCGATGTGCAAAAGAGCGCGAGGGATAAACTGCACAAAGCAGTACGATGCGCAACACAGTGCGAGTGATAAACTGCACAAAACAGTACGATGCGCCAAACAACGCGAGTGATAAACTGCACAAAATAGTGCGATGCGCAACATAGCAGGAGTGTAAACTGCACAAAACAGTGCGATGCGCAAAATAGCGCAAGTGTAAATTGCACAAAACAGTGCAATGCGCAACATAGCGCGAGTCTAAATTGCACAAAACAGTGCGATGCGCAAAATAGCGCGAGTGTAAACTGCACAAAATAGTGCGATGCACAATATAGCGCGAGTGTAAAGTGCACAAAACAGTGCGATGCGCAAAATAGCGCCTGTGTAAACTGCACAAAACAGTGCGATGCGCAAAATAGCGCAAGTGTAATCTGGACAAAACAGTGTGATGCACAAAAGTGCGCGAGTGATAAATTGCCCAAAACAGTGCGATGCGCAACATAGCGCGAGTGTAAACTGCACAAAACAGTGCGATGCGCAAAATAGCGCGAGTGTAAACAGTTCAAAATAGTGCGATGCGCAAAATAGCGTAAGTGTAAACTGGACAAAACAGTGCGATGTGCAAAATAGCGCGAGAGTAAACTGCACAAAACAGTGCGATCCGCAAAATTGCGCGATTGTAAACTGCACAAAACAGTGCGATGCGCAAAACTGCGCGAGTGATAAACTGCACAAAACAGTGCGATGTGCAAAATAGCGCGAGAGTAAACTGCACAAAATAGTGCGATGCGCAAGACAGCGCGGCGGTCAATTGCACAAAACAATGCGATGCGCAACCTAGCGCGATTGTAAACTACACAATACAGGCGATGCGCAACAGTGCACGAGTGTAAACTACACAAAACAGCGCGATGCGCAACACAGCGCGAGTGATAAGCTGCACAAAATAATGCGATGCGCAAGAGAGCGCGAGTGATAAACTGCACAAAACAGTGCGATGCGCAACACAGTGCGAGTGATAAACTGCACAAAACAGTGCGATGCGTAAAACAGCGCGAGTGAAACTGCATCGAACAGCGCGATGCGCAAAAGAGCGCGAGTGATAAACTGCACAAAACAGTGCGATGCGCAAAATAACGCGAGTGCAAAATGCACAAAACAGTGCGATGCACAACATACCGCGAGTGTAAACTGCACAAAACAGTGCGATGCGCAAAATAGCGCGAGTGGAAAGTGGACAAAACAGTGCGTTGCGCACAAGAGCGCGAGTGATAAACTGCAGAAAACAGTGCAATGCGCAACATAGCACGAGTGATAAACTGCACAAAACCATGTGATGCGCAAAAAAACACGAGTGATAAACTGCACAAAATAGTGCGAGGCGCAACATACCAAGAGTGTAAACTGCACAAAACAGTGCGATACGTAAAATA
The DNA here is from genome assembly GCA_030407325.1 of Camellia japonica. Classification (NCBI taxonomy): domain Eukaryota; kingdom Viridiplantae; phylum Streptophyta; class Magnoliopsida; order Ericales; family Theaceae; genus Camellia; species Camellia japonica. Next base: position 84,495 of record JAPPVO010000017.1, on the reverse strand, counting down.
GCACAAGTGTACACTGGACAAAACAGTGCGATGCGCAAAAGTGCGCGAGTGATAAACTCCACAAAACAGTGCGATGCACAAGAGAGAGCGAGTGATATACTGCACAAAACAGTGCGATACGCAACACAGCGCGAGTGATAAACTGCACAAAATAGTGCGATGCGCAAAAGAGTGCGAGTGATAAACGGTACAAAACAGTGCGATGCGCAAAAGAGTGCGAGTGATAAACGGTACAAAACAGTGCGATGCGCAAAAGAGCGCGAGTGTAAAAGCACAAAACAGTGCGATGCGCAAAACCGCGTGAGTGATAAACTGCACAAAACAATGCGATGCGCAAAATAGCGCGATTGTAAACTGCACAAAACAGTGCAATGCGCAACATAGCACGAGTGTAAACTGCACAAAACAGTGCGATGCGCAACATAGCGCAAGTGTAAACTGCACAAAACAGTGTGATGCGCAAAACAGCAGGAGTGTAAACTGCACAAAACAGTGCGATGTGCAAAACAGCGCGAGTGATAAACTGTACAAAAATGTGCGATGCACAAAATAGTGCAACTGTAAACTGCACAAAATAGTGCGATGCGCAAAACAGCGCGAGTGATAAACTGCCCAAAACAGTGCGAGCGCGAGTGATAAACTGCACAAAACACTGCGATGCGCAAGAGAGCGCGTGTGATAAACTGCACAAAACAGTGCAGCGCGAGTGTAAACTGCACAAAACAGTGCGATGCGCAAAACAGCGTGAGTAATAAACTGCACAAAACAGTGCGATGTGCAAAACAGCGCGACTGATAAACTGCACAAAACACTGCGATGCACAAGAGAGCGCGAGTGATAAACTGCACAAAACAGTGCGATGCGCAACACAGCGCAGTGATAAACTGCACCAAATAGTGCGATGCGCAAAATAGCACGAGTGATAAACTGCACAAAACAGTGCGATGCGCAAAGGAGCGCGAGTGATAAACTGCACGAAATAGTGCGATGCGCAAAACACAATGAGTGATAAACTGCACAAAACAATGCGATGCGCAAGAGAGCGCGAGTGACAAACTGCACAAAACAGTGCGATGCGCAACGTAGCGTGAGTGTAAACTGCACAAAATAGTGCGATGCGCAAAACAGCACTAGTGATAAACTGCATAAAACAGTGCGATGTGCAAAACAACGCGAGTGATAAACTGCACAAAACACTGCGATGCGCAACAGAGCGCGAGTGATAAATTGCAAAAAAATAATGCGATACGAACACAGCACGAGTGATAAACTGCACCAAATAGTGTGATGCGCAAAATAGCATGAGTGATAAACTGCACAAAACAGAGCGATGCACAAAGGAGCACGAGTGATAAACTGCACAAAACAATTGATGCGCAAAATAGCGGGAGTGTAAATTGCACAAAACAGTGCGATGCGCAAAAGAGCGCGAGTGTAAAGTGGACAAAACGGTGAGATGCCCAAAAGGGTGCGAGCGACAAACTGCACAAAACAGGGCGATGCGCAACACTGCACGAGTGATAAACTGCATAAAACAGTGCGATGCGCAAAACAGCGCGAGTGATAAACTGTACAAAACGATGCGATGCGTAAAATAGCGCGAGTGTAAACTGCGCAAAATAGTGCGATGCGCAACATAACGCTAGTGTAAACTGCACAAAACAGTGCGATGCGCAAAATAGCGCACGTGTAATCTGGACAACACAGTACGATGCGCAAAATAGCGCGTGTGATAAATTGCACAAAACAGTGCGATGCGCAACATAGCGTGAGTGTAAACTGCACAAAACAATGCGATGCGCAAAATAGCGCGAGTGTAAACTGGACAAAATGGTGCGATGCGCAAAAGAGCGGGAGTGATAAACTGCACAAAACAGTGCGATGCACAAGAGAGTGCGAGTGATAAACTACACAAAACAATGCGATGCGCAACACAGCGCGAGTGATAAACTGCACAAAACAGTGCGATGCGCAACACAGCGCGAGTGATAAACTCCACAAAACAGTGCAATGCGCAACACAGCGCGAGTGTAAACTGCACGAAACAGTGCGATGCGCAAAACTGCACGAGTGATAAACTGCACAAAACAGTGCGATGCGCAAGATAGCGCGAGTGTAAACTGCACAAAACAGTGCGATGCGCAACATAGCGCAAGTGTAAACTGCACAAAACAGGCCGACGCGCAACAGAGCACGAGTGTAAATTGCACAAAATAGTGCGATATGCAAAACAGCGCGAGTGATAAACTGCACGAAACAGTGCGATGCGCAAAACAGCGTGAGTGATAAATTGCATGAAACAGTGCGATGCGCAAAACAGCGTGAGTGATAAACTGCACAAAACACTGCGATGCGCAAGAGAGCGCGTGTGATAAACTGTACAAAACAGTGGGATGCGCAACATAGCGCGAGTGTAAACAGCACAAAACAGTGCGATGCGCAACATAGCGCGAGGGTAAACTGCACAAAACAGTGTGATGCGCAAAACAGCGGGAGTGTAAACTGCACAAAACAGTGCGATGCGCAAAACAGCGCGAGTGTAAACTGCACAAAACAGTGCGATGCGCAAAACAGCGCGAGTGATAAACTGTACAAAAATGTGCGATGCACAAAATAGTGCGACTGTAAACAGCACAAAACCGCGCAATGCGCAAAACAGCACGAGTGATAAACTGCACAAAACAATGCGATGCGCAAGAGAGCGCGAGTGATAAACTGCACAAAACAGTGCGATGCGCAACATAGCGCGAGTGATAAACTGCCCCAAATAGTGCGATGTGCAAAGTAGCGCGAGTGACAAACTGCACAAAACAGTGCGATGTGCAAAACAGCGCGAGTGATAAACTGTACAAAACAGTGTTATGCGGAAAATAGCGCAATGTAAACTGCCCAAAATAGTGCGATGCGCAACATAGCACGAGTCTAAACTGCAAAAAACAGTGCAATGCGCAAAATAGCGCGAGTGATAAACTGCACAAAACTGTGCGATGCGCAACATAATGCGAGTGTGAACTGCACAAAACAGTGCGATACGCAAAATAGCGCGACTCTAAACTGCACAAAACAGAGCGATCCGCAAAATAGCGCGAGTGTAAACTGGACAAAACCGTGCGATGCGCAATAGAGCGCGAGTGATAAACTGCACAAAACAGTGCGATTCGCAAGAGAGCGCGAGTGATAAAGCGCGATGCGCAACACAGCGCGAGTGATAAACTGCACAAAACAGTGCGATGCGCAACACAGCGCGAGTGATAAACTTCATAAAACAGTGTGATGCGCACCACAGCGCGAGTGTAAACTGTACAAAACAGTGCGATGTGCAAAATAGTGCCAGTGTAAACTGCACAAAATAGTGCAATACGGAAAACAGCGCGAGCGATAAACTGCACAAAACAGTGCGATGCGCAAAATAGCACGAGTGTAAACTGCACGAAACAGTGCGAAGAGCAACATAGCGCGACTGTAAACTGCACAAAATAGCGTGATGCGCAACATAGCATGACTGTAAACTGCACAAAACAGTGCGATGCGCAAAACTGCGCGAGTGATAAACTGAACAAAACAGTGCGATGCGCAAAATAGCGCGACTGTAAACTGCACAAAACAGTGCGATGCGCCAAACAGCGCGATTGATAAACTGCACAGAACAATGCGATGCGCAAACGAGCGCCAGTGATAAACAGCACAAAACAGTGCGATGCTCAAAACAGCACGAGTGGTAAACTGCACAAAACAGTGCGATGCGCAAAACAGTGCGAATGATAAACTGCACAAAACAGTGCGATGCGCAAAATAGCGCTAGTGTAAACTGCACAAAACAGTGCGATGCGTAACAGAGCGCGAGTGTAAACTGCACAAAACAGTGCGATATGCAAAACAACGCGGGTGATAAACTGCACGAAATAGTGCGATGCGCAAAACAGCATGAGTGATAAACTGCACAAAACAATGCGATGCGCAAGAGAGCGCGAGTGACGAACTGCACAAAACAGTGCGATGCGCAACATAGCGCGAGTGTAAACTGGACAAAATAGTGCAATGCGCAAAACAGCGCGAGTGATAAACTGCACAAAATAGTGCGATGTGCAAAACAGCGCGAGTGATAAACTGCACAAAACAATGCGATGCGCAAGAGAGCGCGAGTGATAAATTGCACAAAACAGTGCGATCCGCGTCACAGCGTGAGTGATAAACTGCACGAAATAGTGCGATGCGACAAATAGCACGAGCGATAAACTGCACCAAACAGTGCGATGCGCAAAGGAGCGCGAGTGATAAACTGCACAAAACAGTGCGATGCGAAAAATAGCGCGAGTGTTAATTGCACAAAATAGTGCGATGCGCAAAAGAGCGTGAGTGTAAAGTGGACAAAATAGTGCGATGCGCAAAAGCGGACCAGCGATAAACTGCACAAAACAGTGCGATGCGTAACACTGCGCGAGTGATAAACTGCACAAAATAGTGCGATGCGCAAAACAGCGCGAGTGATAAACTGTACAAAACAGTGCGATGCGTAAAATAGCGCGAGTGTAAACTGCACAAAACAGTGCGATGCGCAAAGCAGTGCGAGTGATAAACTGCACAAAGACAGTGCAATGCGCAGAACAGCGCGAGTGATAAACTGCACAAAACAATGCGATGCGCAAGAGAGCGCGAGTGATAAACTGCACAAAATAGTGCGATGCGCAACACATCGCGAGTGATAAACTGCACAAAACAGTGCGATGTGCAAAACAGCGGGAGTGTAAACTGCACAAAACAGTGCGATATGCAAAACAGCGCGAGTGATAAACTGTACAAAACTGTGCGATGCGCAAAATAGCACGAGTGTAAATTGCACAAAACAGTGCGATGCGCAAAAGAGCGCGAGTGTAAAGTGGACAAAACAGTGCGATGCGCAAAATAACGTGCCTCTAAACTGCACAAAACAGGGCGATCCGCAAAATAGCGCGAGTGTAAACTGGACAAAACAGTGCGATGCGCAATAGAGCACGAGTGATAAACTGCACAAAAAGAGTGCGATGCGCAAGAGAGCGTGAGTGATAAACTGCACAAAACAGTGCGATGCGCAACACAGCGCGAGTGATAAACTTCACAAAACAGTGCGATGCGCACCACAGCGCGGGTGTAAACTGCACAAAACAGTGCGATGTGCAAAATAGTGCCAGTGTAAATTGCACAAAACGGTGCAATACGAAAAACAACGCGAGCGATAAACTGCACAAAACAGTGCGATGCACAAAATAGCACGAGTGTAAACTGCGCAAAACAGTGCGAAGCGCAACATGGCGCGAGTGTAAACTGCACAAAACAGCGCGATGCGCAACATAGCGTGAGTGTAAACAGTGCGATGCGCAACATAGCGCGAGTGCAAACTGCACAAAACAGTGCGATGCGCAAAATAGCACGAGTGATAAACTGTACAAAACAGTGCGATGCGCAACATAGCACGAGTGTAAACTGCACAAAACAGCGCGATTGATAAACTGTACATAACAGTGCGATGCGCAACATAGTGTGAGTGTAAACTGCACAAAACAGTGCGATACGCAAAATATCACGACTCTAAACTGCACAAAACAGAGCTATCCGTAAAATAGCGCGAGTGTAAACTGGACAAAACAGTGCGATGCGCAAAAGAGCGCGAGTGATAAAATGCACAAAACAGTGCGATGCGCAAGAGAGCGCGAGTTATAAACTGCACAAAACAGTGCGATGCGCAACACAGCGCGAGTGATAAACTTCACAAAACAGTGCAATGCGCACAACAGCACGAGTGTAAACTGCACAAAACTGTGCGATGTGCAAAACCGTGCCAGTGTAAATTGCACAAAATAGTGCAAGACGGAAAACAGCGCGAGCGATAAACTGCACAAAACAGTGCGATGCGCAAAATAGCACGCGTGTAAACTGCACAGAACAGTGCGACGCGCAACACAGCGCGAGTGTAAATTGCACAAAACAGCGCGATGCGTAACATAGCGTTAGTGTAAACTGCACAAAACAGTGCGTTGCGCAAAACAGCGCGAGTGATAAACTGTACAAAACAGTGTTATGCGCAACATAGCGCAATGTAAACTGCCCAAAACAGTGCGATGCGCAACATAGCACGAGTGTAAACTGCACAAAACAGTGCGATGCACAAAATAGCGCGAGTGATAAACTGCACAAAACAGTGCGATGCTCAACATAGTGCGAGTGTAAACTGCACAAAACAGTACGATACGCAAAATAGCGCGACTCGAAACTGCACAAAACAGAGCGATCCACAAAATAGCGCGAGTGTAAACTAGGCAAAACAGTGCGATGCGCAAAAGTGCGTGAGTGATAAACTGCACAGAACAGTGCGATGCGCAAGAGAGCGCGAGTGATAAACTGCACAAAACAGTGCGATGCGCAACACAGCGCAAGTGATATACTTCATAAAACAGTGCGATGCGCACCACAGCGCGAGTGTAAACTGCACAAAACAGTGCGATATGCAAAACAGTGCCAGTGTAAACTGCACAAAATAGTGCAATACGGAAAACAGCGCGAGCGATAAACTGCACAAAACAGTGCGAAGCGCAAAATAGCGCGACTGTAAACTGCACAAAACAGCGCGAAGCGCAACATAGCGCGACTGTAAACTGCACAAAACAGCGTGATGCGCAACATAGCGTGACTGTAAACTGCACAAACCAGTGCGATGTGCAAAACTGCGCGAGTGATAAACTATACAAAACAGTGCGATGCGCAAAATAGCGCGACTGTAAACTGTACAAAACAGTGCGATGCGCCAAACAGCACGAGTGATAAACTGCATAGAACAATGCAATGCGCAAAAGAGCGCCGGTGATAAACAGGACAAAACAGTGCGATGCTCAAAACAGCACGAGTGATAAACTGCACAAAACAGTGCGAATGATAAACTGCACAAAACAGTGCGATGCGCAAAATAGCGCTAGTGTAAACTGCACAAAACAGTGCGATGCGCAACAGAGCGCGAGTGTGAACAGCACAAAACAGTGCGATGCGCAAAACAGCGCAGGTGATAAACTGCACGAAATAGTGCGATGCGCAAAATAGCATGAGTGATAAACTACACAAAACAATACGATGCGCAAGAGAGCGCGAGTGACAAACTGTACAAAACAGTGCAATGCGCAACATAGCGCGAGTGTAAACTGCACAAAACAGTGCGATGCGCAAAACAGTGCGAGTGATAAACTGCACAAAATAGTGCGATGTGCAAAACAGCGCGAGTGATAAACTGCACAAAACAATGCGATGCGCAAGAGAGCACGAGTGATAAACTGCACAAAACAGTGCGATGCGCATCACAGCGCGAGTGATAAACTGCACGAAATAGTGCGATGCGACAAATAGCACGAGCGATAAACTGCACGAAACAGTGCGATGCGCAAAGGAGCGCGAGTGATAAACTGCACAAAACAGTGCGATGCGCAAAATAGCGCGAGTGTTAATTGCACAAAACAGTGCAATGCGCAAAAGAGCATGAGTGTAAAGTGGACAAAACAGTGCGATGCGCAAAAGCGTGCGACCGATAAACTGCACAAAACAGTGCGATGCGTAACACTGCGCGAGTGATAAACTACATAAAACGGTGCGATGCGCAAAACAACGCGAGTGATAAACTATACAAAACAGTGCGATGCGTAAAATAGCGCGAGTGTAAACTGCACAAAACAGTGCGATGCGCAAAACCGCGCAAGTGATAAACTGCACAAAACCGTGCAATGCGCAGAACAGCGCGAGTGATAAACTGCACAAAACAATGCGATGCGCAAGACAGCGCGAGTGATAAACTGCACAAAACAGTGCAATGCGCAAAACAGCGAGAGTGTAAACTGCACAAAATAGTGCGATGTGCAAAACAGCGCGAGTGATAAACTGTACAAAACTGTGCGATGCGCAAAATAGCACGAGTGTAAATTGCACAAAACAGTGCGATGCGCAAAAGAGCGCGAGTGTAAAGTGGACAAAACAGTGCGCTGCGCAAAAGACTGCGAGCGATAAACTGCACAAAACAGTGCGATGCGCAACACAGCGCGAGTGATAAAATGCACAAAACAGTGCGATGCGCAACACAGCGCGAGTGATAAAATGCACAAAACAGTGCGATGCCCAAAACAGCGCGAGTGATAAACTGCACAAAACAGTGCGATGCACAACACAGCGCGAGTGATAAAATGCACAAAACAGTGCGATGCACAAAACAGCGCGAGTGATAAACTGCACAAAACAGTGCGATGCGCAAAACAGCGCGATTGTAAACTGCACAAAACAGTGTGATGCGCAAAACATCGCGAGTGATAAATTGTACAAAACAGTGCGATGCGCAAAATAGCGCGAGTGTAAACTGCACAAAAGAGTGCAACGCGCAACATAGCGCGAGTGTAAACTGCACAAAACAGAGCGATGCGCAAAATAGCGCGAGTGATAAACAGCACAAAACAGTGCGATCCGCAACATAGCGCGAGTGATAAACCACACAAAATAGTGCGTTGCGCAAAATAGCACAAGTGTAATCTGGACAAAACAGTGCGATGCGCAAAAGAGCGCGAGTGATATATTGCACAAAACAGTGCGATGCGCAACAAAACAGCGCTAGTGTAAACTGCACAAAATAGTGCGATGTGCAAAATAGCGTGACTGTAAACTGGACAAAACAGTGCGATACGCAAAAGGGCGCGAGTGATAAACTACACAAAACAGTGCGATGCGCAAGAGAGCGCGAGTGACAAACTGCACAAAACAGTGCGATGCGCAACACAGCGCGAGTGATAAACTGCACAAAACAGCGCGATGCGTAACACAGCGCGAGTGTAAACTGCACAAAACGGCGCGATGCACAAAACTGTGTGAGTGATAAACTGTACAAATCTGTGCGATGCGCAAAATAGCGCGTGTGTAAAGTGCACGAAACAGTGCGATGCGCAACATAGCGCGAATGTAAACTGCACAAAACAGTGCGATGCGCAACATAGCGCGAGTGTAAGCTGCACAAAACAGGGCGATGCGCAACAGAGCACGAGTGTAAACTGCACAAAACGGTGCGATGTGCAACACAGCGCGAGTGATAAGCTGCAATTAATAGTGCGATGCGCAAGAGAGCACGAGTGATAAACTGCTTAAAACAGTGCGATGCGCAAAAACAGCGCGAGTGTAAACTGCACAAAAGTGCGATGCGCAAAAGAGCGGAGTGATAAACTGCACAAAAGTGCGATGCGCAAATGACGCGACTGTAAAATACAGAAAACAGTGCGATGCGCAACATAGCGCGAGCGTAAACTGCACAAAATAGTGCGATGCACAAAATAGCGCGAGTGTAAAGTGGACAAAACAGTCGATGCGCAAAAGAGCGCAAGTGATAAACTACACAAAGCAGTACGATGCGCAACACAGCGCGAGTGATAAACTGCACAAAACAGTACGATGCGGAAAACAACGCGAGTGATAAACTGCACAAAATAGTGCGATGCGCAACATAGCAGGAGTGTAAATTGCACAAAACAGTGCGATGCGCAAAATAGCGCAAGTGTAAATTGCACAAAACAGTGCGATGCGCAACATAACGCGAGTGTAAACTGCACAAAACAGTGCGATGCGCAAAGTAGCGCGTGTGTAAACTGCACAAAACAGTGCGATGCGCAATATAGCGCGAGTGTAAACTGCACAAAACAGTGCGATGCGCAAAATAGCGCGTGTGTAAACTGCACAAAACAGTGCGATACGCAAAATAGCGCAAGTGTAAATTGCACAAAATAGTGCGATGCGCAACATAACGCGAGTGTAAACTGCACAAAACAGTGCGATGCGCAAAATAGCGCGAGTGTAAACTGCACAAAACAGTGCGATGCGCAATATAGTGTGAGTGTAAACTGCACAAAACAGTGCGATGCGCAAAATAGCGCCTGTGTAAACTGCACAAAACTGTGCGATCCGCAAAATAGCGCAAGCGTAATCTAGACAAAATAGTGCGATGCGCAAAAGTGCGCGAGTGATAAATTGCCTAAAACGGTGCGATGCGCAACATAGCGCGAGTGTAACCTGCACAAAACAGTGCGATGCGCAAAATAGTGTGAACGTTACAAAATAGTGCGATGCGCAAAATAGCGTGAGTATAAACTGGACAAAACAGTGCAATGCGCAAGAGAGCGCGGTGATAAACTCACAAAACTGTGTGATGCGCAACACAGCTGCGAGTGACAAACGCACAAAACTGGGCGCTGCGCAACAGAGCGCGAGTGTAAACTGCACAACACAGTGCGACGCGCAAAACAGCGCGAGTGATAAACTGCACGAAACAGTGCGATGCGCAAAACAACGCGAGTGATAAACTGCACAAAACACTGCGATGCGCAAGAGAGCGCAAGTGATAAACTGCACAAAACAGTACGATGCGCAACATAGCGCGAGTGTAAACTGTACAAAATAGTGCGATGCGCAAAACAGCGCGAGTGATAAACTGCACAAAACAGTGCGATGTGCAAAACAGCGCGAGTGATAAACTGCACAAAACAATGCGATGCGCAAAAGAGCGCGAGTGATAAACTACACAAAACAGTGCGATGCGCAACATAGCGCGAGTGATAAACTGCCGCAAATAGTGCGATGCGCAAAGTAGCGCGAGTGACAAACTGCACAAAACAGTGCGATGTGCAAAACAGCGCGAGTGATAAACTGTACAAAACAGTGTTATGCGCAAAATAGCGCAATGTAAACTGCCCAAAACAGTGCGATGCGCAACATAGCACGAGTCTAAACTGCACAAAACAGTGCATTGCGCAAAATATCGCGAGTGATAAACTGCACAAAACAGTGCGATGCGCAACATAGTGCGAGTGTAAACTACACAAAACAGTGTGATACGCAAAATAGCGCGACTCTAAACTGCACAAAACAGAGCGATCCGCAAAATAGCGCGAGTGTAAACTGGACAAAACAGTACGATGCGCAATAGAGCGCGAGTGATAAACTGCACAAAACAGTGCGATGCGCAAGAGAGCGCGAGTGATAAACTGCGCAAAACAGTGCGATGCGCAACACAGCGCGAGTGATAAACTTCACAAAACAGTGCGATGCGCACCACAGCGCGAGTGTAAACTGCCCAAAACAGTGCCAGTGTAAATTGCACAAAACAGTGCAATACGGAAAACAGCGCGAGCGATAAACTGCACAAAACAGTGCGATGCGCAAAATAGCACGAGTGTAAACTGCGCAAAACAGTGCGAAGCGCAACATGGCGCGAGTGTAAACTGCACAAAACAGCGCGATGCGCAACATAGCGTGAGTGTAAACAGTGCGATGCGCAACATAGCGCGAGTGCAAACTGCACAAAACAGTGCGATGCGCAAAATAGCGCGAGTGATAAACTGTACAAAATAGTGCGATGCGCAACATAGCACGAGTGTAAACTGCACAAAACAGTGCGATGCGTAAAACAGCGCGAGTGATAAACTGTACAAAACAGTGCGATGCGGAACATAGTGCAAGTGTAAACTGCACAAAACAGTGCGATACGCAAAATAGCGCGACTCTAAACTGCGCAAAACAGAGCGATCCGCAAAATAGCGCGAGTGTAAACTGGACAAAACAGTGCGATGCGCAAAAGAGCGCGAGTGATAAACTACACAAAACAGTGCGATGCGCAAGAGAGCGTGAGTTATAAACTACACAAAACAGTGCGATGCGCAACACAGCGCGAGTGATAAACTTCACAAAACAGTGCGATGCGCAAGAGAGCGCGAGTGTAAACTGCACAAAACAGTGCGATGCGTAAAACCGTGCCAGTGATAAACTTCACAAAACAGTGCAATACGGAAAACAACGCGAGCGATAAACTGCACAAAACAGTGCGATGCGCAAAATAGCACGAGTGGAAACTGCACAAAATAGTGCGAAGCGCAACACAGCGCGAGTGTAAACTGCACAAAGCAGCGCGATGCGCAACATAGCATTAGTGTAAACTGCACAAAATAGTGCGATGCGCAAAACAGCGCGAGTAATAAACTGTACAAAACTGTGTTATGCGCAAAATAGCGCAATGTAAACTGCCCAAAACAGTGCGATGCGCAACATAGCACGAGTGTAAACTGCACAAAACTGTGCGATGCACAAAATAGCGCGAGTGATAAACTGCACAAAACAGTGCCATGCGCAACATAGTGCGAGTGTAAACTGCACAAAACTGTGCGATACGCAAAATAGCGTGACTCAAAACTGCACAAAACAGAGCGATCCACAAAATAGCGCGAGTGTAAACTAGACAAAACAGTGCGATGCGCAAAAGAGCGCGAGTGATAAACTGCACAAAATAGTGCGATGCGTAAGAGAGCGCGAGTGATAAACTGCACAAAACAGTGCGATGCGCAACACAGCGCGAGTGATAAAATTTATAAAACAGTGCGATGCGCACCACAGCGCGAGTGTAAACTGCACAAAACAGTGCGATGTGCAAAACAGTGCCAGTGTAAACTGCACAAAATAGTGCAATACGGAAAACAACACGAGCGATAAACTGCACAAAACAGTGCAATGCGCAAAATAGCACGAGTGTAAACTGCACAAAATAGTGCGAAGCGCAACATAGCGCGACTGTAAACTGCACAAAACAGCGTGATGCGTTACATAGCGTGACTGTAAACTGCACAAAACAGTGCGATGCGCAAAACAGCGCGAGTGATAAACTGTACAAAACAGTGCGATGCGCAAAATAGCGCGACTGTAAACTGCACAAAACAGTGCGATGCGCCAAACAGCACGAGCGATAAACTGCATAGAACAATGCGATGCGCAAAAGAGCGCCAGTGATAAACAACACAAAACAGTGCGATGCTCAAAACAGCACGAGTGATAAACTGCACAAAATAGTGCGATGCGCAAAACAGTGCGAATGATAAACTGCACAAAACAGTGCGATGCGCAAAATAGCGCTAGTGTAAACTGCACAAAACAGTGCGATGCGCAACAGAGCGCGAGTGTAAACTGCACAAAACAGTGCGATGCGCAAAACAGCGCGGGTGATAAACTGCACGAAATAGTGCGATCCGCAAAACAACATGAGTGATAAACTGCACAAAACAATGCGATGCGCAAGAGAGCGCGAGTGACAAACTGCACAAAACAGTGCAATGCGCAACATAGCGCGAGTGTAAACTGCACAAAACAGTGCGATGCGCAAAACAGCGCGAGTGATAAACTGCACAAAATAGTGCGATGTGCAAAACAGCGCGAGTGATAAACTGCACAAAACAATACGATGCGCAAGAGACCGTGAGTGATAAACTGCACAAAACAGTGCGATCCGCATCACAGCGCGAGTGATAAACTGCACGAAATAGTGCGATGCGACAAATAGCACGAGCGATAAACTGCACCAAACAGTGCGACGCGCAAAGGGGCGCGAGTGATAAACTGCACAAAATAGTGCGATGCGCAAAATAGCGCGAGTGTTAATTGCACAAAACAGTGCGATGCGCAAAAGAGCGTGAGTGTAAAGTGGACAAAACAATGTGATGCGCAAAAGCGTGCGAGCGATAAACTGCACAAAACAGTGCGATGCGTAACACTGCGCGAGTGATAAACTGCACAAAACAATGCGATGCGCAAAACAGCGCGAGTGATAAACTGCACAAAACAGTGCAATGCGCAGAACAACGCGAGTGATAAACTACACAAAACAATGCGATGCGCAAGAGAGCGTGAGTGATAAACTGCACAAAACAGTGCGATGCGCAACACAGCGCGAGTGATAAACTGCACAAAACAGTGCGATGCGCAAAACAGCGGGAGTGTAAACTGCACAAAACAGTGCGATGTGCAAAATAGCGCGAGTGATAAACTGTACAAAACCGTGCGATGCGCAAAATAGCACGAGTGTAAATTGCACAAAACAGTGCGATGCGCAAAAGAGCGCGAGTGTAAAGTGGACAAAACAGTGCGATGCACAAAAGACTGCGAGCGATAAACTGCACAAAACAGTGCGATGCGCAACACAGCGCGAGTGATAAAATGCACAAAACAGCGCGATGCACAAAACAGCGCGAGTGATAAACTGCACAAAACAGTGCGATGCGCAAAACAGCGCGAGTGTAAACTGCACAAAACAGTGTGATGCGCAAAACATCGCGAGTGATAAACTGTACAAAATAGTGCGATGCACAAAATAGCGCGAGTGTAAACTGCGCAAAACAGTGCGACGAGCAACATAGCGCGAGTGTAAACTGCAAAAAACAGAGCGATGCGCAAAATAGCACAAGTGATAAACAGCACAAAACTGTGCGATGCGCAACATAGCGCGAGTGATAAACTACACAAAACAATGCGTTGCGCAAAATAGCGCAAGTGTAATCTGGACAAAACAGTGCGATGCGCAAAAGCGCGCGAGTGATAAATTGCACAAAACAGTGCGATGCGCAACATAGCGCAATTGTAAACTGCAAAAAACAGCGCGATGCGCAAAATAGCGCGAGTGTAAACTGCACAAAATAGTGCGATGCGCAAAATAGCGTGAGTGTAAACTGGACAAAACAGTGCGATGCGCAGAAGAGTGCGAGTGATAAACTGCACAAAATAGTGCGATGCACAAGAGAGCGCGAGTGATAAACTGCACAAAACAGTGCGATGCGCAACACAGAGCAAGTGATAAACTGCACAAAACAGTGCGATGCGCAACACAGTGCGAGTGTAAACTGCACAAAACGGCGCGATGCGCAAAACTGCGCGAGTGATAAACTGCACAAAACTGTGCGATGCGCAAAATAGCGCGTGTGTAAACTGCACGAAACAGTGCGATGCGCAACATAGCGTGAGTGTAAACTGCACAAAACAGTGCGATGCGCAACATAGCGCGAGTGTAAGCTGCACAAAACAGGGCGATGCGCAACTGAGCGCGAGTGTAAACTGCACAAAACAGTACGATGCGCAACACAGCGCGAGTGATAAGCTGCAGAAAATAGTGCGATGCGCAAGAGAGCACGAGTGACCAACTGCTTTCAACAGTGCGATGCGCAAAAACAGCGCGAGTGTAAACTGCACAAAACAGTGCGATGCGCAAAAGAGCGCGAGTGATAAACTGCACAAAACAGTGCGATGCGCAAAATGACGCGACTGTAAAATACAGAAAACAGTGCGATGCGCAACATAGCGCGAGTATAAACTGCACAAAACAGTGCGATGCACAAAATAGCGCGAGTGTAAAGTGGACAAAACAGTACGACGCGCAAAAGAGCGCGAGTGATAAACTACACAAAGCAGTACGATGCACAAAACAGTACACTGATGCGGACAAAACGTACGATGCGGAAAACAACGCGAGTGATAACTGCACAAATAGTGCGATGCGCAACATAGCAGGAGTGTAAACTGCACAAAACAGTGCGATGCGCAAAATAGCGCAAGTGTAAATTGCAGAAAACAGTGCGATGCGCAACATAACGCGAGTGTAAACTGCACAAAACAGTGCGATGCGCAAAATAGCGCGAGTGTAAACTGCACAAAACAGTGCGATGCGCAATATAGCGCGAGTGTAAACTGCACAAAACAGTGCGATCCGCAAAATAGCGCCTGTGTAAACTGCACAAAACAGTGCGATCCGCAAAATAGCGCAAGTGTAATCTGGACAAAATAGTGCGATGCGCAAAAGTGCGCGAGTGATAAATTGCCCAAAACAGTGCGATGCGCAACATAGCGCGAGTGTAACCTGCACAAAACAGTGCGATGCGCAAAGTAGCGCGAGTGTAAACATTACAAAATAGTGCGATGCGCAAAATAGCGTGAGTATAAACTGGGCAAAACAGTGCGATGCGCAAGAGAGCGCGGGTGATAAACTGCACAAAACTGTGTGATGCGCAACACATCGCGAGTGACAAACTGCACAAAACTGGGCGATGCGCAACAGAGCGCGAGTGTAAACTGCACAACACAGTGCGAGGCGCAAAACAGCGCCAGTGATAAACAGCACGAAACAGTGCGATGCTCAAAACAGCACGAGTGATAAACTGCACCAAACAGTGCGATGCGCAAAACAGTGCGAATGATAAACTGCACAAAACAGTGCGATGCGCAAAATAGCACTAGTGTAAACTGCACAAAACAGTGCGATGCGCAACAGAGCGCGAGTGTAAACTGCACAAAACAGTGCGATGCGCAAAACAACGCGGGTGATAAACTGCACGAAATAGTGCGATCCGCAAAACAACATGAGTGATAAACTGCACAAAACAATGCAATATGCAAGAGAGCGCGAGTGACAAACTGCACAAAACAGTGCAATGCGCAACATAGCGCAAGTGTAAACTGCACAAAACAGTGCGATGCGCAAAACAGCGCGAGTGATAAACTGCACAAACAAGAGAGCGCGAGTGATAAACTGCACAAAACAGTGCGATGCGCATCACAGCGCAAGTGATAAACTGCACAAATAGTGCGATGCGACAAATAGCATGAGCGATAAACTGCACCAAACAGTGCGATGCGCAAAGGAGCGCGAGTGATAAACTGCACAAAACAGTGCGATGCGCAAAATAGCGCGAGTGTTAATTGCACAAAACAGTGCGATGCGCAAAAGAGCGTGAGTGTAAAGTGGACAAAACAGTGCGATGCGCAAAAGCGTGCGAGCGATAAACAGCACAAAACAGTGCGATGCGTAACACTGCGCGAGTGATAAACTGCACAAAATAGTGCGCTGCGCAAAACAGCGCGAGTGATAAACTGTACAAAACAGTGTGATGCGTAAAATAGCGCGAGTGATAAACTGCACAAAACAGTGCGATGCGCAAAACAGCGCGAGTGATAAACTGCACAAAACAGTGCAATGCGCAGAACAGCGCGAGTGATAAACTGCACAAAACAATGCGATGCGCAAGAGAGCGCGAGTGATAAACTGCACAAAACAGTGCGATGCGCAACACAGCGCGAGTGATAAACTGCACAAAACAGTGCGATGCGCAAAACAGCGCGAGTGTAAACTGCACAAAACAGTGCGATGTGCAAAACAGCGCGAGTGATAAACTGTACAAAACTGTGCGATGCGCAAAATAGCACGAGTGTAAATTGCACAAAACAGTGCGATGCGGAAAAGAGCGTGAGTGTAAAGTGGACAAAACAGTGCGATGCGCAAAAGACTGCGAGCGATAAACTGCACAAAACAGTGCGATGCGCAACACAGCGCGAGTGATAAAATGCACAAAACAGTGCGATGCACAAAACAGCGCGAGTGGTAAACTGCACAAAACAGTGCGATGCGCAAAACAGCGCGAGTGTAAACTGCACAAAACGGTGCGATGCGCAAAATAGCGCGAGTGTAAACTGCACAAAACAGTGCGATGCGCAAAATAGCGCGAGTGTAAACTGCACAAAACAGTGCGATCCGCAAAATAGCGCCAGTGTAAACTGCACAAAACAGTGCGATCCGCAAAATAGCGCGAGTGTAAACTGCACAAAATAGTGCGATGCGCAAAAGTGCGCGAGTGATAAATTGCCCAAAACAGTGCGATGCGCAACATAGCGCGAGTGTAACCTGCACAAAACAGTGCGATGCGCAAAATAGCGCGAGTGTAAACATTTCAAAATAGTGCGATGCGCAAAATAGCGTGAGTATAAACTGGGCAAAACAGTGCGATGCGCAAGAGAGCGCGGGTGATAAACTGCACAAAACTGTGTGATGCGCAACACAGCGCGAGTGACAAACTGCACAAAACTGGGCGATGCGCAACAGAGCGCGAGTGTAAACTGCACAACACAGTGCGAGGCGCAAAACAGCGCCAGTGATAAACAGCACGAAACAGTGCGATGCTCAAAACAGCACGAGTGATAAACTGCACCAAACAGTGCGATGCGCAAAACAGTGCAAATGATAAACTGCACAAAACAGTGCGATGCGCAAAATAGCGCTAGTGTAAACTGCACAAAACAGTGCGATGCGCAACAGAGCGCGAGTGTAAACTGCACAAAACAGTGCGATGCGCAAAACAGCGCGGGTGATAAACTGCACGAAATAGTGCGATCCGCAAAACAACATGAGTGATAAACTGCACAAAACATTGCGATACGCAAGAGAGCGCGAGTGACAAACTGCACAAAACAGTGCAATGCGCAACATAGCGCAAGTGTAAACTGCACAAAACAGTGCGATGCGCAAAACAGCGCGAGTGATAAACTGCACAAAATAGTGCGATGTGCAAAACAGCGCGAGTGATAAACTGCACAAAACAATGCGATGCACAAGAGAGCGCGAGTGATAAACTGCACAAAACAGTGCGATGCGCATCACAGCGCAAGTGATAAACTGCACGAAATAGTGCGATGCGACAAATAGCATGAGCGATAAACTGCACCAAACAGTGCGATGCGCAAAGGAGCGCGAGTGATAAACTGCACAAAACAGTGCGATGCGCAAAATAGCGCGAGTGTTAATTGCACAAAACAGTGCGATGCGCAAAAGAGCGTGAGTGTAAAGTGGACAAAACAGTGCGATGCGCAACAGCGTGCGAGCGATAAACAGCACAAAACAGTGCGATGCGTAACACTGCGCGAGTGATAAACTGCACAAAATAGTGCGCTGCGTAAAACAGCGCGAGTGATAAACTGTACAAAACAGTGTGATGCGTAAAATAGCGCGAGTGATAAACTCCACAAAACAGTGCGATGTGTAAAACAGCGTGAGTGATAAACTGCACAAAACAGTGCAATGCGCAGAACAGCGCGAGTGATAAACTGCACAAAACAATGCGATGCGCAAGAGAGCGCGAGTGATAAACTGCACAAAATAGTGCGATGCGCAACACAGCGCGAGTGATAAACTGCACAAAACAGTGCGATGCGCAAAACAGCGGGAGTGTAAACTGCACAAAACAGTGCGATGTGCAAAACAGCGCGAGTGATAAACTGTACAAAACTATGCGATGCGCAAAATAGCACGAGTGTAGATTGCACAAAACAGTGCGATGCGCAAAAGAGCGTGAGTGTAAAGTGGACAAAACAGTGCGATGCGCAAAAGACTGCGAGCGATAAACTGCACAAAACAGTGCGATGCGCAACACAGCGCGAGTAATAAAATGCACAAAACAGTGCGATGCACAAAACAGCGCAAGTGGTAAACTGCACAAAACAGTGCGATGCGCAAAACAGCGCGAGTGTAAACTGCACAAAACAGTGTGATGCGCAAAACATCGCGAGTGATAAACTGTACAAAACAGTGCGATGCGCAAAATAGCGCCAGTGTAAACTGCGCAAAACAGTGCGACGAGCAACATAGCGCGAGTGTAAACTGCAAAAAACAGAGCGATGCGCAAAATAGCGCGAGTGATAAACAGCACAAAACAGTGCGATGCGCAACATAGCGCGAGTGATAAACTACACAAAACAGTGCGTTGCGCAAAATAGCGCAAGTGTAATCTGGACCAAAACAGTGCGATGCGCAAAAGAACGCGACTGATAAATTGCACAAAACAGTGCGATGCGCAACATAGCGCAATTGTAAACTACAAAAAACAGCGCGATGCGCAAAATAGCGCGAGTGTAAACTGCACAAAATAGTGCGATGTGCAAAATAGCGTGAGTGTAAACTGGACAAAACAGTGCGATGCGCAAGAGAGCACGAGTGATAAACTGCACAAAACAGTGCGATGCGCAACACAGCGCGAGTGATAAACTGCACAAAACAATGCGATGCGCAAGAGAGCGCGAGTGATAAACTGCACAAAACAGTGGAATGCGCAACACAGCGCGAGTGATAAACTGCACAAAACAGTGCGATGCGCAAAACAGCGGGAGTGTAAACTGCACAAAACAGTGCGATGTGCAAAACAGCGCGAGTGATAAACTGTACAAAACTGTGCGATGCGCAAAATAGCACGAGTGTAAATTGCACAAAACAGTGCGATGCGCAAAAGAGCACGAGTGTAAAGTGGACAAAGCAGTGCGATGCGCAAAAGACTGCGAGCGATAAACTGCACAAAACAGTGCGATGCGCAACACAGCGCGAGTGATAAAATGCACAAAACAGTGCGATGCACAAAACAGCGCGAGTGATGAACTGCACAAAACAGTGCGATGCGCAAAACAGCGCGAGTGTAAACTGCACAAAACAGTGTGATGCGCCAAACAGCGCGAGTGATAAACTGCATAGAACAATGCGAAGCGCAAAAGAGCGCCAGTGGTAAACAGCACAAAACAATGCGATGCTCAAAACAGCACGAGTGATCAACTGCACAAAACAGTGCGATGCGCAAAACAGTGCAAATGATAAACTGCACAAAACAGTGCGATGCGCAAAACAGTGCGAATGATAAACTGCACAAAACAGTGCGATGCGCAAAATAGCGCTAGTGTAAACTGCACAAAACAGTGCGATGCGAAACAGAGCTCGAGTGTAAACTGCAGAAAACAGTGCGATGTGCAAAACAGCGCGGGTGATAAACTGCACGAAATAGTGCGATGCGCAAAACAGCATGAGTGATAAACTGCACAAAACAATGCGATGCGCAAGAGAGCGCGAGTGACAAACTGCACAAAACAGTGCGATGCGCAAAACAGCGCGAGTGATAAACTGCACAAAATAGTGCGATGTGCAACACAGCGCGAGTGATAAACTGCACAAAACAGTGCGATGCGCATCACCGCGCGAGTGATAAACTGCACGAAATAGTGCGATGCGACAAATAGCGCGAGCGATAAACTGCACCAAACAGTGCGATGCGCAAAGGAGTGCGAGTGATAAACTGCACAAAACAGTGCGATGCGCAAAATAGCGCGAGTGTTAATTGCACAAAACAGTGCGATGCGCAAAAGAGCGTGAGTGTAAAGTGGACAAAACAGTGCGATGCGCAAAAGCGTGCGAGCGATAAACTGCACAAAACAGTGCGATGCGTAACACTGCGCGAGTGATAAACTGCACAAAACAGTGCGATGCGCAAAACAGCGCGAGTGATAAACTGTACAAAATAGGGCGATGCGCAACAGTGCGCGAGTGTAAACTACACAAAACAGTTCGATGCGCAACACAGTGCGAGTGATAAGCTGCACAAAATAATGCGATGCGCAAGAGAGCGCGAGTGATAAACTGCATAAAACAGTGCGATGCGCAACACAGCGCGAGTGATAAACTGCACAAAACAGTGCGATGCGCAAAAGGGCGCGAGCGTAAACTGCACAAAACAGTGCGATGCGCAAAAGTGCGCGAGTGATAAACTGCACAAAACAGTGCGATGCGCAAAATAACGCAAGTGTAAAATGCACAAAACAGTGCGATACACAACATAGCGCGAGTGTAAACTGCACAAAACCGTGCGATGCGCAAAATAGCGCGAGTGGAAAGTGGACAAAACAGTGCGATGCGCAAAAGAGCGCGAGTGATAAACTGCAGAAAACAGTGCGATGCGCAACACAGCGCGAGTGATAAACTGCACAAAACCGTGCAATGCGCAAAAAAACGCGAGTGATAAACTGCACAAAACAGTGCGATGCGCAACATACCAGGAGTGCAAACTGCACAAAACAGTTCGATACGTAAAATAGCGCGAGTGTAAACTGGCCAAAACAGTGCGATGCGCAAAAGTGCGCGACTGATAAAATCCACAAAACAGTGCGATGCGCAAGATAGCGCGAGTGATAAACTGCACAAAACAGTGCGATACGCAACACAGCGCGAGTGATAAACTGCACAAAACAGTGCAATGTGCAAAAGAGTGCGAGTGATAAACGGTACAAAACAGTGCGATGCGCAAAAGAGTGCGAGTGATAAACGGTACAAAACAGTACGATGCGCAAATTTGCGCGAGTGTAAAAGCACAAAACAGTGCGATGCCCAAAACCGCGCGAGTGGTAAACTGTACGAAACAGTGCGATGCGCAAATTTGCGGGAGTGTAAATTGCACAAAACAGTGCGATGCGCAAAAGAGCACGAGTGTAAAGTGAACAAAATAGTGTGATGCACAAAAGAGTGCGAGCGACAAACTACACAAAATAGGGCGATGCGCACCACTGCGCGAGTGATAAACTGCACAAAACAGTGCCATGCGCAAAACAGCGCGAGTGATAAACTGTACAAAACAGTGCGATGCGTAAAATAGCGCGAGTGTAAACTACGCAAAACAGTGCGATGCGTAACATAACGCCAGTGTAAACTGCACAAAACAGTGCGATGCGCAACATAACGCCAGTGTAAACTGCACAAAACAGTGCGATGCGCAACATAGCGCACGTGTAATCTGGACAAAACAGTGCGATGCGCAAAAGAGCGCGTGTGATAAATTGCACAAAACAGTGTGTTGCGCAACATAGCGCGAGTGTAAACTGCACAAAACAATGCGATGCGCAAAATAGCGCGAGTGTAAACTGGACAAAATGGTGCGATGCGCAAAATAGCGCGAGTGATAAATTGCACAAAACAGTGCGATGCGCAAGAGATCGCAAGTGATAAACTGCACAAAACAGTGCGATGCGTAACACAGCGCGAGTGATAAACTGCACAAAACCGTGCGATACGCAACACAGCGCGAGTGGTAAACTGCACAAAACAGTGCGATGCGCAACACAACGCGTGTAAACTGCACAACACAGTGCGATGCGCAAAACTGCGCGAGTGATAAACTGCACAAAACAGTGCGATGCGCAAAATAGCGTGAGTGTAAACTGCACAAAACAGTGCCATGCGCAAGATAGCGCGAGTGTAAACTACACAAAACAGTGCGATGCGCAACATAGCGCGAGTGTAAACTGTACAAAACAGGCCGACGCGCAACAGAGCGTGAGTGTAAACTTCACAAAACTGTGCGATGCAAAACAGTGCGAGTGATAAACTGCACGAAACAGTGCGATGCGCAAAATAGCGCGATGCGCAAAACAGCGTGAGTGATAAACTGCATGAAACAGTGCGATGCGTAAAACAGCGTGAGTGATAAACTGCACAAAACACTGCGATGCGCAAGAGAGCGCGTGTGATAAACTGCACAAAACAGTGCGATGCGCAACATAGCGCGAGTGTAAACCACACAAAATAATGCGATGCGCAAAACAGCACGAGTGATAAACTGCACAAAACAGCGCGATGTGCAAAACAGCGCGAGTGATAAACTGCACAAAACACTGCGATGCGCAACAGAGCGGGAGTGATAAATTTCACAAAACAGTGCGATGCGCAACACAGCGCGAGGGATAAACTGCACCGAATAGTGCGATATGCAAAATAGCACGAGTGATCAATTGCACAAAACAGTGCGATGCGCAAAGGATCGCGAGTGATATACTGCACAAAACAGTGTGATGCCCAAAATAGCGAGAGTGTAAATTTCACAAAACAATGCGATGCGCAAAAGGGCGCGAGTGCAAAGTGGACAAAACAGTGCGATGCGCAAAAGGGTGCGAGCGACAAACTGCACAAAACAGGGCGATGCGCAACTCTGCGCGAGTGACAAACTGGACAAAACAGTGCGATGCACAAAACAGCGCGAGTGATAAACTGTACAAAATGGTGCAATGCGTAAAATAGCGCGAGTGTAAACTGCGCAAAACTATGCGATGCGCAACATAACGCCAGTGTAAACTGCACAAAACAGTGCGATGCGCAAAATGGCACAAGTGTAATCTGGACAAAACAGTGCGATGCGCACAAGACCGCGTGTGATAAATTGCACAAAACAGTGCGATGCGCAACATAGCGCGAGTGTAAACTGCACAAAACAAAGCGATGCGCAAAATAGTGCGAGTGTAAACAAGGCCAAATAGTGCGATGCGCAAAAGAGCGCGAGTGATAAACTGCTCAAAACAGTGCGATGCGCAAGAGAGCGCGAGTGATAAATTGCCCGTAACAGCGCGATGCGCAACACAGCGCGAGTGATAAATTGCACGAAACAGTGCGATACGCAACACAGCGCGAGTGATAAACAGCACAAAACAATGCGATGCGCAACACAGTGCGAGTGTAAACTACACAAAACAGTGCGATGCGCAAAACTGCGCGAGTGATAAACTGCACAGAACAGTGCGATGCGCAAAATAACGCGAGTGTAAACTGCACAAAACAGTGCGATGCGCAAGATCGCGCGAGTGTAAACTGCACAAAACAGTGCGATGCGCAACATAGCGCGAGTGTAAACTGCACAAAACAGTGCGATGCGCAAAATAGCGCAAGTGATAAACTGCACAAAACAGCGCGAGTGATAAACTGCACAAAACACTGCGATGCGCAAGAGAGCGCAAGTGATAAACTGCACAAAACAGTGCGATGCGCAACAGAGCGCGAGTGTAAACTGCACAAAACAGTGCGATGCGCAAAACAGCGCGAGTGATAAACTGCACAAAACAATGCGATGTGTAAAACAGCACGAGTGATAAACTGCACAAAACAATGCGATGCGCAAGAGAGCGCGAGTGATAAACTGCACAAAACCGTGCGATGCGCAACATTGCGCGAGTGATAAACTGCCCCAAATAGTGCGATGCGCAAAATAGCGCGAGTGACAAACTGCACAAAATAGTGCGATGCACAAAATAGCGCAAGTGATAAACTGTACAAAACAGTGTTATGCGGAAAATAGCGCAATGTAAACTGCCCAAAACAGTGCGATGCGCAACATAGCACGAGTCTAAACTGCACAAAACAGTGCGATGCGCAAAATAACGCGAGTGATAAACTGCACAAAACAGTGCGATGCAAAACATAGTGCGAGAGTAAACTGCACAAAACAGTGCGATACGCAAAATTGCGCGACTCTAAACTGCCCAAAACAGAGCGATCCGCAAAATAACGCGAGTGTAAACTAGACAAAACAGTGCGATGCGCAATAGACCACGAGTGATAAACTGCACAAAACAGTGCGATGCGCAAGAGAGCGCGAGTGATAAACTGCACAAAACAGTGCGTTGCGCAACACAGCGAGTGATAAACTTCACAAAATAGTGCGATGCGTACCACAGCGCGAGTGTAAACTGCACAAAACAGTGCAATACGGAAAACAGCGCGAGCGATAAACTGCACAAAACAGTGCGATGCGCAAAATAGCACGAGTATAAGCTGCCCAAAACAGTGCGAAGCGCAACATAGCGCGAGTGTAAACTGCACAAAACAGCGCGATGCGCAGCATAGCGTGAGTGTAAACTACACAAAACAGTACGATGCGCAACATAGCGCGACTGTAAACTGCACAAAACAGTGCGATGCGCAAAATAGCGCGAGTGATAAACTGTATAAAATTGTGCGATGCGCAACATAGCACGAGTGCAAACTGCACAAAACAGTGCAATGTGCAAAACAGCGTGAGTGATAAACTGCACAAAACAGTGCGATGCGCAACGTAGTGCGAGTGTAAACTGCATAAAACAGTGCGATACGCAAAGTAGCGCGACTCTAAACAGCCCAAAACAGAGCGATCCGCAAAATAGCGCGAGTGTAAACTGGACAAAATAGTGCGATACGCAAAAGAGTTTGAGTGATAAACTGCACAAAACAGTGCGATGCGCAAGAGAGCGCGAGTGATAAACTGCACAAAACAGTGCGATGCGTAACACAGCGCGAGTGATAAACTTCACAAAACAGTGCGATGCGCACCACAGCGCGAGTGTAAACTGCACAAACCAGTGTGATGTGCAAAACCGTGCCAGTGTAAACTCCACAAAATAGTGTAATACGAAAAGCAGCGCGAGCGATAAACTGCACAAAACAGTGCGATGCGCAAAATGGGACGAGTGTAAACTGCACAAAACAGTGCGAAGCGCAATGCAGCGTGAGTATAAACTGCACAAAACAGTGCGATGCGCAAAACAGCGCGAGTGATAAACTGTACAAAATAGTGTTATGCGCAAAATAGCGCAATGTAAACTGCCTAAAACAGTGCGATGCGCAACATAGCAGGAGTGTAAACTGCACAAAATAGTGCGATGCGCAAAATAGCACGAGTGATAAACTGCACAAAACAGTGCGATACGCAAAACAGCGCGACTCTAAACTGCACAAAACAGAGCGATCCACAAAATAGCGCGAGTGTAAACTAGATAAAACAGTGCGATGCGCAAAAGAGCGATAGTGATAAACTGCACAAAACAGTGCGATGCGCAAGAGAGCGCGAGTGATAAACTGCACAAAACAGTGCAATGCGCAACACAGCGCGAGTGATAAACTTCACAAAACAGTGCGATGCGCACCACAGCGCGAGTGTAAACTGCACAAAACAGTACGATGTGCAAAACAGAGCGACTGTAAACTGCACAAAACAGTGCAATACGAAAAACAGCTCGAGCGATAAACTGCACAAAACAGTGCGATGCGCAAAATAGCACGAGTCTAAACTGCACAAAACAGTGCGAAGCGCAACATAGCGCGAGGGTACACTGCACAAAACAGCGGGATGCGCAACATAGCGTGAGTGTAAACTGCACAAAATAGTGCGATGCGCAAAACAGCGCGAGTGATAAACTGTACAAAACTGTGCGATGCGCAAAATAGCGCGACTGTAAACTGCACAAAACAGTGCGATGCGCAAAACAACGCAAGTGACAAACTGCACAGAACAATGCGATGCGCAAAAGAGTGCCAGTGATAAACAGCACAAAACAGTGCGATGCGCAAAACTGCACGAGTGATAAACTGGACAAAACAGTGCGATGCGCAAAATAGCGCGAGTGTAAACTGCACAAAACAGTGCGATGCGCAACAGAGCGCGAGTGTAAACTGCACAAAACAGTACGATGCGCAAAACAGCGCGGGTGATAAACTGCACGAAACAGTGCGATGCGCAAAACAGCATGAGTAATAAACTGCACAAAACAATGCGATGCGCAAAAGAACGCGAGTGATAAACTGCACAAAACAGTGCGATGCGTAAGACTGCGCGAGTGATAAACTGCACAAAACAGTGCGATGCGCGAAACAGCGCTAGTGATAAACTGTACAAAACAGTGCGATGCGTAAAATAGCACGAGTGTAAACTGCACAAAACAGTGCGATGGGCAAAACAACGCGAGTGATAAACTGCACAAAACAGTGCAATGCGCAGAATAGCGCGAGTGATAAACTGCACAAAACAGTGCGATGGGCAAAACAATGCGATGCGCAAGAGAGCGCGGGTGATAAACTGCACAAAACAGTGCGATGCGCAACACAATGCGAGTGATAAACTGCACAAAACAGTGCGATACGCAAAACAACGGGAGTGTAAACTGCACAAAACAGTGCGATGTGCAAAACAGCGTGAGTGATAAACTGTACAAAATAGTGCGATGCGCAAAATAGCGCGAGTGTAAATTGCACAAAACAGGGCGATGCGCAAAAGGCGCGAGCGTAAAGTGGACAAAACAGTGCGATGCGCAAAAGAATGCGAGCGATAAACTGCACAAAACAGTGCGATGCGCAACACAGCGCGAGTGATAAAATGCACAAAACAATGGGATGCACAAAATAGCGTGAGTGATAAACTGCACAAAACAGTGCGACGCGCAAAACAGCGCGAGTGTAAACTGCACAAAACAGTGTGATGCGCAAAACAGCGCGAGCGATAAACTATACAAAACAGTGCGATACGCAAAATAGCGCGAGTGTAAACTGCGCAAAACAGTGCGATGCGCAACATAGCACGAGTGTAAACTGCACAAAACAGAGCGATGCGCAAAATAGCGCGAGTGATAAACTGCACAAAACAGTGCGATGCGCAACATAGCGCGAGTGATAAACTGCACAAAACAGTGCGATGCGTAAAATAGCGCAAGTGTAATCTGGACAAAATAGTGCGATGCGCAAAAGAGCGCGAGTGATAAATTGCACAAAACAGTGCGATGCGCAACATAGCGCGAGTGTAAACTACAAAAAATAGCGCGATGCGCAAAATAGCGCGAGTGTAAACTGCACAAAATAGTGCGATGCGCAAAATAGCGTGAGTGTAAATTGGACAAAACAGTGCAATGCGCAAAAGAGCGCGAGTGATAAACTGCACAAAACTGTGCGATGCGCAAGAGAGCGCGAGTGATAACTGCACAAAACAATGCGATGCGCAACACAGCGCAAGTGTAATCTGGACAAAATAGTGGATGCGCAACACAGCGCGAGTGTAAACTGCACAAAACAGCGCGACGCGCAAAACTGCGCGAGTAATAAACTGCACAACACTGTGCGATGCGCAAAATAGCGCGTGTGTAAACTGCACAAAACTGTGCGATGCGCAAGACAGCGCGAGTGTAAACTGCACAAAATAGTGCGATGCGCAACATAGCGCGAGTGTAAACTGCACAAAACAGGGCGATGCGCAACAGAGCGCGAGTGTAAACTGCACAAAACAGTGCGATGCGCAACACAGCGCGAGTGATAAGATGCACAAAATAATGCGATGCGCAAGAGAGCACGAGTGATAAACTGCTTAAAACAGTGCGATGCGCAAAACAGCGCGAGTGTAAACTGCACAAAACAATGCGATGCGCAAAAGAGCGCGAGTGATAAACTGCACAAAACAGTGCAATGCGCAAAATGACGCGAGTGTAAAATACACAAAACAGTGCGATGCGCAACATAGCGCGAGTGTAAACTGCACAAAACAGTGCGATGCGCAAAATAGCGCGACTGTAAAGTGGACAAAATAGTGCAATGCGCAAGAGAGCGCGAGTGATAAACTGCACAAAGCAGTACGATGCGCAACACAGCGCGAGTGATAAACTGCACAAAACAGTACGGTGCTCAAAACAACGCGGGTGATAAATTGCACAAAATAGTGGGATGCGCAACATGGCAGGAGTGTAAACTGCACAAAACAGTGCGATGCGCAAAATAGCGCAAGTGTAAATTGCACAAAATAGTGCGATGCGCAAAATAGCGCGAGTGTAAACTGCACAAAACAGTGCGATACGCAACATAGCCCGAGTGTAAACTGCACAAAATAGTGCAATGCGCAAAATAGCGCCAGTGTAAACTGCACAAAACAGTGCGATGCGCAAAATAGCGCAGGTGTAATCTGGACAAAACAGTGCGATGCGCAAAAGAGCGCGAGTGATAAATTGCCCAAAATAGTGCGATGCGCAACATAGCACTAGTGTAAACTTCACAAAACAGTGCGATGCGCAAAATAGCGCGAGTGTAAGCAGCACAAAATAGTGCGATGCGCAAAATAGCATGAGTGTAAACTCGACAAAACAGTGCAATGCGCAAGAGAGCGCAAGTGATAAACTGCACAAAACAGTGGGATACGCAACACAGCGCGAGTGACAAACTGCACAAAACAGTGCGATGCGCAACACAGCGCGAGTGTAAACTGCACAAAACACTGCGATCCGCAAAACTGCGCGAGTCTAAACTGCACAAAACAGTGCAATGCGCAAAACTGCGCGAGTGATAAACTGCACAAAACAGTGCGATGCGCAAAATAGCGCAAGGGTAAACTGCGCAAAACAGTGCGATGCGCAAGATAGCGCGAGGGTAAACTGCACAAAACAGTGCGATGCGCAACATAGCGCGAGTGTAAGCGGCACAAAACAGGGCGATGCGCAACATAGCGCGAGTGTAAACTGCGCAAAACAGTGCGATGCGCAACACAGCACGAGTGATAAGCTGCACAAAATAGTGCGATGCGCAACAGAGCACGAGTGATAAACTGCTTAAAACAGTGCGATGCGCAAAACAGCACGAGTGTAAACTGCAAAAAACAGTGCGATGCGCAAAAGAGCGCGGGTGATAAACTGCACAAAACAGGGCGATGCGCAACAGTGCGCGAGTGTAAACTGCACAAAACAGTGCGATGCGCAACACTGCGCGAGTGATAAGCTGCACAAAATATTGCGATGCGCAAGAGAGCGCAAGTGATAAACTGCACAAAACAGTGCGATGCGCAACACAGCGCGAGTGATAAACTGCACAAAACAGTGCGATGCGCAAAACATCGCGAGTGTAAACTGCAGAAAACAGTGCGATGCGCAAAAGAGCGAGGGTGATAAACTGCACAAAACAGTGCAATGCGCAAAATAACGCGAGTGTAAAATGCACAAAACAGTGCGATGCGCAACATAGCGCGAGTGTAAACTGCACAAAACAGTGCGATGTGCAAAATAGCGCGAGTGGAAAATGGACTAAACAGTGCGATGCGCAAAAGAGCGCGAGTGATAAACTGCACAAAACCGTGCGATGCGCAACACAGCGCGAGTGATAAACTACACAAAACCGTGCGATGCGCAAAAAAACGCGAGTGATAAACTGCACAAAACAATGCGATGCGCAACATACCAGGAGTGTAAACTGCACAAAACAGTGCGATACGTAAAATAGCGCGACTGTAAACTGGACAAAACAGTGCGATGCGCAACATAGCACGAGTGATAAACTGCACAACACAGTGCAATGCGCAAAAGAGTGCGGGTGATAAACGGTACAAAACAGTGCGATTCGCAAAAGAGCGCGAGTGTAAAAGCACAAAACAGTGCGATACGCAAAACCCCGCAAGTGATAAACTGCACAAAACAGTGCGATGCGCAAAATAGCGCGATTGTAAATTGCACAAAATAGTGCGATGCGCAACATAGCGCGAGTGTAAACTGAACAAAGCAGTGCGATGCGCAACATAGCGCGAGTGTAAACAGCACAAAACTGTGCGATGCGCAAAATAGCGCGAGTGATAAACTGCACAACACAGTGCGATGCGCAACATAGCGCGAGTATAAACTGCACAAAACAGTGCGATGCGTAAAATAGCGCGAGTGTAAGCTGGACAAAACAGTGCGATGCGCAAAAGAGCGCGAGTGACAAACTGCACAAAACAGTGCGATGCGCAAGTGAGCGCTAGTGATAAACTGCACAAAATAGTGCGATGCGCAACACAGCGCGAGTGATAAACTGCACAAACCAATGCGATGCGCAACACAGCGCGAGTGTAAACTGCAAAAATAGTGCGATGTGCAAAACAGAGCGAGTGTAAACTGCACAAAATAGTGCGATGCGGAAAACAGCGCGAGTGATAAATTGCACAAAACAGTGCGATGCACAAAATAGCGCGAGTGTAAACTGTACAAAACAGTGCGATGCGCAACATTGCGTGAGTGTAAACTACACAAAATAGTGCGATGCGAAATATAGCGCGAGCATAAACTGCACAAAACAGTGCGATGCGCAAAATAGCGCGAGTGTAAACTACCCAAAATGGTGCGATGCGCAAAATAGCGCGAGGGTAAACTGGACAAAACAATGCGATGCGCAAAAGAGCGCCTGTGATAAACTAAACAAAACAGGGCGATGCGCAAATAGCGCGAGCGTAAACTGTATAAAACAGTGCGATGCGCAAAAGAGCGCGAGTGATAAACTGCAAAAAACAGTGCGATGCGCAAGACAGTGCGATGCGCAAAACAGCGCAAGAGATAAACTGCACAAAACACTGCATTGCGCAAGACAGCGCGAGTGATAAACTGCCCAAAACAGTGCGATGCGCAACATAGCGCGATTGTAAATTGCACAAAACAGTGCGATGCGCAACATAGCGCGAGTGTAAACTGAACAAAATAGTGCGATGCGCAACATAGCGCGAGTGTAAACAGCACAAAACTGTGCGATGCGCAAAATAGCGCGAGTGATAAGCTGCACAACACAGTGCGATGCGCAACATAGCGCGAGTATAAACTGCACAAAACAGTGCGATGCGTGAAATAGCGCGAATGTAAACTGGATAAAACAGTGTGATGCGCAAAAGAGCGCGAGTGACAAACTGCACAAAACAGTACGATGTGCAAAATAGCGCGAGTGATAAACTGTACAAAACAGTGCGATGCGCAAAATAGTGCGAGTGTAAACTGCGCAAAACAGAGCGATCCGCAACACAGTGTCAATGTAAATGGCACAAAACAATGCGATGCGCAAAATAGCGTGAGTGTAAACTTACAAAACAGTGTGATGCGCAACATAGCGCAAGTGTAAACTACACAAAACAGTGCGATGCGCAAAATAACGCGAGTGATAAACTGCACAAAACAGTCCGATGCGCAACATAGCGTGAGTGTAAACTGCACAAAACAGTGAGATGCGCAAAATAGTGCGAGTGTAAACTGCACAAAACAGTGCAATGCGCAAAATAGCGCGAGTGTAAACTGAACAAAACAGTGCAATGCGCAAAAGAGTGCGAGTGATATACTGCACAAAACAGTGCAATACGCAAGAGAGCGCGAGTGATAAACTGCACAAAACAGTGCGTTGCGCAACACAGCGCGAGTGGTAAACTACACAAAACAGTGCGATGTGCAAAATAGCGCGAGTGTAAACTGCACAAAACAGTGCGATGCGCGACATATCGCGAGTGTAAACTGCACAAAACAGGGCGATGCACAACAGAGCGCGAGGGTAAACTGCACAAAACAGTGCGATGCGCAACACAGGGGGAGTGATAAACTGCACAAAACAGTGCGATGCGCAAAACAGCGCGACTGTAAGCTGCACAAAACGGTGCGATGCGCAAAAGAGCACGAGTGATAAATTGCACAAAACAGTGCGATGCGCAAAATGACGCGAGTGCAAAATGCACAAAACAGTGCGATGCACAACATAGCGCGAGTGTAAACTGCACAAAACAGTGCGATGCGCAAAAGAGCGCGAGTGATAAACTGCACAAAACAGTACGATGCGCAACACAGTGCGAGTGATAAACTGCACAAAACAGTACGATGCGCAAAACAGCGCGAGCGATAAACTGCACAAAACAGTGCGATGCGCAACATAGCAGGAGTGTAAACTGCACAAAACAGTGCGATGTGCAAAATAGCGCGAGTGTAAAGTGCACAAAACAGTGCGATGCGCAACATAGCGCGAGTGTAAACTGCACAAAATAGTGCGATGCGCAAAATAGCGCAAGTGTAATCTGCACACAAAACAGTGCGATGCGCAAAATAGCGCAAGTGTAATCTGGACAAAACAATGCGATGCACAAAAGAGCGCGAGTGATAAATTGCCCAAAACAGTGCGATGCGCAACATGGCGCGAGTGTAAACTGCACAAAACAGTGCGATGCGCAAAGTAGCGCGAGTGTAAACTCCACAAAATAGTGCGATGCACAAAATACCATGAGTGTAAGCTGGACAAAACAGTGCGATGCGCAAAAGTGCGCGAGTGATAAACTGCACAAACAATGCGATGCGCAAGAGCGCGAGTGATAAACTGCACAAAACAGTGCGATGCGCAACACAGCGCGAGTGATAAACTGCACAAAACTGTGCGATGGGCAACACAGCGCGAGTGTAAACTGCACAAAATAGTGCGATGCGCAAAACTGCGCGAGTGATAAACTGCACAAAACAGTGCGATGCGCAACACAGCGCGGGCGTAAACTGCACAAAACAGTGCGATTCGCAAAACTGTGCGAGTCATAAACTGCACAAAACAGTGGGATGCGCAAAATAGTGCGAGTGTAAACTACACAAAACAGTGCGATGTGCAAGATAGCGCGAGTGTAAACTACACAAAACAATGCGATGCGCAACATAGCGCGGGTGTAAACTGCACAAAACAGGGCGATGCGCAACAGAGCGCGAGTGTAAACTGCACAAAACAGTGCGATGCGCAACACAGCGCGAGTGATAAGCTGCCCAAAATAGTGTGATGCGCAAGAGAGAGCGACTGATAAACTGCACAAAACAATGCGATGCGCAACACAGCGCGAGTGATAAACTGCACAAAGCAGTGCGTTGCGCAAAACAGCGCGAGTCTAAACTGCACAAAACAGTGCGATGCGCAAAAGAGCGCGAGTGAAAAACTGCACAAAACAGTGCGATGTGCAAAATAACACGAGTGTAAAATGCACAAAACAGTGTGATG
Source organism: Camellia japonica (assembly GCA_030407325.1). Lineage (NCBI taxonomy): Eukaryota > Viridiplantae > Streptophyta > Magnoliopsida > Ericales > Theaceae > Camellia > Camellia japonica. The sequence continues at coordinate 50,732 of JAPPVO010000017.1, read as the reverse complement.
CGCAGCATAGCGCGAGTGTAAACTGCACAAAACAGTGCAATGCGCAAAATAGCGCGAGTGTAAAGTGGACATAACAGTGCGATGCACACAAGAGCGCGAGTGATAAACTGTGCAACACAGTGCGATGCGCAACACAGCGCGAGTGATAAACTGCACAAAACAGTGCGCTGCGCAAAACAGCACGAGTGATAAACGGCACAAAACAGTGCGATGAGCAACATAGCAGGAGTGTAAACTGCACAAAATAGTGCGATGCGCAAAATAGCGAGTGTAAACTAGACAAAACAGTGCGATGCGCAAAAGTACGCGAATGATAAACTCCACAAAACAGTGCGATGTGCAAGAGAGCCCGTGTGATAAACTGCACAAAACAGTGCGATACGCAACACAGCACGAGTGATAAAATGTACAAAACAGTGCGATGCACAAAAGAGTGCGAGTGATGAACTATACAAAACAGTGCGATGCGCAAAATAGCGCGAGTGTAAACTGCACAAAACAGTGCGATGCGCAAAATAGCGCGAGTGTAAACTGCACAAAACAGTGCGATGCGCAACATTGCGTGAGTGTAAACTGCACAAAACAGTGCGATGAGCAAAATAGCACGAGTGCAAACTGCACAAAACAGTGCGATGCGCAACATAGCGCGAGTGTAAACTGCACAAAACCGTGCGATGAGCAAAATAGCGCGAGTAATAAACTGCACAAAACAGTGCGATGCGCAACATAGCGCGAATGTAAACTGCACAAAACAGTGCGATGCGCAAAATAGCGTGAGTGTAAACTGGACAAAACAGTGCGATCCACAAAAGAGCGCGAGTGACAAACTGCACAAAACAGTGCGATGCACAAGAGAGCGCGACTGATAAACTGCGCAAAATAGTGCGATGCGAAACACAGCGCGAGTGATAAACTACACAAAGCAGTGCGACGCACAACACAGCGCGAGTGTAAATTGCAAAAAACAGTGCGATGCGGAAAACAGCGCAAGTGTAAACTGCACAAAACAGTGCGATGCGCAAAATAGCGCGAGTGTAAACTGCCCAAAACGGTGCGATGCGCAACATAGCGTCAGTGTAAACTGTACAAAACAGTGCGATGCGCAAATTAGCGCGAGTGTAAACTGCACAAAACAGTGCGATGCGCAAAATAGCGCGAGTGTAAACTACACAAAATACTGCGATGCGCAAAATAGCGCGAGGGTAAACTGGACAAAACAATGCGATGCGCAAAAGAGCGCCTGTGATAAACTACACAAAACAGTGCGATGCGCAAACCAGCGCGAGCGTAAACTGCATAAAACAGTGCAATGCGCAAAATAGCGCGAGTGGTAAACTGCACAAAACAGTGCGATACGCAAAACAGCGCGAGTGTAAACTGCACAAAACAGTGCGATGCACAAGACAATGCGATGCGCAAAACAGCGCGAGTGATAAACTGCATAAAACACTGTGATGCGCAAGAGAGCGCGAGTGATAAACGGCACAAAATAGTGCTATGCGCAACATAGTGTGAGTGATAAACTACACAAAACAGTGCGATGCGCAAAACAGCGCGAGTGATAAACTGCACAAAACAGTGCGATGCACAAAACAGCGCGAGTGTAAACTGCACAAAACAGTGCGATGCGCAAAACAGCGCGAGTGATAAACTTTACAAAACGGTGCGATGCGCAAAATAGCGCAAGTGTAAACTGCGCAAAACTGTGCGATCCGCAACATAGCGCCAGTGTAAACGGCACAAAACAATGCGATGCGCAAAATAGCGTGAGTGTAAACTATACAAAACAGTGCGATGCGCAACATAGCGCAAGTGTAAACTACACAAAACAGTGTGATGCACAAAATAGCGCGAGTGATAAACTGTACAAAACAGAGCGATGTGCAACATAGCGCGAGTGTAAACTGCACAAAACAGTGCGATGGGCAAAATAGTGCGAGTGTAAACTGCACAAAACAGTGCGATGCGCAAAATAGCGCGAGTGTAAACTGGGCAAAACAGTGCGATGCGCAAAAGAGCGTGAGTGATAAACTGCACAAAACAGTGCGATACGCAAAAGAGCGCGAGTGATAAACTGCACAAAACAGTGCGTTGCGGAACACAGCGAGAGTGGTAAACTACACAAAACAGTGCGATGCGTAAAACAGCGTGAGTGTAAACTGCACAAAACAGTGCGATGCGCAACATAGCGCGAGTGTAAACTGCACAAAACAAGGCGATGCGCAACAGAGCGCGAGTGTAGTCTGCACAAAATAGTGCGATGCGTAACACAGCGCGAGTGATAAGCTCCACAAAATAGTGCGATGCGCAAGGGAGCGCGAGTGATAAACTGCACAAAATAGTGCAATGCGCAACACAGCACGAGTTATAAACTGCACAAGACAGTGCGATGCGCAAAACAGTGCGAGTGTAAACTGCACAAAACAGTGCGATGCGGAAAACAGCGCAAGTGATAAACTGCACAAAACAGTGCGATGCGCAAAATAGCGCGAGTGTAAACTGCACAAAACAATGGTTGCGCAACATAGCGCGAGTGTAAACTGCACAAAACAGTGCGATGCGCAAAATAGCGCGAGTGTAAACTGCACAAAACAATGGTTGCGCAACATAGCGCGAGTGTAAACTGCACAAAACAGTGCGATGCGCAACAGACCTCGAGTGTAAACGGCACAAAATAATGCGATGCGCAACACAGCGCGAGTGATAAACTGCACAAAAGAGTGCGATGCGCAAGAGAGCGCGAGGGATAAACTGCACAAAATAGTGCAATGCGCAACACAACGCGAGTGATAAACGGCACAAAACAGTGCGATGTGCAACACAGCGCGAGTGTAAACTGCACAAAATAGTGCGATGCGCAAAAGAGCGCGAGTGATAAACTGCACAAAACAGTGCGATGCGCAAAATAGCGCGAGTGTAAACTGCACAAAACAATGCGATGCGCAACATAGCGCGAGTGTAAACTGTACAAAACATAATGCATCATGCATTAGAAATGGTAAGTAAACACCATAATTACAAGAGCGTCTGAATAAGTATCCGAGTTTTCGAACCGTAATACATTACAAATGGTTAGTAAACACCATAATTAAATATCAGCCGCCATGTAAGAGGGTCCGAATAAGTATCCGAGTGTTCAAACCATATTGCATTAGAAATGGTAAGTAAACACCCCCATTACATATATGCCAACATGCAAAAGGGTCCGAATAAGTATCCAAGTGTTCGAACCATATTCCATTAGAAATGGTAAGTAAAAACCATAATTACATATCTTCCATCTTGCAAGAGGGTCCGAATAAGTGTCCTAGTGTTCGAACCCTAATGCATGAGAAAAGGTACCTAAACACCATAATTACATATCTGCCATCATGCAAAAGGGTCTAAATGAATGTCCAAGTTTTCGAACCCTAATAGATGAGAAATGGTAAGTAAACACCGTAACTACATATCTGCCATCCTACAAGAGGGTCCAAATAAGTGTCCGAGTGTTCGAACCCTAATTCATGAGCAATGGTAAGTAAACACCGTAATTACATATCTGCCATCATAGAAGAGGGTCCGTATATGTGTCTGAGTGTTCGAACCATAATGCAATAGAAATGGTAAGTAAACCCCATAATTACATATCTGTCATCGTGCAAGAGGGCCCTAATAAGTGTCCGAGTGTTCGAACCCTAATGCTTGAGAAATGATAAGTAAACACCACAATTACATATCTTCCATTATGCAAGAGGGTCTGAATAAGTGTCCGAGTGTTCGAACCCTAATGCATCAGAAATGGTATGTAAACACCATAATTACATATATTCCATCATGCAAGAGGGCCCGAATAAGTGTCTAAGTGTTCGAACCCTAATGCATTAAAAATGGTAAGTATACACCATAATTACATATCGGCCATTATGCAAGAGGGTCCGAATAAGTGTCCGAATATTCGAACCATAATGCAATTGAAATGGTATGTAAACACCATAATTACATATCTGCCACCATGCAAGAGGGTCCGAATAAGTGTCCGAGTGTTCGACCCGTATTGCATTAGAAATGGTAAGTAAACACCATAATTATATATCTGCCAACATGTAAGAGGTCCGAATAGGGGTCCGAGTATTCCAACCATATTGCATTGGAAATGGTAAGCAAACACCATAATTACATATCTATCATCATGCAAGAGGGTCCGAATAAGTGTCCGAATGTTCGAACTCTGATGCATGAGAAATGGTAAGTAAACACCATAATTACATATCTGCTATCATGCAAAAGGGTCCAAACAAGTGTCCGAGTGTTCGAACCCTAATGCATGAGAAATGGTAAATAAACACCATAATTACATAGCAGCCATCTTGCAAGAGGGCTTGAATAAGTGTCCGAGTATTCGAACCCTAATGCATGAGAAATGGTAAGTAAACGTCATAATTACATATATGCCATCATGCAAGAGGGTCCGAATAAGTGTCCGAGTTTTCAAACACTAATGCATGAGAATTGGTAAGTAAACACCATAATTACATATTTACCATCATGCAAGGGAGTTCGAATAAGTATCTGAGTGTTCAAACCCAAATGCATTAGAATTGAAAAGTAAACACCATCATTACATATCTGCCATCACGCAAGAGTGTCCGAATAAGTGTTCGAGTGTTCGAACCATAATACATTAGAAATGGTAAGTGAACAGCATAATTATATATCGTCCCTCATGCAAGAGGGTCCGAATACGTGTCCGAGTGTTCAAACCGTAGTGTATGAGAAATGATAAGTAAACAACATAATTACATATCTGCCATCATGTAATTGGGCCCGAATAAGTGTCCGACTGTTCAAACCCTATGCATGAGAAATGGTAAGTAAACACCATAATTACATATCTGCCATCATGTAAGAGGGTCCGAATAAGTGTCCGAGTGTTCAAACCCTAATGCATGAGCAATCGTAAGTAAACACCATAATTACATATCTGTCATCATGCAAGAGTGTCCGAATAAGTGTCCAAGTGTTCGACCCATAATGAATTAGAAATGGTAAGTAAACAACATAATTACATATCTGCCAGCAGACAAGAGGGTGCAAATAAGTGTCTGAGTGTTCGAACCGTAATGCATGATAAATGATAAGTAAACACCATAATTACATATCTGCCATCATGCAAGAATAAGTGTCCGAGTGTTCGAACTCTAATGCATAAGAAATGGTAAGTTAATACCATAAATACATATCTGCCATCATGAAAGAGGGTCCGAATTAGTGTCCGAGTGTTCGAACCCTAATGCATGAGAAATGGTAAGTAAATGCCTTAATTACATATCTGCCATCATGCAAGATGGTCCGAATAAATGTCCGAGTGTTCGAACCCTAATGCAACAGAAATGGTAAGTAAACACCATAATTACATATCTGCTATCATGCAAGAGGTCCGAATAAGTGTCCTGGTGTTAGAACCATAATGAAATAGAAATGGCAAGTAAACACCATAATTACATATCTGTCATCATGCAAGAGGGTCCGAATAAGTCTCCGAGTGTTCGAACCCTAATGCGTGAGAAATGGTAAGTAAGCACCATAATTACATATCTATCATCATGCAAGAGTGTCCGTATAAGTGTCCGAGTGTTCGACCCATAATGCATTAGAAATGGTAAGTAAACAACATAATTACATATCTGCCAGAATGCAAGACGGTGCGAATAAGTGTCCGAGTGTTCGAACCATAATGCATGAGAAATGGTACGTAAACACCATAATTACATATATGCCATCATGCAAGAGGGTCCAAATAAGTTTCCGAGTTTTCGAACCCTAATGCATTAAAAATGGTAAGTAAACACCATAATTACATATCTGCCCTAATGCAAGATAGTCTAAATAAATGTCCGGGTTTTGAAACCCTAATGCAAAAGAAATGATAAGTAAACACAATAATTACAAATCTGCCAGCATGCAAGAGTGTTCGAATAAGTGTCCAAGTGTTCGAACACAAATGCATAAGAAATTATAAGTAAACACCATAATTACATATCTGCCATCATGCAAGAGGGTCCGAATAAGTGTCTGAGTGTACGAACCTTAATGCATCAGTGTAGACACCCCATTTTTTACCGACCTTAAGACTCAGATGTCGCCGATTGAGCGCTCGGTGATGTTGCATATTGTGCTCATTCTGAGGTCACAGAGTCTCGGCTGGGAGCCTTGCCTCCGGACTTCAGGACTCTTTTGTGCTTTGTCTCGGTTTGCGAACCAGGTCCTGTTCTCTCTGTTTTCTCTTCTTGAAGGGAGGGAGAGGTCTTGTAGACCATCTCTCAGTTGCCGTAGGCTACGTTTCGTGGTCGTAGGCCATTTTTCCCGTTTGGAGTCGAGTTTTCGATTTTTGGAGCCGTCGGCCGTGCGCCTCGGTTCGGGACCGCTTAACTACCTTCGTTTGCTCCAGTTTTTGGCACACACCTTGTTTCCTCTCCTTAGAGGGACACTGTGGCCCGGGAGACCACCTTTGTGGTCATACACCACCTCCGGTGCTTAATAGTCAGTTTTCAAGGCCCCCGGCTGCGCGTTTTGGCCCCCAAACCCTCGTTTTGCATCGGTGTGGGTTCATTTTTGGCATGGACCCTCGTTTCATTGTTAGGAAGGTGGTAGTAGGGTGGGAGACCACCTTTCCCTAGTCGGTCGGTTTTTCTTGGCAGGTAGGTGGTCTCCCTCACTTTTGGGCCATAATTTCGGGTCTCCCATACCACCATTGTGTTGCTTTCATCTGGGAGGCCACCAATCTGGTATGGCCGACCACCTTTTCTTCCTAACCCTTTTGACCCCTCGGTCTCTCTCACTTTTGAGCCACAATTTCAGGTCTCCCATACCACCACTGAGCTGCATTCACCTGGGAGACCACCAATTTGTTTTGGCCGACCACCTTTTTTGATTGAACCTTTTGACCCCTGGTCGGCTGACCAGGGGGAGTGGCCGGCCAACCACCTTAACTGGTCGGCCAGCTTCCTGCTTTTTCCTCTCTCTGAGTGTGTTCCAGCTGTGCCAGCTGGGAGGCATTTGGTGCATCCTCCATACACGTGTATGGAGGATGTTTGGCCTAGCTTTTAAGCTTCTTTGAGAAGATTTAGACCTTCTCCTCTATAAACCAAGGGCCTCCCCTCCTTTGCCTTGGTTCAGAACTTTGGTGAAGGCATACACTTATATCTCTCTATATCCATACACTTTGAGCCTTAAAAAAGTGAGTGATTCTTGACCCTTTTGCCTACACCTCCAAGCACAACACCTCCACTACCATCCTAAGTACCTTGGAGCTATTTTTCAGATGTTGAGAGCTCACTTTCTTGGTCCAGAGCTTGCTGTATTGCTGTGCTACAAGGGTAAGTCACCATTTCCCTCTTTGTAGCTTTATTTTGCTTCATTCTTTAGCCTTAATTGAAAGCATTTTTGGACTTCATCATAAACTAAAAAAAAGTCTTGTTTTGAGCTCCTCTTCAAGTTTGATTTAGGTCATTTTTCTATTGGGGGTCATCTACCCCCTTGCATGCTTCATTTCCTCATGTTTTGAGCTATGCATTAGAGCATAAGTGTTGGCCTTGGTTTGGCCTTTTAGCCACTGAAATCCAATGGATTTTCAGTGGCTAAAATGTGTTTTTGAGCTTCAAAATCAGAGAGGGGTGACCCTCTCACCCCTTGTTCTCTTTACTAGCTTTATTGGCCTTACATAGGAGCCCCTATTTGCATGTTTTGAAGCCATGTTTCAGGCCCTATTTGGTGAGTTTTAAGGTCTGCATAGGCTCTGTCAAGAGCCCATTTTGCCATATAAAGTGTCTATTGTGCATGTGTAAAGCAATCCTATTCAAGGCCTTTCAAAGGGGCTTTTACTTGCATGCTTCCTAACTTCATTTCAGGCCATTTTTGATGAGTTTTAGGGCCCTCATAACCTCTTTCCAGAGGTGGTTTTGCCATTTTGCATGTCTATCTTGCATGTGTAGAACAACCCCTTGCATTGCCCTCCAAAGGAGCCTATCATTCTTGCATGCATTGACTGAGTTTCAGTGGGTTTTGGGCATATTTTGGCATGGGATACTTCTTTTTTTGGCTGGTTTGGTGAGCTCTCATATGCGTCATATAGTTGTAGTACAACTCATTATCCACTAGCTTTCTTTGCATGCTTTGTTGACCCTTGATTCTAGCACTTTTTGGCCTTGCCTTAAACTGATTTTGTGCATATTTTGGACTGCCCTAGCTCTGTTTTTGGGTCTCATGATCGAATGATGCTTTTTTTGCGTGCTTGTAGTTCAATACACTTGCCTAGCTTTGAGATTTGAGGTCTATTGCATGCATATACTGAGGTGTTTTCATGCTTTGGGGTCATTTTGTATCGTATTTTAGAGCCTATGTGAATGCCATATCCTCATGTTTTCTACTCTTTAAGTGTGCTTGAGAGTTGTGCATGAATGCCTTGTTTTCAGACCATTGAATAAGCTTCATTTCCATGCACTTTGAACCATCATTTTGGGCCATTTTTCCACTATTTCAGACCTGCCTAGGGTCTGTTTGGGGTTGGTTTTGCCATTCGTGCATTGCTTTGTGTACCTCTAGTGTAACGCACTTCACTAGTTTCTGTATTCGGGTCATTTAGCATGCATCGTGTGAAGTGTTTGCATGATTCGGGACCATTGTGTATCATATTTCAGAGCTGGATCATGTGCCATTCTATGCCGTATTTCATCCTTTGCCATGCTTTGTTAGAGTTGCATGTTGTGCCTTAGGATCGGTCCTTTGCATCTGTGCATGTTTGCATGTTTTTCGATTATCTCATTTTCATCATATGGCCACTGATGTGAGTGTGGCTGAGATCCACTCATATTGGTGTAAGTCCATCTTGCATTGTGTATGCCATTTTAGTCCATAGCATTGCGTATGCTAGGTTGCATGTTAGTGCATTGTGCATGCCATGTTGTGTCTTGCATTGTGTATGCCATTTTAGTCCATAGCATTGCGTATGCTAGGTTGCATGTTAGTGCATTGTGCATGCCATGTTGTGTCTTGCATTGTGTATGCCATTTTAGTCCATAGCATTGCGTATGCTAGGTTGCATGTTAGTCGCATTGTGTTTAGAGTAGGGTTAGTCCAAACACGGGAAACGAGGGACGTTTCGTACTCGAAGTAACGAGACGTGTCTCAATTCTCGGTCGCCGACACTCCGGATTACCCATGATGGAGTTTAGGCCTTGTTGTGTTTTCATGTGCATTCATTTCACATTGAGTCATGTAATTCGACTCCTCGGCCATCATGCATCGAGATACGTGATTGGTGGCACGAGGATCGAGATGTGCATACTTATGTGAAAATACTTTGCCATGCCCTTTTCTTGCTCTTTGTTGCAGCAACCAGAAATCAGCAGCCTTCTAGAGCTTTGCACAGCATTCCGGGATTAATTGCAAACAGAGGCAAATCGGGGCATCGCGAGGAATTTTCCAACGAGGCGACTCGAACATGCATGTAGCTTTCATCATTCGGAGCAGAGCTAGGGCGGGCCATAGACTTGCATGCTAATTTATTTGCTTTCCTAGTTAATTTGTTAATTAATTAGGATTTTGTAATATTTAATTATTTATTCGAACTGTAATTATTTATTCAGACTGTATTATTTATTCGGACCCTCCGAGCGAGAGCACAATTGTAATAAGTGTGCGTGTGTGTGATGTATGTCTTCCAACCCCACGTCTTTCTCCCTTTTATTTATTAGCTTATGATGGTTAGATTAGGGCATGTTTCAATTAGCATACTTATGCTCGCATGTTTGCATCCATTCATCTATCTTGCATGCACCAGGCTCGGCGCATCATACTAACTGCATCGTATTTCAATTCCAAGTTGAATACGTGTTAGCTGTAGCATCTCATATGCCATTCTTAGAATAGCCGAGCCTATTATAGTTGCATTTTTGCATGTGTTGCATTAGGCATCTCAACATAGTTAGGACCCATGCATGTTTTCTAATTAGCTTCTTTCTTTGGCTTGAAGTACTCGGTAAGTGTTTTTGCTTTAACATCCTTGCATATGTGTGAGTGATTGCCATGATAGCATGCTTACCATGAGGCTATGTGCTTATATGATATAACTGTCTGAATGCCTGTGGGTGAAGGTTGGATTATCTTAATTGGAATAATGCATTGATTGTGAGTTTTAAGCCCACTTGAGAGTGGCAAATCATCTTGTTTTCTAAGCCCACCCGAGGGTGGCAAAACCTGCATTTTAAGCCTACTTGTGAGTAGCAAACAGCTTTCAAAAATAAACATGAGATGTTTTGTTCCAATTCAGGCGATCCGGTCTATATTTGTATGCTGTGCGCATCACATAGTAATTCTAGGCTAATAACCAAAATAAGAACGCATAATATTTTCAAAACTCGATATCATGGTTAGTAGAGGCCGATCTTTGATCAGGCGAGCGGGGGTGGTCACGAAGTGACCTTCCCCAATCGTACCCAAGTTCCCGAGCCGAGGTAACTTTGGTGATGACGGACACGTGGACTTAGGCAACGAGTCAGGGTTTCCTAAATTTCCCAAAATAAAATATTTAGGTGGCGACTCTGTATCTAGCAAAGCAGTCCATGTTCGGCACTTCTTTCAAAAAAATTAGTTTTCAAAAATGATTTTCCGAATTTGGACTCTTTGATGATTCATCGGTCTTGCATTGCACTCCGCGAGATTAGATACATGACCGTGACTTTGAGTCCTGAACTGTAGTAAGCCCAAATGAACAAAACGGGATTCCCACCCGGGACGTTCGGGGACGTCAACAATGAGAAATTGCAAGTAAACACCATAATTATATATCTGCCATCATGCAAGAGGGTCCGAGTAAATGTCCGAGTGTTCCACCCTAATGCTTGAGAAATGGTAAGCAAACACTATAATTGCATATCTGCCATCATACAAGAGGGTCTGAAAAAGTGTCAGAGTTTTCGAACCCAAATTGATGAGAAATGGTAAGTAAACACCATAATTATATATCTGTCATCATACAAAAGGGTCTGAATAACTGTCCGAGTGTTTGAACCCTAATGTATGAGAAATGGTAAAGTAACACCATAATTACATATATGTCATCATGCAAGAGTGTCCGAAAAAGTGTCCGAGTGTTCGACCCATAATGCATTAGAAATGGTAAGTAACATCATAATTACATATCTGCCATCATGCAAGAGGTTCCAAATAAGTGTCAGAGTGTACAAACCCTAATGCATGAGAAATGGTAAGTAAACACCATAACTACATACCTGCCATCACGTAAGAGTGTCCGAATAAGTGTCCGAGTGTTCGCACAATAATACATTAGAAATGGTAAGTAAACACCATAATTACATATCTGCCATCAAGCAAGTGGGTCTAAATAAGTGTCCGGGGGTTCGAACCCTAATGCTTGGGAAATGGTAAGTAAACACCATAATTACATATCTGCTATCATGCAAGAGGGTCCGAATATGTGTTTGAGTGTTCGAACCCTAATGCATGAGAAATGGTAAGTAAATACCAAAATTACATATCTGCCATCTTGTAAGGCAGTCTGAATAAGTGTCCGAGTGTTCGAACCCTAATGCATGAGAAATGGTAAGTAAACACCACAATTACATATCTGCCATCATGCAAAAGGGTCCGAATAAATGACCGAGTGTTCGAACCATAATGCATTAGAAATGGTAAGTAACACCATAATTACATATCTGCCATCATGCAAGAGGGTCCGAATAAGTGCCCGAGTGCTCGAACCCTAATGCATGAGAAATGGTAAGTAAACACCATAATTACATATCTGCCATCATGCAATCGGGTCCGAATAAGTTTCCGAGTGTTCGAACTCTGATGCATGAGAAATGGTAAGTAAACACCTTAATTACATATATACCATCTTGCAAGAGGGTCCGAATAAGTGTCCGAGTGTTCGAACCATAATGCAATAGAAATTGTAACTAAACACCATAATTACATATCTGCCATCATGCAAGAGGGTCCGAATAAGTGTCCGAGTGTTCGAACCCTAATGCATCAGAAATGCTAAGTAAAAACCATAATTACATATCTGCCATCATACAAGAGGGTACGAATAAGAGTCCGAGTGTTCGAACTCTGATGCATTAGAAAAGGTAAGTAAACACCATAATTACATATCTGCCATAACGCAAGAGGGTCTGAATAAGTGTAGGAGTGTTCGAACCATCATGCAATAGAAATGGCAAGTAAACACCATAATTACATATCTACCATCATGCAAGAAGGTCCGAATAAGTGTCCGAGTGTTCGAACCGTAATGTATGAGAAATGGTAAGTAAACACCCTAATGACATACCTGCCATCATGCAATAGGGTCCAAATAAGTGTGCGAGTGTTCAAACGATAACGCATTAGAAATGGTAAGTAAACACCATAATTACATATCTGCCATCATGCAAGACGGTCCGAATAAGTGTTCGAGTGTTCGAACCCTAATGCATGAGAAATGGTAAGTAAATACCATAATTACAAATCTGCCATCATGCAAGAGGGTCCGAATAAGTATCCGAGTCTTTGAACTATGATGCATTAGAAATGGTAAGTAAACACCATATTTACATATCTGACATAATGCAAGAGGGTCCGTATAAGTGTACGATTGTTCGAACCATAATGCAATAGAAATAGTAAGTAAACACCATAATTACATATCTGCCATCATGACAGAGGGTCCGAATAATTGTCCAAGTGTTCGAACTTAATGAATGAGAAATGGTAAGTAAACACCCTAATTACATATCTGCCATCACGCAAGAGGGTTCAAATAAGTGTGCGAGTATTCGAACCAAAATGCATTAGAAATCGTAAGTAAACACCATAATTACATATCTGCCATCATGCAAGAGGGTCCGAATAAGTGTCCGCGTGCTCGAACCCTAATGCATAAGAATTGGTAAGTAAACACCATTATTACATATCTGCCATCATGCAAGAAGATCCGAATAAGGGTCCGAGTGTTCGAACCCTAATGCATGAGAAATGGTAATTCAACACCATAATTACATATCTGCCATCATGCAAGGAGGTCTGAATAAGTGTCTGAGTGTTCGGACCATAATGCATTAGAAATGGTAAGTAAACACCATAATTACATATCTGACATCATACAAGAGGGTCCGAATATGTGTATGAGTCTTCGAACCATAATGCATGCGAAATGGTAAGTAAACACCATAATTACATATCTGCCATCATGCAAGAGGGTTCGAATAGGTGTCCGCATGTTCGAACTCTGATGCATAAGAAATCATAAGTAAACACCACAATTACATATCTGCCATCATGCAAAAGGGTCCGAATAAGTGTCCGAATGTTTGAACCATAATGCAATAGAAATGGCAAGTAAACACCATAATTACATATCTGTCATCATGGAAGAGAGTCCGAATAAGTGTCCGAGTGTTCGAACGCTAACGCATGAGAAATGGTAAGTAAACACTATAATTACATATCTGCCATTATGCAAGAGGGTCCGAATAAGTGTCCGAGTGTTCGAACTCTAACGCGTAAGAAATGGTAAGTAAACACCATAATTACATATCTGCCCTCATGCAAAAGGGTCCGAATAAGTGTCCTAGTGGTTGAACACTAATGCATGAGAAATGGTAAGTAAACACTATCATTACATATCTGCCATCATGCACGATGGTCCGAATAAGTGTCCGATTTTTCGAACCCTAATGCATGAGAAATGGTAAGTAAACACCATAATTATATATCTGTCATCATGCAAAAGGGCCCGAATAAGTGTCCGAGTGCTCGAACCATAATGCACGAGAAATGGTAAGTAAACACCATAAGTGCATATTTGCCTTCATGCAAGACAGTCCGAATAAGTGTCCGAATGTCCGAACCATAATGCAATTGAAATGGTAAGTAAACACCATAATTACAAATCTGCCGCTATGCAAGAGGGTCTGAATAAGTGTCTGACTGTTCGAACTATATTGCATTAGAAATGGTAAATAAACACCATAATTACATATCTGCCATCATGCAAGAGAGTCCGAATAAGTGTTCGAATGTTCGAACCATAATGCAATAGAAATGGTGAGTAGACATCATAACCACAAATCTGCCATCATGCAAGAGGGTCCGAATAAGTGTCCGAGTGCTCGAACCACATTGCATTAGAAATGATAGGTAAACACCATAATTACATATCTGCCATCATGTAAGAGGGTCCGGATAAGTGTCCGAGTGTTCGAACCTTAATGCAAGACAAATGGTAACAAAACACCATAATTACATATCTGCCATCATGCAAGAGGGCCCGAATAAGTGTCCAACTGTTCGAACCCTAATGCTTGAGAAATTGTACGTAAACACAGTAATTACCTATCTGCCATCATGCAAGAGGGTCCGAATAAGTGTCTGAGTGTATGAACCCTAATGCATGAGAAATGGTAAGTAAACACCATAATTACATATCTGCCATCATGCAAGAGGGTCCGAAAAAGTGTCCGAGTGTTCGAACCCTAATGCAAGAGAAATGGTAACTAAACACCATAATCACATATCTGAAGAAGTGTCCGAGTTTTCGAACCCTAATGGATGAGAAATGGTAAGTAAAGACCATAATTGCATATCCACCATCATGCAAAAGAGCTGGAATAAGTGTCCGAATGTTTAAAACCGAATGCATTAGAAATGACATATAAACACCATAATTACATATCTCTCGTCATGTAAGAGTGTCTGAATAAGCGTCCGAGTATTCGCACCATAATACATTAGAAATGGTAAGTAAACACCATAATTACATATCTGCCATCACGCAAAAGGGCCAAAATAAATGTTCGTGTGTTCGAACCCTAGAGCATGAGAAATGGTAATTAAACACCATAATTACATATCTACCATCATGCAAGAGGGTCCGAATAAGTGTCCGAGTTTCGAACCCTAATGCATGAGAAATGGTAAGTAAACACCATAATTACATATCTGCCATCATAGAAAAGGATCCGAATATGTGTCCGAATGTTCCAACCATAATCCAATAGAAATGGTAAGTAAACACCATAATTACATATAGCCCATCAAGCAAGAGGGCGCGAATAAGTGTCCGAGTGTTCGAACCATAATGCATGAGAAATGGTAAGTAATCAACACAATTAGATATCTGCTATCATGCAAGAGAATCCGAAAAAATGTCCGAGTGTTCGAACCCTAATGCATGAGAAATGGTAAGTAAACACCATAATTACATATGTGGCATCATGCAAGACGACCCGAATAAGTGTCCGAGTGTTCGAACCCTAATGCGTGAGAAATGGTATGTAAACACAAATATTACATATCTGCCATCATGCAAAAGGGTCCGAATAAGTGTCCGAATGGTCGAACCATAATTCAATTGAAATGGTAAGTAAATACGATAATTACAAATCTACCACCATGCAAGAGGGTCCGAATAAGTGTCCGAGTGTTCGAACCATATTGCATTAGAAATGTTAAGTACACACCATAATTACATATCTGCCGTCATGCAAGAGGCTCCGAATAAGTGTTTGAGTGTTCGAAACATATTGCATTAGAAATGGTAAGTAAACACCATAATTACATGTCTGTCATCGTGCAAGAGGGTCCGAATAAGTGTTCGAGTGTTCGAGCCCTAATGCCAGAGAAATGGCTAGTAAACACTGTAATTACATATCTGCCCTAATGCAAGAGGGCCCGAATAAGTGTCCGACTGTTCGAACCCTAATGCATGAGAAATGGTAAGTAAACACCATAATTACATATCTGCCGTCATGCAAAAGGGTCCGAATAAGTGTCCGAGTGTTCGAACCCTAATGCATGAGAAATGTTAAGTAAACACCATGATTACATATCGGCCATCACGCAAGAGGGTCCGAATAAGTGTCCGAGTGTTCGAACCACATTGCATTAGAAATGATAGGTAAACACCATCATTACATATCTGCCATCAGGCAAGAGGGTCTGAATAAGTGTCCGAGTGTTCGAACCCTAATGCAAGACAAATGGTAACTAAACACCATAATTACATATCTGCCATCATGCAAGAGGCCCCGAATAAGTGTCCAAGTGTTCGAACCCTAATGCATCAGAAATTGTACGTAAACACAGTAATTACCTATCTGCCATCATGCAAGAGGGTCCGAATAAGTGTTTGAGTGTATGAACCCTAATGCATGATAAATGGTAAGTAAACACCATAATTACATATCTGCCATCGTGCAAGAGGGTCCGAAAAAGTGTCCGAGTGTTCGAACCCTAATGCCTGAGAAACGGTAAGTAAACACCATAATTACATATCTGTCATCATGTAAGAGGGTCTGAAAAAGTGTCCGAGTTTTCGAACCCTAACGGTTGAGAAATGGTAAGTAAAGACCATAATTGCATATCCACCATCATGCAAAAGAGTTGGAATAAGTGTCGAGTGTTCAAAACCGAATGCATTAGAAATGACATGTAAACACCATAATTACATATCTGTCATCATGTAAGAGTGTCTAAAAAAGCGTCCGAGTGTTCGCACCATAATACATTAGAAATGGTAAGTAAACACCATAATTACATATATGCCATCATGCAAGAGGGCCCAAATAAATGCCCCTGTGTTCGAACCCTAGAGCATGAGAAATGGTAATTAAACACCATAATTACATATCTGCCATCATGCAAGAGTGTCCGAATAAGTGTCCGAGTTTCGAACCCTAATGCATAAGAAATGGTAAGTAAACACCATAATTACATATCTGCCATCATAGAAGAGGGTCCAAATATGTGTCCGAGTGTTCCAACCATAATCCAATAGAAACGGTAAGTAAACACCATAATTACATATCGGCCATCAAGCAAGAGGGCCCAATTAAGTGTCCGAGTGTTCGAACCATAATGCATGAGAAATGGTAACTAAACACCATAATTACATATCTGCCATGATGCAAGACGGTCTGAATAAGTGTCCGAGTGTTCGAACCATAATGCAATTGAAATGGTAAGTAAACACCATAATTACAAATCTGCCACCATGCAAGAGGGTCCGAATAAGTGTCTGAGTGTTCGAACTATATCGCATTACAAATTGTAAGTAAACACCATAATTACATATCTGTCATCATGCAAGAGAGTCCGAATAAGTGTCCGAATGTTCGAACCATAATGCAATAGAAATGGTAAGTAAAACCATAATTACAAATCTGTCATCATGCAAGAGGGTCCAAATAAGTGTCCGAGTGTTCGAACCACATTGCATTAGAAATGATAGGAAAACACCATAATTACATATCTGCCATCATGCAAGAGGGTCCGAATAAGTGTCCGAGTGTTCGAACCCTAATGCAAGACAAATGGTAACTAAACACCATAATTACATATCTGCCATCATGCAAGAGGGCCCGAATAAGTGTCCAAGTGTTCGAACCCTAATGGATGAGAAATTGTACGTAAACACAGTAATTACCTATCTGCCATCGTGCAAGAGGGTCCGAATAAGTGTCCGAGTGTTCGAACCCTAATCCATGAGAAATGTTAAGTAAACACCATGATTACATATCGGCCATCACGCAAGAGGGTCTGAATAAGTGTCCGAGTTTTCGAACCCTAACGCATGATAAATTGTAAGTAAACACCATAATTACATGTCTACCATCATGCAAGAGAGTTCGAATAAGTATCCAAGTGTTCAAACCCAAACGCATTAGAATTGACAAGTAAACACCGTAATTATATATCTGCCATCACGCAAGGGTGTCCGAATAAGTGTCCGAGTGTTCGCACCATAATACATTAGAAATGGTAAGTAAACACCATAATTACATATATGCCATTATGCAACGAGAACCGAAAAAGTGTCCGACATTTCGAACCCTAACGCATTAGAAATGGTAAATAAACACCATAATTACATATCTACCATCAAGCAATAGTGTCTGAATACGTTTCTGAGTGTTCGAACCCTAATGCATAAGAAATGGCAAGTAAATACCAAAATTACATATCTGCCATCATGAAAGAGGGTCCGAATAAGTGTCCGAGTGTTCGAACCAGACCGCATGAGAAATGGTAAGTAAACACCATAATTACATATCTGCCATCATGCAAGAGGGTCTGAAAAAGTGTCCGAGTGTTCGAACCATCATGTATTAGAAATGGTAATAAACACCATAATTACATATCTTCCATCATGCAAGAGGGTCCTAATAAGTGTTCGTGTGTTCGAACCCTAATGCATGGGAAATGGTAAGCAAATACCATAATTACATATCTGCCATCATGCAAGAGGGTCCGAAAAAGTGTCCGAGTGTTCGAACCCTAATGCATGGGAAATGGTAAGCAAACACCATAATTACATATCTGCCATCATGCAAAAGTGTCCAAATAAGTGTCTGAGTGTTCAAAGTCTAATGCATAGGAAATGGTAAATAAACACCATAATTACATATCTGCCATCATGCAAGAGTGTCTGAATAAGTGTCTGACTGTTCAAACCATAATGCAACAGAAATGGTAAGTAAACACCATAATTACTTGTCTGCCATAATGCCAGGGGGTCCGAATAAGTGTCCGAGTGTTCGAGCACTTATGCATGAGAAATGGTACGTAAACACCATAATTACATATCTGCCATCACGCAAGAGGGTCTGAATAAGTGTCCGAGTGTTAGAACCATAATGAAATAGAAATGGTAAGTAGCACCATAATTACATATTTGCCCTCATGGAAGAGGGTCCGAATAAGTGTCCGAGTGTTCGAACCCTAATGCATGAGAAATGGTAAGCAAACACCATAATTACATATCTGCCATCAAGCAAGAGTTCCGAATAAGTGTCCGAGTGTTCGAACCATAATGCAATAGAAATGGAAAGTAAATACCATAATTACATATCTGCCATCATGCGATAGGGTCCGGATAAGTGTCCGAGTGTTCGAACCCTAATGCATGAAAAATGGTAAGTAAACACCATCATTACGTATCTGTCATCATGCAAGAGGGTCCGAATAAGCGTCCGAGTGTTCGAACTCTGATGCATGAGAAATGGTAAGTAAACACCATAATTACATATCTTCCATCATGCAAGGGTCCGAATAAGTGTCCGAGTGTTAGAACCATAATGCAATAGAAATGGTAAGTAAACACCATAATTACATATTTTCCATCATGGCAGAGCGTCCGAATAAGTGTCCGGCTGTTTGAACCACAATGCAAGAGAATTATTATGTAAACACCATAATTACATATCTTCCATCATGCAAGGGTCCGAATAAGTGTCCGAGTGTTAGAACCATAATGCAATAGAAATGGTAAGTAAACACCATAATTACATATTTTCCATCATGGCAGAGCGTCCGAATAAGTGTCCGACTGTTTGAACCACAATGCAAGAGAATTATTATGTAAACACCATAATTACATATCTGTCATCATGCAAGAGGGTCTGAATAAGTGTTCGAGTGTTCGGACCATAATGCATTAGAAATGTTAAGTAAACAGCATAACTACACATCTGCCATCATGCAAGAGGCTCCGAATAAGTGTCCGAGTGTTCGAAACCTAATGCATGAGAAATGGTAAATAAACACCATAATTACATGTCTGCCATCGTAGAAGAGGGTCTGAATAAATGTCCGAGTGTTCGAACTCTAATGCATGAGAAATGATAAGTAAACACCATAATTACAAATCTGCCATCATGCAAAAGGGTCCAAATAAGTGTCCGAGTGTTCGAAGCATGATGCAATAGAAATTACAAGTAAACACCATAATTACATATCTGCCATCATGCAAGAGGGTCCGAATAAGTGTCCGAGTGTTCGAACCCTTATGTTTTAGAAATGGTAAGTAAACACCATAGTTACATATCTGCCATCATGCAAGAGGGTCTGAATAAGTGTTCAAGTGTTAGAACCATAATGAAATAGAAATGGTAAGTAAACACCATAATTACATATCTGCCATCATGCAAGAGAGTCCGAATAAGTGTCCGAGTGTTCGAACCATAATGCATTAGAAATGGTAACCAAACACCATGATTGCATATCAGCTACCATGCAAGAGGGTCCGAATAAGTATCCGAGTGTTCGAACCATATTGCATTAGAAATGGTAAGTAAACACCCCAATTACATATATGCCATCATGCAAGAGGGTCCGAATAAGTGTCCGAGTGTTCGAACCATAATGCATTACAAATGGTAAGTAAACACCATAATTACATATCAGCCATCATGCAAGAGGGTCCGAATAAGTATCCAAGTGTTCGAAGCATATTGCATTAGAAATGGTAAGTAAACACCACAATTGCATATCTGCCATCGTGCAAGAGGGTCCGAATAAATGTCCGAGTGTTTGAACCATAGTGCAATAGAAATGGTAAGTAAACACCATAATTACATACCTGGCATCATGCAGGAGGATACGAATAAGTGTCCCAGTGTTCGAACCATAATAAAAAAGAAATGGTAAGCAAACACCATAATTACATATCTGCCATCAAGCAAGAGGGTCTGAATAAGTGTTCGAGTGTTTGAACTGTTACGCATCAGAAATGGTAAGTAAACACCATAATTACATATCTGCCATCATGCAAGAGGGTCCGAATAAGTGTCCGAGTGTTCAAACCATAATGCAATAGAAATGGCAAGTAAACACCATAATTACATATCTGCCATCATGCAAGAGTCTCCGAATAAGTGTCCGAGTGTTCGAACTCTTATACATTAGAAATGGTAAGTAAACACCATATTTATATATCTGCCATCATAGAAGAGGGTCCAAATATATGTCCGAGTGTTCGAACCATAATGCAATAGAAATGGTAAGTAAACACCATAATTTCATATCTGCCATCATGCAAGAGAGTCCGAATAAGTGTTCAACTGTTCGAACCATAATGCAATAGAAATTGTAGGTAAACACCATAATTACATATCTGCCATCATGGAAGAACGTCCGAATAAGTGTCCGACTGTTTGAACCCCAATGCATTAGAATTGGTAAGTAAACACCATAATTCCATATCTACTATCATGCAAGTGGGTCTGAATAAATGTCTGAATGTTCGAACCATACTGCATTAGAAATGGTGAGTAAACACCATAATTACATATCTGCCGTCATGCAAGAGGCTCCGAATAAGTGTCCGACTATTCGAACCCTAATGCATGAGAAATGGTAAGTAAACACCATAATTACATATCTGCCATAATGCAAGAGGGTCCGAATAAGTGTCTGAGTGTTCGAACTCTGATGCATCAAAAATGTTAAGCAAAACACTATAATTACATATATGCCATCATGCAAAAGGGTCCGAATAAGTGTCCGAGTTTTCGAACCCTTATGCATGAGAAATGGTAAGTAAACACCATAATTACATATCTGCATCATGCAAGAGGACCCGAATAAGTGTCCGAGTGTTCGAACCATTATGCATGAGAAATGGTAAGTAAACACCATAATTACATGTCTTTCATCATGCAAGAGGGTCTGAATAAGTGTCCGAGTGTTAGAACAATAATGAAATAGAAATGGTAAGTAAATACCATAATTACATATCTGCCATCATGCAAGAGAGTTTGAATAAGTGTCCAATTGTTCGAGCCATAATGCATTAGAAATGGTAAGTAAACACGATAATTACATATCAGCCACCATGTAAGAGGGTCCGAATAAGTATCCGAGTGGTCGAACCATATTGCATTAGAAATCGTAAGAAAACACCCCCATTACATATCTGCCATCATGCAAGAGGTTCCGAACAAGTGTCCAAGTGTTCGAACCATAATCCATTAGAAATGGAAAGTAATCACCATAATTACATATCTGTCATCATATAAGAGGGTCAGAATAAGTATACGAGTGTTCGAACCTTAATGCATAATGCATTAGAAATGGTAAGTAAACACCATAATTACAAGAGAGTCCGAATAAGTATCCGAGTGTTCGAACCATAATACATTGGAAATGGTAAGTTAACACCATAATTACATATCAGCCACCAAATAAGAGGGTCCGAATAAGTATATGAGTGTTCGAACCATATTAGATTAGAAATGGTAAGTAAACACCCCAATTACATATCTGCCATCATGCAAGAGGGTCCGAATAAGTGTCCAAGTGTTCGAACCATAGTCCATTTGAAAGGGTAAGTAAAAACCATAATTACATATCTGCCATCATACAAGAGGGTCCGAATAAATGTCCGAGTGTTTAAACCCTAATGCTTGAGAAATGGCAAGTAAATACCATAATTACAAATCTGCCATCATGCAAGAGGGTTCGAATAAGTATCCGAGTCTTTGAACTATGATGCATTAGAAATGGTAAGTAAACACCATATTTACATATCTGCCATAATGCAAGAGGGTCCGAATAAGTGTACGATTGTTCGAACCATAATGCAATAGAAATGGTAAGTAAATAACATAATTACATATCTGCCAGAACGCAAGAGGATGCGAATAAGTGTCCGAGTGTTCGAACCATAATGCATGAGAAATGGTATGTAAACACCATAATTACATATATGCCATCATGCAAGAGGGTCCGAATAGGTGTCCGAGTTTTCGAACCCTAATGCATGAGAAATGGTAAGTAAACACCACAATTACATATCTGCCATAATGCAAGATAGTCCGAATAAATATCCGAGTTTTCAAACCCTAATGCAAAAGAAATGATAAGTAAACACAACAATTACAAATCTGCATCATGCAAGAGTGTTTGAATAAATTTCCGAGTGTTCGAACACAAATGCATAAGAAATTATAAGCGAACACCATAATTACATATCTGCCAGCATGCAAGAGGGTCCGAATAAGTGTCCGAGTGTACAAACCCTAATGCATGAGAAATGGTAAGTAAACACCATAATTACATATCTGTCATCATGCAGGAGGGTCCGTGTAAGTGTTCAAGAGTTCGAACCCTAGTGCTTGAGAAATTGTAAGCAAACACTACAATTACATATCTGCCATCATACAAGAGGGTCTGAATAAGTGTAAGAGTTTTTGAACCCTAATTGATGAGAAATCGTAAGTAAATACCATAATTACATATCTGCCATCATGCAAAAGGGTCCGAATAAGTGTACGAGTGTTCGAACCCTAATGCATGAGAAATGGTAAGTAAACACCATAATTAGATATATGCCATCATGCAAGAGTGTCCAAATAAGTGTCCGAGTGTTCGACCCATAATGCATTAGAAATGGTAAGTAAACACCATAATTACATATCTGCCAAGATGTAAGAGCGTCCAAATAAGTGTCTTAGTGTACGAACCCTAATGCATGAGAAATTGTAAGTAAACACCATAATTACATATCTACCATCATGCAAGAGGGTCCGAAAAAGTGTCCGAGTGTTCGAACCCTAATGCATGAGAAATGGTAAGTAAACACCATAATTACATTTATGCCATCATGCAAGACTGTCCGAATAAGTGTCCGACTGTTACAACCACAATGAAATAGAAATGGTAAGTAAACATCATAATTACATATCTTCCATCATGCAACAGGGTCCGAATAAATGTCTGAGTATTCGAACCCTAATGCATGAGAAATGGTAAGTAAACACCACAATTACATATCTGCCATCATACAAGAGGGTCCGAATAAGTGTCTGAGTGTTCGGACCATAATGTAATAGAAATGGTAACTAAACACCAAAATTACATACCTGCCATCATGCAAGATGACCCGAATAAGTGTCCGAGTGTTCGAACCATAATGCAACAAAAATGGTAAGTAAAAATCATAATTACATATCTGCCATCATGCAAGAGCGTCCGAATAAGTGTCCAACTGTACGAACTCCAATGCATAAGAAATGGTAAGTAACCACCATAATTACATATCTGCCATCATGCAAGAGGGCCCAGATAAGTGTCCGAGTGCTCGAACCATAATGCGTGAGAAATGGTAAGTACACACCATAATTGCATATCTGCCATCATGCAAGAGGGCCCGAATATGTGTTTGAGTGCTCGAACCATAATGCATGAGAAATGGTAAGTACACACCATAATTATATATCTGCCATCATGCAAGAGGGTCCGAATAAGAGCCCGAGTGGTTGAACCCTAATGCATGAGAAACAGTAAGTAACACCATAATTACATCTAAGCCACCATGCAAGAGGGTCCGAATAAGTGTCCTAGTGTTCGAACCATAATGCAATAGAAATGGTAAGTAAACACCATAATTACATATCTGCCATCATGCAAGAGGGCCCGGATAAGTGTTCGAGTGCTCGAACCATAATGCATGAGAAATGGTAAGTACACACCATAATTACATATCTGCCATCATGCAAGAGGGTCCGAATAAGGGTCCGAATGTTCGAGAGATATTGCATTAGAAATGGTAAGTAAACACCATAATTACATATCTTCCATCATGCAAGAGGGTCCGAATAAGTGCCCAAGTGGTTGAACCCTGATGCATGGGAAATGGTAAGTAACACCATAATTACATCTAAGCCATCATGCAAAAGGGTCCGAGTGTTTGAACCCTAATGCATCAGAAATGGTAAGTAAACACCATAATTACATTTATGCCATCATACAAGACGGTTCGAATAAGTGTCCGACTGTTAGAACCACAATGAAATAGAAATGGTAAGTAAACATCAAAATTACATCTCTACCACCATGCAACAGGGTCTGAATAAGTGTCCGAGTATTCGAACCCTAATGCACGAGAAATGGTAAGTAAACACCACAATTAAATATCTGCCATCATACAAGAGGGTCTGAATAAGTGTCCGAGTGTTCGAACCATAATGCAATAGAAAGGGTAAGTAAATACCAAAATTGCATACCTGCCATCATGCAAGATGATCCAAATAAGTGTCAGAATGTTCGAACCATAATGCAATAAAAATGATAAGTAAAAACCATAATTACATATACGCCATCATGCAAGAGCGTCCGAATAAGTGTCCGAGTGTACGAACTCTAATGCATAAGCAATGGTAAGTAAACACCATAATTACATATCTGCCATCATGCACGAGGGTCGGAATAACTGTCCGAGTGTTCGAACCATAATGCAATAGAAATGGTAAGTAAACACCATAATTACATGTCTGCCATCATGCAAGAGGGTCTGAATAAGTGTCTGAGTCTTCCAACCATAATTACATGTCTGCCATCATACAAGAGGGTCCGAATAAGTGCCCGAGTGTTCGAACCCTAACTCAAGAGAAACGGTAACTAAACACCATAATTACATATCTGCCATCATGCAAGAGGGCCCGAATAAGTGTCCGAGTGTTCGAACCCTAATGCATGAGAAATGGTAAGTAAACCCCACAATTACATATCTGGCATCATGCAAGACGGCGCGAACAAGTGTTCGAGTGTTCGAACCCTAATCCACGAGAAATGGTGAGTAAACACAATAATTAGATATCTGCCATCATGCAAAAGGGTCCGAATAAGTGTCCAAATGTTCGAAGCATAATGCATTTGAAATGGTAAGTAAACACCATAATTAAAAATCGGCCACCATGCAAGACGGTCCGAATAAGGGTCTGAGTGTTCGAACCATATTGTATTAGAAATGTTAAGTAACACCATAATTACATATCTGCCGTCATGTAAGAGGGTCCGAATAAGCGTCTGAGTGTTCGAACCATCTTGCATTAGAAATGGTAAATAAACACCATAATTACATGTCTGCCATCATGCAAGAGGGTTCGAACAAGTGTCTGAGTGTTCGAACCGTAATGCCAGAGAATGGTAAGTAAACACCATAATTGCATATCTACCATCATACAAGGGGGCCCGAATAAGTGTCCGATTGTTCGAACCCTAATGCATGAGAAATGGTAAGTAAACACCATAATTACATGCCTGCCACCATGCAAGGGGGTCCAAATAAGTGTCCGAGTGTTCGAACTCTAATTCATGAGCAATGTTAAGTAATCATCATCATTACATATCGGCCATCATGCAAGAGGGTACGAATAAGTGTCCGCATTTTCGAACCCTAATGCCTAAGAAACGGTAACTAAACACCATAATTACGTGTCGACCATCACGCAAAAGAGTTCGAATAAGTGTCCGAGTGTTCAAACCCAAATGCATTAGATATGACAGGTAAACACGATAATTACATATCTGCCATCGTGCAAGAGTGTCCGAATGCTTGTCCAACAGTTCGCACCATAATACATTAGAAATGGTAAGTAAACACCATAATTACATATCTGTCATCATGCAAGAGTGTCCGATCTGTGTCCGAGTCTTCGAACCCTAATGCATGAGAAATGGTAAGTAAACACCATTATTAAATATCTGCCATCATGCAAGAGCGTCCGAATAAGTGCCCGAAGGTTCGAACCCTAATGCATGAGAAATGGTAAGTAAACACAACAATTACATATCTGCCATCATGCAAAAATGTTCGAATATGTGTCTAAGTGTTCGAACCCTAGTGCATCAGAAATGGTAAGTAAATACCAAAATTACACATCTGCCATCATGAGAGAGGGTCCGATTAAGTGTCCGAGTGTTCGAATCGTAATGCATGAGAAATTTTAAGTAAACACCATAATTACATATCTGCTATCACACAAGTGGGTCCAAATAAGTGTCCGAGTGTTTGAACCGCAATGCATTAGAAACGGTAAGTAAACACCATAATTATATATCTACCCTCATGCAAGAGGGTCCGAATAAGTGTCCGACTGTTCGAACCCAAATGCATGAGAAATGGTAAGTAAACACCATAATTACATATCTACCATCATGCAAAAGGGTCCAAATAAGTGTCCGAGTGTTCGAACTCCGATGCATAAGAAATGGTAAGTAAACACCATAATTACATATATGCCATCATGCAAGAGGGTCCGAATAAGTGTCCGAGTGTTCGAACCATAATGCAATAGAAATGGTAAATAAACACCATAATTACATATCTGCCATCATACAAGAGGGTCCAAATAAGTGTCCAAGTGTTCGAAGCATAATGCATTAGAAACGGTCAGTAAACACCATAATTACATATCTGCCCTCATGCAAGAGGGTCCGAATAAGTGTCCGAGTGTTCGAACCCAAATGCATGAGAAATGGTAAGTAAACACCATAATTACATATCTGCAATCATGCAAGAGCGTCCGAATAAATGTCCGAGTGTTCGAACTCTGATGCATGAGAAATGGCAAGTAAACACCACAATTACATATATGCCATCATCCAAGAGGTTTTGAATAAGTGTCCGACTGTTCGAACCATAATCCAATAGAAATGGTAAGTAATCACCATAATTACATATCTGCCATCATGCAAGAGGGTCCGAATAAGTGTATGAGTGTTCGAACCCTAATGCATGAGAAATAGTAAGTAAACACCATAATTACATGTCTGCCATCATGCAAGAGGGTCTGAATAAGTGTCCGAGTGTTAGAACTATAATGCATTAGAACTGTAAGTAAACACCATAATTACATATCTGCCATCACGCAAGAGGGTCCGAATAAGTATCCGAGTGTTCGAACCCTAATGCATGACAAATGGTAAGTAAACACCATAATTACATATCTGCCATCACACAAGAGGGTCCAATTAAGTGTCCGAGTGCTCGAACCCTAATGCCTGAGAAATGGTAAGTAAACACCATAATTAAATGTCGGCCATCATGCAAGAGGGTCCGAATAAGTGTCCGAGTGGTCCAACTCGGATGCATGGGAAATCATAAGTAAACACCATAATTACATATCTGCCATCATGCAAGAGGGTCCGAATAAGTGTCCGTGTGTTCGACCCATAATGCAAGAGAAATGGTAAGTAAACACCATAATTACATATTGGCCATCATGCAAGATGGTCCGAATAAGTGTCCGAGTGTTCGAACCCTAATGCATGAGAAATGGTAAGTAAACACCATAATTACATATCTGCCATCATGCAAGAGGGTCCGTAAAAGTGTCCGAGTGCTAGAACCATAATGCAATAGAAATGGTAAGTAAACACCATAATCACATATCTGCCATAATGCAAGAGCATCCGAATAAGTGTCCGAGTGTTCGAACTCTAATGGATAAGAAATGGTAAGTAAAAACCATAACTACATACCTACCACCATGCTAGAGGGTCCGAATAAGTGTCCGAGTGTTCCCACCATAATGCATTAGAAATGGTAAGTAAACACCATAATTACATATCTGCCATCATGCAAGAGCATCCGAATGAGTGTCCGACAGTTCGCACCATAATACATTAGAAATGGTAAGTAAACACCATAATTACATATCTGTCATCATGGAAGAGGGTCCGATTATGTATCCGAGTGTTCGAACCCTAATGCATGAGAAATGGTAAGTAAACACCATTATTAAATATCTGCCATCATGCAAGAGTGTCCGAATAAGTGTCCAATTACATAACACCATGATTACATATCGGCCATAATGATTACATATCGGCCATAATGTATAAGTGTCCGAGTTTTCGAACACTAATGCCTGAGAAATGGTAGCTAAACACCATAACTACGTGTCGACCATCATGCAAGATAGTTCGAATAAGTGTCCGAGTGTTCAAACCCAAATGCATTAGAAATGACAAGTAAACATCATAATTACATATCTGCCATCATGCAAGAGCATCTGAATGAGTGTCCGACAGTTCGCACCATAATACATTAGAAATGGTAAGTAAACACCATAATTACATATCTGCCATCATGGAAGAGGGTCCGATTATGTGTCCGAGTGTTCGAACCCTAATGCATGAGAAATGGTAAGTAAACACCATTATTAAATATCAGCCATCATGCAAGAGTGTCCGAATAAGTGTCCGAGGGTTCGAACCCTAATGCACGAGAAATGGTAAGTAAACACAACAATTACATGTCTGCCATCATGCAACAATGTCCGAATATGTGTCTGAGTGTTCGAACCCTAGTGTATGAGAAATGGTAAGTAAATACCAAAATTACATATCTGCCATCAAGGATGAGGGTCCGAATAAGTGTCCGCGTGTTCGAGCCGTAATGCATGAGAAATGTTAAGTAAACCCCATAATTACATATCTGCCATCATACAAGTGTCCGAGTGTTCGAACCATAATGCAGTAGAAATGGCAAGTAAACACCACAATTACATATCTGCCATCATCCAAGAGGTTCTGAATAAGTGTCCGACTGTTCGAACCATAATGCAATAGAAATGGTAAGTAATCACCATAATCACATATCTGCCATCATGCAACAGGGTCCGAATCAGTGTACGAGTGTTCGAACCCTAATGCATGAGAAATAGTAAGTAAACACCATAATTACATATCTACCATCATGCAAGAGGGTCCGAATAAGGGTCCGAGTGTTAGAACCATAATGCGTTAGAAATGCTAAGTAAACACCATAATTACATATCTGCCATAATGCAAGAGGATTCGAATAAGTATCCGAGTGTTTGAACCTTAATGCATGGCAAATGGTAAGTAAACACCATAATTACATATCTGCCATCATGCAAGAGGGTTTGAGTAAGTGTCCGAGTGGTCAAACTCGGATGCGTGGGAAATGATAAGCAAACACCATAATTACATATCTGCCATCACGCAAGAGGGTCCGAATAAGTGTCCGTGTATTCAACCCATAATGCAGTAGAAATGGTAAGTAAACAACATAATTACACATCTGCCATCGTGCAAGAGGGTCCAAATAAATGTCCGAGTGTTCGAACCCTAATGCATGAGAAATGGTAAGTAAAAACCATAATTACACATCTGCCATCATGCAAGAGGGTCCGAATAAGTGTCCGAGTGTTAGAGCCATAATGCAATAGAAATGGTAAGTAAACACCATAATTACATATCTGCCATCATGCAAGAGCGTCCGAATAAGTGTCCGAGTGTTCAAACTCTAATGCATGAGCAATGATAAGTAAACACCATAATTACATATCTGCCATCATGCAAAGGTTCCAAATAACTGTCCGAATGTTCGAACCATAATGCAATAGAAATGGTAAGTAAACACCATAATTACATATCTGTCATAATGCAAGAGCATCTGAATAAGTGTCCGAGTGTTCGAACTCTAATGCATAAGAAATGGTATGTAAACACCATAATTACATACCTGCCACCATGCAAGAGGGTCCGAATAAGTGTCCGAGTCTTTGCACCATAATGCATTAGAAATGGTAAGTAAACACCATAATTACATATCTTCCATCATGCAAAAGGACCAAAAAAGTATCCAAGTGTTCGAACCCTAATACATGAGAAATGGTAAGTAAACACCATAATTACATATTTGCCATCATGCAAGATGGTCCAAATAACTGTCCGAGTGTTCGAAATCTGATGCATAAGAAATGATAAGTAAACACCATAATTACATATCTGCCATCATGCAAGAGGGTCCGAATAAGTGTCTGTGTGTTCGACCCATAATGCAATAGAAATGGTAAATAAACACCACAATTACATATCTGCCATCTTGCAAGAGCGTCTGAATAAGCGTCCGACTGTTCGAACCCTAATGCATGAGAAATGGTAAGTAAAATCGTAATTACATATCTTGCATCATGTAAGAGGGTCTGAATAAGCGTCCGAGTGTTCGAACCCTATTGCATGGGAAATGGTAAGTAAACACCATAATTACATATCTGCCATCCTGCAAGAGTGTCCAAATTTGTGTCTGAGTGTTCGAACTATAATGCATGAGAAATGGTAAGTAAACACCATAATTACATATCTGCCGTTATGCAAGAGGGTCCGAATAAGTGTCTGAGTGTCCGAACCTTAGTGCAAGAGAAATGGTAAGCAACTACCAAAATTACATATCTGCCATCATGAGAGAGGGTCCGAAAAAGTGTGAGTGTGTTCGAACCGTAATGCATGAGAAATGTTAAGTAAACACCATAATTACATTTCTTCCATCATGCAAGAGGGTCCGAATAAGTGTTCGAGTGTTCGAACTCTGATTCATGAGAAATAATAAGTAAACACCATAATTAAATATTTGTCATCATGCAAGAGGGTCCGAATAAATGTCCTTGTGTTCGAACTCTAATGCATGAGAAATGATAAGTAAACACCATAATTACATATCTGACATCAAGCAAAGGTTCCGAATAAGTGTCCGAGTGTTCGAACCATAATGCAATAGAAATGGTAAGTAAACACCATCATTACATATCTGCCATCATGCAAGAGCGTCCAAATAAGTGTCCGAGTGTTTGAAATCTACTACATAAGAAATGGTAAGTAAACACCATAATTAGATATCTGCCATCATGCAAGAGGGCCCGAATAAGTGTCTGAGTGTTCGAACCATAATGCATTAGAAATGGCAAGCAAACACTGTAATTACAACTCTACCATCATACAAGAGGGTCCGAATAAGTGTCCGAGTGTTTGCACCATAATACATTATAAATGGTAATAAACACCATAATTACATATCTGCCACCATGCAACACGGCCGAAATAAGTGTCCGAGTGTTCGAACCATAATGCATGAGAAGTGGTAAGTAAACACCATAATTACATATCTGCCATCATGCAAAAGGGCCCGAATAAGTATCCGAGTGTTCAAACCATAATGCAATAGAAGTGGTAAGTAAACACCATAATTACATATCGGTCATCCTACAAGAGTGTCCGAATATGTTTCTAAGTGTTCGAACCCTAATGCATGAGAAATGGTAAGTAAACACCATAATTACATATCCGGCATCATTCAAGTGGGCCCGAATAAGTGTCCGAGTGTTCGAACCCTAATGCAAGAGAAATGGTAAGTAAGACAATAATTACATATCTGCGATCATGCAAGGGGGGCCAAATAAGTGTCCGTGTGTTCGAACCCTAAATCATGAGAAATGGTAAGTAAACACCATAATTACATGTCGGCCATCATGCAAGAGAGTTCGAATAAGTGTCCGAGTGCTCAAACCCAAATGCATTAGAAATGACAAGTAAACACTATAATTACAAATCTGCCATCACGCAAGAGTGTCCGAATAAGTGTCCAAGTGTTCGCACCATAATAGATTAGAAATGGCAAGTAAACACCATATTTACATATCTGCCATCATGCAAGAGGATCCAAATAAGGGTCCGAGTGTTCAAACCCTAATGCACGAGAAATGGTAAGTAAACACCATAATTACATATCTGCCATCTTGTAAGAGCGTCCGAGTAAATGTCCGAGTGTTCGAACCCTAATGCATGAGAAATGGTAAGTAAACACCATAATTACATATCTGCCATCATGCAAGGGTGTCCGAATATGTGTCTGAGTGTTCGAACCCTAATGCGTGAGAAATGGTAAGTAAATACAAAAATTACATATCTGCCATCATGAGAGAGGGTCCGAATAAGTGTCTGAGTGGTCGAGCCCTAATGCTTGAGAAATGGTAAGTAAACACCAAAATTTCATATCCGACATCATGCAAGAGGGTCCGACTAAGTGTTCGAGTGTTCGAACCCTAATGAATGAGAAATGGTAAGTAAACACCCTAATTACATATCTGCCATCATACAAGAGGGTCCGAATAAGTGTCTGAGTGTTCGAACCATAATGCAATAGAAATGGTTAGTAAATACCATAATTACATATCTGCCATCATGAAATATGGTCCGAATAAGTGTCCGATTGTTCGAACCCTAATGCATGAGAAATGGTAAGTAAACACCATAATTACATATCTGCCATCATACAAGAGGGTCCGAAAAAGTGTCCGAGTGTTTGAACTCAGATGCATGAGAAATGGCAAGTAAACACCACAATTACTTCTCTGCCATCATGCAAGAGGGTCCGAATACGTGTCCGAGTGTTCAAACCATAATGCAATAGAAATGGAAAGTAAACACCATAATTACATATCTGCCATCATGGAAGAGGGTCCGAATAAGTGTCCGAGTGTTCGAACCCTAATGCACGAGAAATGGTAAGTAAACACCATAATTACATATCTGCTATCAAGTAAGACGGTCCGAATAAGTGTCCAAGTGTTCCAACTCTAATGCATGAGAAATGGTAAGTAAACACCATAATTACATATCTTCCATCATGCAAGAGGGTCCGAATAAGTGTCCGACTGTTCGAACCACAATGCAATAGAAATGGTAAGTAAACACCATAATTACATATCTGCCATCATGCAAGAGGGTCCAAATAAGTGTCTGTGTGTTCGACCCATAATGCAATAGAAATGGTAAGTAAACACCATAATTACATATCTTCCATCTTGCAAGAGCGTCCGAATAAGCGTCCGACTGTTCGAACCCTGATGCATGAGAAATGTTAAGTAAAAACCATAATTACATATCTTGCATCATGCAAGAGCGTCTGAATAAGCATCCGAGTGTTCGAATCCTAATGCATGAGAAATGGTAAGTAAACACCATAATTACATATCTGCCATCCTGCAAGAGTGTCCAAATTTGTGTCTGAGTGTTCGAACCGTAATGCATGAGAAATGGTAAGTAAACACCATAATTACATATCTGCCATTATGCAAGAGGGTCCGAGTAAGTGTCTGAGTGTCCGAACCCTAGTGCATGAGAAATGATAAGAAACTACCAAAATTACATATCTGCCATCATGAGAGAGGGTCCGAAAAAGTGTGCAAGTGTTCGAACCGTAATGCATGAGAAATGTTAAGTAAACACCAAAATTACATATCTACCATCATGCAAGAGGGTCCGAATAAGTGTCCGAGTGTTTGAACTCTTATCCATTGTAAGGCTTCACTAAGAGGCTTATAGTTAATGACTAATCTAGGAACACCTCTTTCTATTTCTTCATTTTTATTGACATAAAAAGCAGTACAACTCCAAGGAGATCTACTGGATCTAATTAATTTTTTCTGGAGAAGAGTATTGATTTTTGTCTTACAGAGCTCTAGATACTCTTTTTTCATTTGACTGGGACGAGCGCGAGTAGGAATCTTTCGCTCATCATAACCTGGTTCGTAAGGCAACGAAACTATGTGTTTCTTGCAATCCCAAAAGGCATTAGGGACATCACTGCAAATTTCAACTTGAAATTCCTTTTCAAGATTTTTAATTTTTTTGCTGGAAAGAAGACTGTTGAAGTCTTTGTTCTGTAGTTAAAAAACTAATTTCTTTTTGGAGAAAATTAATCTGATCTAGTTCTTTGGTGTAAGGTTCTGTAATAAATTCGAAAATAATCTTTTGATTATTCAGGGTTGTATGTATGCCAATGGAATCAATTTTGGAAATTGGCATAAGTAAACACAGGAAAGGAGTACCAAGAATTATGGCCTGAGACATGTTCTTAATAAGAACAAAAGAAGTTGGAAGACATAATCCTTAATTACAAATTAAAACTTCTGGTAATTTATACTGAATATACAACGAATTTCCACTTGCACTTGTAAGTGATTGCGTTGTTTTATGAAAGTATTTAGTTGGGATTAATCCTTCCTGAATACAATTCATATCTGCACCGCTGTCTACAAGAGCAATGGCATACAGAATTTACATTGTCCATCTTTATCTCATTTCAGGTGGTATAAAGATGTATTCATGATGAGAGTAGTCAGAAGATCTAATGCCAACAGTGAACATTGGAAAGCCAAGTTCATTGATGGTCTGCCTACCCTCTTTGCAGAAAGAATAAGGAAAAAATTAAGGGATAAGCATGGTAAGATGTCTATTCCTTATACAGAATATACTTATGGTCAACTCAATAGAATTGTTACAGAAGAAGGTCTTGCTCTGTGCAATGATTTAAAATTACAGAATCAAATGAAGAAACAAAGTCATAATGAATTAGGTGAGTTCTGTGAACAATTCGCCTATGATACTAAAATCTAGTATCCTTCTAAACATAAACATAAAAAACATAAGTATGGAAAATCTTCTAAAGATTATTCTAAAAAATACAGAAAAAAGAAGTATTACAAACAACAACCAGTTGTCCAGCAAACCCAGCCTTCGAAAGCTAAAGGGAAACAGAAAAAAGCTTATCCTAAGAAGGATAGATCTACAATCAAATGTTATAAGTGTGGCCAAGTGGGTCATTATGCTAATTGTTGTAAAGCTAAAATCCAACAAAAATTAAATGAATTAGCTTTAGACGATGAAATCCAGCAACAGATTCTTTAGATGTTATCTGAAGATTCAGATTCAGATTCAACTTCAGATGATGGTATTACAGCTTTGTATTCATCATCCTCTAATAGTGACTCTGATACTCCTCCAGAAATTTGTGCTTGTAAACCACAAATAAATCAAATAACAGAGGAAGTTAACTATTGGAAAGCAATAGTTGAAATAAATGGGCTTGATATTAGTGGTCCTAGTATCAATGTTCTTACAGATGACCAGCAACAAATGCTTAACATTGCTGACCAGATAACAGATCCAGAAATGAAGTTAAAATTTCTTGAATTATGTTATCAACAACATAAAAAAGAAGAAGTTCTACCGCCAAAACATTACAGTATGAAAGAAGTCTATAATCGAGTTAAAAGTATTTCTGAAGAAAAACCTTTAACTATCCAGGAATTAAAAATGGAAGTAAATGCTTTAAAAGTATAAATAAAACATTTACAAACTTCTAATATTGCTATTAATTCAGAAATAAAAAGAATTAATAATAAACTCCAGAATAAAGAATCTACTTCTTCAGAGTCTAATCCAGAAAAAGAACCTGATTATCTTATGCTTATGAATTCAGTAACTTTTCAGAAATGGTATATCAGAATTACTTTTATGATAAAACCTAATTTTATCATAAAAGATGCCATTGCTCTTGTAGACAGCGGTGCAGATATGAATTGTATTCAGGAAGAATTAATCCCAACTAAATACTTTCATAAAACAACGCAATCACTTACAAGTGCAAGTGGAAATTCGTTGTATATTCAGTATAAATTACCAGAAGTTTTAATTTGTAATCAAGGATTATGTCTTCCAACTTCTTTTGCTCTTATTAAGAACATGTCTCAGGCCATAATTCTTGGTACTCCTTTCCTGTGTTTACTTATGCCAATTTCCAAAATTGATTCCATTGGCATACATACAACCCTGAATAATCAAAAGATTATTTTCGAATTTATTACAGAACCTTACACCAAAGAACTAGATCAGATTAAAGATCTAGTCAATTTCAAGGAAAAACAAATTAATTTTCTCCAAAAAGAAATTAGGTTTTTTAACTACAGAACAAAGACTTCAACAGTCTTCTTTCCAGCAAAAAATTAAAAATCTTGAAAAGGAATTTCAAGTTGAAATTTGCAGTGATGTCCCTAATGCCTTTTGGGATCGCAAGAAACACATAGTTTCGTTGCCTTACGAACCAGGTTATGATGAGCGAAAGATTCCTACTCGCGCTCGTCCCAGTCAAATGAAAAAAGAGTATCTAGAGCTCTGTAAGACAAAAATCAATACTCTTCTCCAGAAAAAATTAATTAGATCCAGTATTTTTTTTGTTTTTCTCTGGCATTCTCTTGTTGATATTGGGTACTTTGGGTTGTTGGTTTCTTTCTATTCTTGTGTTGTGGGTTGTGGTTTTTTAGTCATGGCGAAGTCATCCAAGCGTCGTAAAACCACTGTTTCCCGTCCCCCTTTCAACACTGAAAAGTTCGAGTCAAAAGAAAAGGCCAAGTTGTTTAGGGAGTCGTTTGCATCTCGTAAAGTCCATTTAGAGCGAAATGTCCTCCCAAGTGCCTTTGAGGTTCTCCCCATTCGGTCTTTATTTGATTCTTTGGGCGGTGATCACGTGTTGCATTTTCGGGTCCACAAAATCTTAGTCTTATCCGGGAATTTTATTGCAATATGCATTCCATTCGCAAGGAAAATCCCGCCACTTTTACTACTTGGGTTAGGCACAAGTCTCTTGTCATGACTGGGGAGGTTTTTAGGGTTTTTCTTGGTCTTCCCGAAGTCTCGGATTTTAGGTTTCCCCTTCTTACTCGTACCGGGATTGATTTTGATCGTGTTGCTTCTGAGTTATGTGGTCTTGACCAGACTTGGATTGCTGGGGCACTCATTCAGCAGAATGAGTTGCTTCATCGATTCCGTCTTATGAATATCATTGTGTGTGCAAATCTGCATGTCACCACCCATTCCTCGCACATTACCCAGGACCGGGGATATGTGTTGTATTGTATTCATCATAGACTTCCCATTGATCTTCCAGAGATGATTGTTTCTAAAATGATTGGGGTCTTTGAGGGTAGAAAGTCTTTGGGGCTTCCTTATGGGTGTTTGCTTACTCGGTTCTCACTTCTCTTGATATTCCTGTTTCTGATGACGATGAGTTTGCACATCCTATCAAACCCATTAGAAAGCTCACAGTTTCCCAGAGTCAGGTCCATGTGAGGGGGAGTGTGTTCGAGGTTGGGAGTTCTGGTGCAGGTGATGCTGATCCCCTTGGAGAGGAGGAGGAGTTTGAGGCAGCCACTGCCAGTGCCCCTGATCTTCCTGAGCTGTGTCCTCGCTCTTTTCGTGGTCAGCTACAGCACTTTGAGCAGACTGTTACTCGTCGCCTTGATCTTTTGGATGGCCGCCTCAATGCCCTTGACAGCAGACTTGATGAGCAGAGTACCATACTTGCACAGATTCTCTCGCTTTTTCAGCTGTAGCAGTCGCCTCCACCCAAGTCTTAGTTCTTGCCTATTTGTTGGACAGTTGTTTTTTTCTTGGACGGTTTTGGTTTCTTCTCTTGGACAGTTTTAGTTGCAGGTGTATATGACTATGTTTTTGTCACTCCTGGCCAAAAAGGGGGAGTATATGTTGGGGTATATATGTTTTGGGGGTATATATGTTTTTTGGGGGTATATCTGGTTTATTATGATACTCATGTTTGGGATGTTTGGGGGTATATATGTTTTTGGGGTATATTTGGTTTATTATGATACTTATATTCAGGCAGGATTCTGTAATTATGTTGGGATACATACTCATGATGTTTCTTTGCAGATCGCAATGGAATAATTTTTTTGGGGATATATGATGTCTTGATAATGGAATAATTTTTTGGGATATATGATGTCTTGATAATGGAATAATTTTTTGGATATATAATGTCTTGATGGTTTATTATGTTGCATAACAAATTTTTTGGATGTTTATTTTGTGCAGATTTTTTCTTATCAACATTGGTTTCGTAGTTATTTTTTCTTTGAGTTGTAATTGGTTTAGCTTGTACTTTTGTTTCTTTTCTTTTTCTGGTTTTTAGTTGGTTTGTTTAGCTTGTTGTTTGTTTAGGAAATTGTATTATAAAGTTTTGTCCGGGAATTGACAAAGGGGGAGATTGTTAGGTCCCTTAGTCTTGTCAAATCCACGAACAAAATTTAAGTCATTTGAGTTGTAATTTCTTTGCTGTTTTGTCTTCCTCGCTCGAGCGAAGAAGTCCTCACTCGAGCGAAGGACTGTGTCTGGCAAAAACCTGAAAGAGATGAATGTGCGCTCGAGCGAAGACTATGTGGCTCGAGCGAAGATTGCGTCTGCATAAAAACCTAAAAGTTTTCATTGGTCGCTCGAGCGAAGGTTTCGTGGCTCGAGCGAAGGCACTTATGGAAATCATGCGAGTTAAGGTTCTCGTTCGAGCGAGAGAAGCTTCGCTCGAGCGAGCTTCAAAATCCGGATTTCTATAAGTAGTTGGTTTTCTCCAAAAACTAGGATTACTTTTCTAGATCTACTTTGAGATTTTCTAAGGTTTTCTTCTGGAGAGTTTTTGTGAGTTTTTTTCCTTGATAAAATTGAATGAGTATTCAACTCATGAATTGAGAAGCACATATCAAGGAGATTGTTCGTATACATACAAGAGTGTTATTCTTCGGTGGATTTCGAAGATTCAAACGTAGAGTTTCAAAGTCAGAAATGGTAAGTAAACACCATAATTACATTTATGCCATCATACAAGACGGTTCGAATAAGTGTCCGACTGTTAGAACCACAATGAAATAGAAATGGTAAGTAAACACCAAAATTACATCTCTACCACCATGCAACAGGGTCTGAATAAGTGTCCGAGTATTCGAACCCTAATGCACGAGAAATGGTAAGTAAACACCACAATTAAATATCTGCCATCATACAAGAGGGTCTGAATAAGTGTCCGAGTGTTCGAACCCATAATGCAATAGAAAAGGTAAGTAAACACCAAAATTGCATACCTGCCATCATGCAAGATGATCCAAATAAGTGTCAGAATGTTCGAACCATAATGCAATAAAATGATAAGTAAAAACCATAATACATATACTGCCATCATGCAAGAGCGTCCGAAAAGTGTCCGAGTGTACGAACTCTAATGCATAAGCAATGGTAAGTAAACACCATAATTACATATCTGCCATCATGCAACGAGGGTCGGAATAACTGTCCGAGTGTTCGAACCATAATGCAATAGAAATGGTAAGTAAACACCATAATTACATGTCTGCCATCATGCAAGAGGGTCTGAATAAGTGTCTGAGTCTGCCAACCATAATTACATGTCTGCCATCATTACAAGAGGGTCCGAATAAGTGCCCGAGTGTTCGAACCCTAACTCAATTGAGAAACGGTAAAACTAAACACCATAATTACATATCTGCCATCATGCAAGAGGGCCCGAATAAGGTGTCCGAGTGTTCGAACCCTAATGCATGAGAAATGGTAAGTAAACCCCATAATTACATATCTGGCATCATGCAAGAGGGCGCGAACAAGTGTTCGAGTGTTCGAACCCTAATCCACGAGAAATGGTGAGTAAACACAATAATTAGATATCTGCCATCATGCAAAAGGTCCGATAAGTGTCCAAATGTTCGAAGCATAATGCATTTGAAATGGTAAGTAAACACCATAATTACAAATCGGCCACCATGCAAGACGGTCCGAATAAGGGTCTGAGTGTTCGAACCATATTGTATTAGATTAAGTAAACACCATAATTACATATCTGCCGTCATGTAAGAGGGTCCGAATAAGCGTCTGAGTGTTCGAACCATCTTGCATTGAAATGGTAAATAAACACCATAATTACATGTCTGCCATCATGCAAGAGGGTTCGAACAAGTGTCTGAGTGTTCGAACCGTAATGCAAGAGAAATGGTAAGTAAACACCATAATTGCATATCTACCATCATACAAGGGGCCCGAATAAGTGTCCGATGTGTTCGAACCCTAATGCATGAGAAATGGTAAGTAAACACCATAATTACATGCCTGCCACCATGCAAGGGTCCAAATAAGTGTCCGAGTGTTCGAACTCTAATTCATGAGCAATGTTTAAGTAATCATCATCATACATATCGGCCATCATGCAAGAGGGTACGAATAAGTGTCCGCATTTTCGAACCCTAATGCCTAAGAAACGGTAACTAAACACCATAATTACGTGTCGACCATCACGCAAAAGAGTTCGAATAAGTGTCCGAGTGTTCAAACCCAAATGCATTAGATATGACAGGTAAACACGATAATTACATATCTGCCATCGTGCAAGAGTGTCCGAATGCTTGTCCAACAGTTCGCACCATAATACATTAGAAATGGTAAGTAAACACCATAATTACATATCTGTCATCATGCAAGAGTGTCCGATTCTGTGTCCGAGTCTTCGAACCCTAATGCATGAGAAATGGTAAGTAAACACCATTATTAAATATCTGCCATCATGCAAGAGCGTCCGAATAAGTGCCCGAAGGTTCGAACCCTAATGCATGAGAAATGGTAAGTAAACACAACAATTACATATCTGCCATCATGCAAAAATGTTCGAATATGTGTCTAAGTGTTCGAACCCTAGTGCATCAGAAATGGTAAGTAAATACCCAAATTACACATCTGCCATCATGAGAGAGGGTCCGATTAAGTGTCCGAGTGTTCGAATCGTAATGCATGAGAAATTTTAAGTAAACACCATAATTACATATCTGCTATCACACAAGGGTCCAAATAAGTGTCCGAGTGTTTGAACCGCAATGCATTAGAAACGGTAAGTAAACACCATAATTATATATCTACCCTCATGCAAGAGGGTCCGAATAAGTGTCCGACTGTTCGAACCCAAATGCATGAGAAATGGTAAGTAAACACCATAATTACATATCTACCATCATGCAAAAGGGTCCAAATAAGTGTCGAGTGTTCGAACTCCGATGCATAAGAAATGGTAAGTAAACACCATAATTACATATATGCCATCATGCAAGAGGGTCCGAATAAGTGTCCGAGTGTTCGAACCATAATGCAATAGAAATGGTAAATAAACACCATAATTACATATCTGCCATCATACAAGAGGGTCCAAATAAGTGTCCAAGTGTTCGAAGCATAATGCATTAGAAACGGTCAGTAAACACCATAATTACATATCTGCCCTCATGCAAGAGGGTCCGAATAAGTGTCCGAGTGTTCGAAACCCAAATGCATGAGAAATGGTAAGTAAACACCATAATTACATATCTGCAATCATGCAAGAGCGTCCGAATAAATGTCCGAGTGTTCGAACTCTGATGCATGAGAAATGGCAAGTAAACACCACAATTACATATATGCCATCATCCAAGAGGTTTGAATAAGTGTCCGACTGTTCGAACCATAATCCAATAGAAATGGTAAGTAATCACCATAATTACATATCTGCCATCATGCAAGAGGGTCCGAATAAGTGTATGAGTGTTCGAACCCTAATGCATGAGAAATAGTAAGTAAACACCATAATTACATGTCTGCCATCATGCAAGAGGGTCTGAATAAGTGTCCGAGTGTTAGAACCTAATGCATTAGAACTGTAAGTAAACACCATAATTACATATCTGCCATCACGCAAGAGGGTCCGAATAAGTATCCGAGTGTTCGAACCCTAATGCATGACAAATGGTAAGTAAACACCATAATTACATATCTGCCATCACACAAGAGGGTCCAATTAAGTGTCCGAGTGCTCGAACCCTAATGCCTGAGAAATGGTAAGTAAACACCATAATTAAATGTCGGCCATCATGCAAGAGGGTCCGAATAAGTGTCCGAGTGGTCCAACTCGGATGCATGGGAAATCATAAGTAAACACCATAATTACATATCTGCCATCATGCAAGAGGGTCCGAATAAGTGTCCGTGTGTTCGACCCATAATGCAAGAGAAATGGTAAGTAAACACCATAATTACATATTGGCCATCATGCAAGATGGTCCGAATAAGTGTCCGAGTGTTCGAACCCTAATGCATGAGAAATGGTAAGTAAACACCATAATTACATATCTGCCATCATGCAAGAGGGTCCGAAAAGTGTCCGAGTGCTAGAACCATAATGCAATAGAAATGGTAAGTAAACACCATAATCACATATCTGCCATAATGCAAGAGCATCCGAATAAGTGTCCGAGTGTTCGAACTCTAATGGATAAGAAATGGTAAGTAAAAACCATAACTACATACCTACCACCATGCTAGAGGGTCCGAATAAGTGTCCGAGTGTTCCCACCATAATGCATTAGAAATGGTAAGTAAACACCATAATTACATATCTGCCATCATGCAAGAGCATCCGAATGAGTGTCCGACAGTTCGCACCATAATACATTAGAAATGGTAAGTAAACACCATAATTACATATCTGTCATCATGGAAGAGGTCCGATTAGTATCCGAGTGTTCGAACCCTAATGCATGAGAAATGGTAAGTAAACACCATTATTAAATATCTGCCATCATGCAAGAGTGTCCGAATAAGTGTCCAATTACAAACACCATGATTACAATACGGCCATAATGATTACATATCGGCCATAATGTATAAGTGTCCGAGTTTTCGAACACTAATGCCTGAGAAATGGTAGCTAAACACCATAACTACGTGTCGACCATCATGCAAGATAGTTCGAATAAGTGTCCGAGTGTTCAAACCCAAATGCATTAGAAATGACAAGTAAACATCATAATTACATATCTGCCATCATGCAAGAGCATCTGAATGAGTGTCCGACAGTTCGCACCATAATACATTAGAAATGGTAAGTAAACACCATAATACATATCTGCCATCATGGAAGAGGGTCCGATTATGTGTCCGAGTGTTCGAACCCTAATGCATGAGAAATGGTAAGTAAACACCATTATTAAATATCAGCCATCATGCAAGAGTGTCCGAATAAGTGTCCGAGGGTTCGAACCCTAATGCACGAGAAATGGTAAGTAACACAACAATTACATGTCTGCCATCATGCAACAATGTCCGAATAGTGTCTGAGTGTTCGAACCCTAGTGTATGAGAAATGGTAAGTAAATACCAAATTACATATCTGCCATCAAGGATGAGGGTCCGAATAAGTGTCCGCGTGTTCGAGCCGTAATGCATGAGAAATGTTAAGTAAACCCCATAATTACATATCTGCCATCATACAAGTGTCCGATGTGTTCGAACCATAATGCAGTAGAAATGGCAAGTAAACACCACAATTACATATCTGCCATCATCCAAGAGGTTCTGAATAAGTTCCGACTGTTCGAACCATAATGCAATAGAAATGGTAAGTAATCACCATAATCACATATCTGCCATCATGCAACAGGGTCCGAATCAGTGTACGAGTGTTCGAACCCTAATGCATGAGAAATAGTAAGTAAAACACCATAATTACATATCTACCATCATGCAAGAGGGTCCGAATAAGGGTCCGAGTGTTAGAACCATAATGCGTTAGAAATGCTAAGTAAACACCATAATTACATATCTGCCATAATGCAAGAGGATTCGAATAAGTATCCGAGTGTTTGAACCTTAATGCATGGCAAATGGAGTAAACACCATAATTACATATCTGCCATCATGCAAGAGGGTTTGAGTAAGTGTCCGAGTGGTCAAACTCGGATGCGTGGGAAATGATAAGCAAACACCATAATTACATATCTGCCATCACGCAAGAGGGTCCGAATAAGTGTCCGTGTATTCAACCCATAATGCAGTAGAAATGGTAAGTAAACAACATAATTACACATCTGCCATCGTGCAAGAGGGTCCAAATAAATGTCCGAGTGTTCGAACCCTAATGCATGAGAAATGGTAAGTAAAAACCATAATTACACATCTGCCATCATGCAAGAGGGTCCGAATAAGTGTCCGAGTGTTAGAGCCATAATGCAATAGAAATGGTAAGTAAACACCATAATTACATATCTGCCATCATGCAAGAGCGTCCGAATAAGTGTCCGAGTGTTCAAACTCTAATGCATGAGCAATGATAAGTAAACACCATAATTACATATCTGCCATCATGCAAAGGTTCCAAATAACTGTCCGAATGTTCGAACCATAATGCAATAGAAATGGTAAGTAAACACCATAATTACATATCTGTCATAATGCAAGAGCATCTGAATAAGTGTCCGAGTGTTCGAACTCTAATGCATAAGAAATGGTATGTAAACACCATAATTACATACCTGCCACCATGCAAGAGGGTCCGAATAAGTGTCCGAGTCTTTGCACCATAATGCATTAGAAATGGTAAGTAAACACCATAATTACATATCTTCCATCATGCAAAAGGACCAAAAAAGTATCCAAGTGTTCGAACCCTAA
The DNA here is from genome assembly GCA_030407325.1 of Camellia japonica. Lineage (NCBI taxonomy): Eukaryota > Viridiplantae > Streptophyta > Magnoliopsida > Ericales > Theaceae > Camellia > Camellia japonica. Next base: position 6,215 of record JAPPVO010000017.1, on the reverse strand, counting down.
TACATGAGAAATGGTAAGTAAACACCATAATTACATATTTGCCATCATGCAAGATGGTCCAAATAACTGTCCGAGTGTTCGAAATCTGATGCATAAGAAATGATAAGTAAACACCATAATTACATATCTGCCATCATGCAAGAGGGTCCGAATAAGTGTCTGTGTGTTCGACCCATAATGCAATAGAAATGGTAAATAAACACCACAATTACATATCTGCCATCTTGCAAGAGCGTCTGAATAAGCGTCCGACTGTTCGAACCCTAATGCATGAGAAATGGTAAGTAAAATCGTAATTACATATCTTGCATCATGTAAGAGGGTCTGAATAAGCGTCCGAGTGTTCGAACCCTATTGCATGGGAAATGGTAAGTAAACACCATAATTACATATCTGCCATCCTGCAAGAGTGTCCAAATTTGTGTCTGAGTGTTCGAACTATAATGCATGAGAAATGGTAAGTAAACACCATAATTACATATCTGCCGTTATGCAAGAGGGTCCGAATAAGTGTCTGAGTGTCCGAACCTTAGTGCAAGAGAAATGGTAAGCAACTACCAAAATTACATATCTGCCATCATGAGAGAGGGTCCGAAAAAGTGTGAGTGTGTTCGAACCGTAATGCATGAGAAATGTTAAGTAAACACCATAATTACATTTCTTCCATCATGCAAGAGGGTCCGAATAAGTGTTCGAGTGTTCGAACTCTGATTCATGAGAAATAATAAGTAAACACCATAATTAAATATTTGTCATCATGCAAGAGGGTCCGAATAAATGTCCTTGTGTTCGAACTCTAATGCATGAGAAATGATAAGTAAACACCATAATTACATATCTGACATCAAGCAAAGGTTCCGAATAAGTGTCCGAGTGTTCGAACCATAATGCAATAGAAATGGTAAGTAAACACCATCATTACATATCTGCCATCATGCAAGAGCGTCCAAATAAGTGTCCGAGTGTTTGAAATCTACTACATAAGAAATGGTAAGTAAACACCATAATTAGATATCTGCCATCATGCAAGAGGGCCCGAATAAGTGTCTGAGTGTTCGAACCATAATGCATTAGAAATGGCAAGCAAACACTGTAATTACAACTCTACCATCATACAAGAGGGTCCGAATAAGTGTCCGAGTGTTTGCACCATAATACATTATAAATGGTAATAAACACCATAATTACATATCTGCCACCATGCAACACGGCCGAAATAAGTGTCCGAGTGTTCGAACCATAATGCATGAGAAGTGGTAAGTAAACACCATAATTACATATCTGCCATCATGCAAAAGGGCCCGAATAAGTATCCGAGTGTTCAAACCATAATGCAATAGAAGTGGTAAGTAAACACCATAATTACATATCGGTCATCCTACAAGAGTGTCCGAATATGTTTCTAAGTGTTCGAACCCTAATGCATGAGAAATGGTAAGTAAACACCATAATTACATATCCGGCATCATTCAAGTGGGCCCGAATAAGTGTCCGAGTGTTCGAACCCTAATGCAAGAGAAATGGTAAGTAAGACAATAATTACATATCTGCGATCATGCAAGGGGGGCCAAATAAGTGTCCGTGTGTTCGAACCCTAAATCATGAGAAATGGTAAGTAAACACCATAATTACATGTCGGCCATCATGCAAGAGAGTTCGAATAAGTGTCCGAGTGCTCAAACCCAAATGCATTAGAAATGACAAGTAAACACTATAATTACAAATCTGCCATCACGCAAGAGTGTCCGAATAAGTGTCCAAGTGTTCGCACCATAATAGATTAGAAATGGCAAGTAAACACCATATTTACATATCTGCCATCATGCAAGAGGATCCAAATAAGGGTCCGAGTGTTCAACCCTAATGCACGAGAAATGGTAAGTAAACACCATAATTACATATCTGCCATCTTGTAAGAGCGTCCGAGTAAATGTCCGAGTGTTCGAACCCTAATGCATGAGAAATGGTAAGTAAACACCATAATTACATATCTGCCATCATGCAAGGGTGTCCGAATATGTGTCTGAGTGTTCGAACCCTAATGCGTGAGAAATGGTAAGTAAATACAAAAATTACATATCTGCCATCATGAGAGAGGGTCCGAATAAGTGTCTGAGTGGTCGAGCCCTAATGCTTGAGAAATGGTAAGTAAACACCAAAATTTCATATCCGACATCATGCAAGAGGGTCCGACTAAGTGTTCGAGTGTTCGAACCCTAATGAATGAGAAATGGTAAGTAAACACCCTAATTACATATCTGCCATCATACAAGAGGGTCCGAATAAGTGTCTGAGTGTTCGAACCATAATGCAATAGAAATGGTTAGTAAATACCATAATTACATATCTGCCATCATGAAATATGGTCCGAATAAGTGTCCGATTGTTCGAACCCTAATGCATGAGAAATGGTAAGTAAACACCATAATTACATATCTGCCATCATACAAGAGGGTCCGAAAAAGTGTCCGAGTGTTTGAACTCAGATGCATGAGAAATGGCAAGTAAACACCACAATTACTTCTCTGCCATCATGCAAGAGGGTCCGAATACGTGTCCGAGTGTTCAAACCATAATGCAATAGAAATGGAAAGTAAACACCATAATTACATATCTGCCATCATGGAAGAGGGTCCGAATAAGTGTCCGAGTGTTCGAACCCTAATGCACGAGAAATGGTAAGTAAACACCATAATTACATATCTGCTATCAAGTAAGACGGTCCGAATAAGTGTCCAAGTGTTCCAACTCTAATGCATGAGAAATGGTAAGTAAACACCATAATTACATATCTTCCATCATGCAAGAGGGTCCGAATAAGTGTCCGACTGTTCGAACCACAATGCAATAGAAATGGTAAGTAAACACCATAATTACATATCTGCCATCATGCAAGAGGGTCCAAATAAGTGTCTGTGTGTTCGACCCATAATGCAATAGAAATGGTAAGTAAACACCATAATTACATATCTTCCATCTTGCAAGAGCGTCCGAATAAGCGTCCGACTGTTCGAACCCTGATGCATGAGAAATGTTAAGTAAAAACCATAATTACATATCTTGCATCATGCAAGAGCGTCTGAATAAGCATCCGAGTGTTCGAATCCTAATGCATGAGAAATGGTAAGTAAACACCATAATTACATATCTGCCATCCTGCAAGAGTGTCCAAATTTGTGTCTGAGTGTTCGAACCGTAATGCATGAGAAATGGTAAGTAAACACCATAATTACATATCTGCCATTATGCAAGAGGGTCCGAGTAAGTGTCTGAGTGTCCGAACCCTAGTGCATGAGAAATGATAAGAAACTACCAAAATTACATATCTGCCATCATGAGAGAGGGTCCGAAAAAGTGTGCAAGTGTTCGAACCGTAATGCATGAGAAATGTTAAGTAAACACCAAAATTACATATCTACCATCATGCAAGAGGGTCCGAATAAGTGTCCGAGTGTTTGAACTCTTATCCATTGTAAGGCTTCACTAAGAGGCTTATAGTTAATGACTAATCTAGGAACACCTCTTTCTATTTCTTCATTTTTATTGACATAAAAAGCAGTACAACTCCAAGGAGATCTACTGGATCTAATTAATTTTTTCTGGAGAAGAGTATTGATTTTTTGTCTTACAGAGCTCTAGATACTCTTTTTTCATTTGACTGGGACGAGCGCGAGTAGGAATCTTTCGCTCATCATAACCTGGTTCGTAAGGCAACGAAACTATGTGTTTCTTGCAATCCCAAAAGGCATTAGGGACATCACTGCAAATTTCAACTTGAAATTCCTTTTCAAGATTTTTAATTTTTTTGCTGGAAAGAAGACTGTTGAAGTCTTTGTTCTGTAGTTAAAAAACTAATTTCTTTTTGGAGAAAATTAATTTGTTTTTCCTTGAAATTGACTAGATCTTTAATCTGATCTAGTTCTTTGGTGTAAGGTTCTGTAATAAATTCGAAAATAATCTTTTGATTATTCAGGGTTGTATGTATGCCAATGGAATCAATTTGGAAATTGGCATAAGTAAACACAGGAAAGGAGTACCAAGAATTATGGCCTGAGACATGTTCTTAATAAGAACAAAAGAAGTTGGAAGACATAATCCTTAATTACAAATTAAAACTTCTGGTAATTTATACTGAATATACAACGAATTTCCACTTGCACTTGTAAGTGATTGCGTTGTTTTATGAAAGTATTTAGTTGGGATTAATCCTTCCTGAATACAATTCATATCTGCACCGCTGTCTACAAGAGCAATGGCATACAGAATTTACATTGTCCATCTTTATCTCATTTCAGGTGGTATAAAGATGTATTCATGATGAGAGTAGTCAGAAGATCTAATGCCAACAGTGAACATTGGAAAGCCAAGTTCATTGATGGTCTGCCTACCCTCTTTGCAGAAAGAATAAGGAAAAAATTAAGGGATAAGCATGGTAAGATGTCTATTCCTTATACAGAATATACTTATGGTCAACTCAATAGAATTGTTACAGAAGAAGGTCTTGCTCTGTGCAATGATTTAAAATTACAGAATCAAATGAAGAAACAAAGTCATAATGAATTAGGTGAGTTCTGTGAACAATTCGCCTATGATACTAAAATCTAGTATCCTTCTAAACATAAACATAAAAAACATAAGTATGGAAAATCTTCTAAAGATTATTCTAAAAAATACAGAAAAAAGAAGTATTACAAACAACAACCAGTTGTCCAGCAAACCCAGCCTTCGAAAGCTAAAGGGAAACAGAAAAAAGCTTATCCTAAGAAGGATAGATCTACAATCAAATGTTATAAGTGTGGCCAAGTGGGTCATTATGCTAATTGTTGTAAAGCTAAAATCCAACAAAAATTAAATGAATTAGCTTTAGACGATGAAATCCAGCAACAGATTCTTTAGATGTTATCTGAAGATTCAGATTCAGATTCAACTTCAGATGATGGTATTACAGCTTTGTATTCATCATCCTCTAATAGTGACTCTGATACTCCTCCAGAAATTTGTGCTTGTAAACCACAAATAAATCAAATAACAGAGGAAGTTAACTATTGGAAAGCAATAGTTGAAATAAATGGGCTTGATATTAGTGGTCCTAGTATCAATGTTCTTACAGATGACCAGCAACAAATGCTTAACATTGCTGACCAGATAACAGATCCAGAAATGAAGTTAAAATTTCTTGAATTATGTTATCAACAACATAAAAAAGAAGAAGTTCTACCGCCAAAACATTACAGTATGAAAGAAGTCTATAATCGAGTTAAAAGTATTTCTGAAGAAAAACCTTTAACTATCCAGGAATTAAAAATGGAAGTAAATGCTTTAAAAGTATAAATAAAACATTTACAAACTTCTAATATTGCTATTAATTCAGAAATAAAAAGAATTAATAATAAACTCCAGAATAAAGAATCTACTTCTTCAGAGTCTAATCCAGAAAAAGAACCTGATTATCTTATGCTTATGAATTCAGTAACTTTTCAGAAATGGTATATCAGAATTACTTTTATGATAAAACCTAATTTTATCATAAAAGATGCCATTGCTCTTGTAGACAGCGGTGCAGATATGAATTGTATTCAGGAAGAATTAATCCCAACTAAATACTTTCATAAAACAACGCAATCACTTACAAGTGCAAGTGGAAATTCGTTGTATATTCAGTATAAATTACCAGAAGTTTTAATTTGTAATCAAGGATTATGTCTTCCAACTTCTTTTGCTCTTATTAAGAACATGTCTCAGGCCATAATTCTTGGTACTCCTTTCCTGTGTTTACTTATGCCAATTTCCAAAATTGATTCCATTGGCATACATACAACCCTGAATAATCAAAAGATTATTTTCGAATTTATTACAGAACCTTACACCAAAGAACTAGATCAGATTAAAGATCTAGTCAATTTCAAGGAAAAACAAATTAATTTTCTCCAAAAAGAAATTAGGTTTTTTAACTACAGAACAAAGACTTCAACAGTCTTCTTTCCAGCAAAAAATTAAAAATCTTGAAAAGGAATTTCAAGTTGAAATTTGCAGTGATGTCCCTAATGCCTTTTGGGATCGCAAGAAACACATAGTTTCGTTGCCTTACGAACCAGGTTATGATGAGCGAAAGATTCCTACTCGCGCTCGTCCCAGTCAAATGAAAAAAGAGTATCTAGAGCTCTGTAAGACAAAAATCAATACTCTTCTCCAGAAAAAATTAATTAGATCCAGTA
>JAPPVO010000016.1:197081589-197104245 GCA_030407325.1 Camellia japonica | reverse complement strand
TTGATGCAAAGTAGACGATACTGCCTTAACTGATGCAGCCACGGCCGCCCTAAAAGCAAATTGAAGGTTGCAGGGACCTCTAAGACATGGAAATCTATCTCGTGCTGCCCCGGCCCAACCTTTGTCTGAACTTTAACTGTTCCCATCACTTCTCTACTTATATTATCATATGCCCGGATGAACTGGGCTGTTGGTACAAAATCCATGGTTTTCAAGTCAATCGCATATGCTGTCCTTGCTGGGCAGACATTAATGGGGACCCGGTATCAACAAGTACCACCGGTATCCACTTATTTCTACACTCCACGGAGATGTAGAGGGGGTTTATTGTGATTTATGCCTCGGGCGGAAGTTCTTTGTCTGAAAAGGTCAATGTCGGGGAACCTCCTCCGGAAAGACCAATCCCACCAGCTGCTCTGGCGTGGTTCTATTGAAAGCTTCGCTTTGTCCATGGCTGATATAAAACAGCCTCTCTATGCACCCGTGATACCATGAGCAGTCCCCAAATAGAGATGTCCGCTTGTATCTTTTTCAGCTGTTTGAGCACGGCTTCTTCCTCAAGCTGCTTTCTTTTGCTTCTCGGCCTCTCTATCCTTCCCTGAGGCCTCTGGCTGATCTAAGTGTGGGGGTTTGAAATACCGCCCACTCCGTGTCATGTGGTCGACCTCTCCAAGGTACCAGGTGTCATCAGGTTGGTTGTTCCCCCAAGCTTCATCCGTGTGAGCAAGGCATAAGTCCTCGTCTCCCCACCACATTCCATCAGCAGCTGACAGACATCTGTCCGGTCCTGGTATGACTGTTTTTGCGCTCGCAGCACCTTCCGTCCAGATGCCCGCAACATTCTCGGTTCCTGTGCACACAGCAGTTTCAACTCCCACATGGGCCTTCGCCTTCCTGATTCTCTCAGAATCTTCAAAACTTGCTTGTTCTGACATGACTGACTGTTCAATCATCTCCGTACTCAAAATGTTCCAATCTCGGGCGAAATCTTGACACCGGCGCCCCCCGGCGATGTGCTCTGCTCTTCGACCCTTCCGGCCGTCACCGATATTCTCATTCCTGCTGAACTCTGCTCTGCCTGAAATTCTCCTACCACATCGGGCTGATCGTCCAACCACCCGGTAACTTCCGCTGAATCCTCATAATCGAACCATGCGACTGCCGCGTCCTCTGGGTATTGGTCACTGTAAAACTGGAGATCGGCAAGGTCCTCCCCTACAGCTGTTACATCATCTGTTCCCTGCCCCAGACTATCTCCTTGGATCACACACAACTCTCCCCCTGTTGGCAATTCTACTCCGGGCCCATCTTGGCCTTTTGATGAAATGTAGTCACTCGGACTATATGTCTTCCCAACGTAACTCCCGGATTTTGCAGACTCTGACTCAGCAACCTGTTTCTCCTTTGGAATCTCCCTTCCCCTGTTCTTGGCGGTCACCGCCGTTGGCTTAGATTGGGTCATGGAGATGTCCATCATGCACAAGTCGGTGCAATCGGGGAGGAACACCTCTGGTTTAGGCAGGTGGGTAGGTGTGATATAGATACTAGGGTCGTAGGACACGGTCCCAGTAGGATGAAATTGAGTCTTTTGGGTGGTGGAGCTTGGTTATGTGCGGGAGAGGATTTGTAGTAACATTGGGCTTCTCGGGAGGCAAAATCACCCCATTGTCGATGAGATCTTGGATCTCATGACGTAACCAGAAGCACAGATCGGTGTCGTGACCGTGCTGTTGGTGAAATGCACAATATTTGGCCGAGTTATGGTAGTAGGAGGGAGATTTTTCTGGTAAGGGCCGCGGCTCCAGGGGCTTCAGGTGCCCTTTTTTGATCAAAACCCCCAGAGCTTTGGATAGGGGCATATATAGTGGGGCGAAGGTTCTGGTGTTTCTGGGTGGGTATTTGGTTGTTTTGTGGGTTGCTTCCGGACGCGCGAGCCGGAGAATAGTGCAGCTGCCGTATTTCTTGGAGGGGGGTTGGCGGTGACCATGCTTACTTCGGTGGTTCTCGTAGTAGTAGCGCCACTCGGGCCTGCATTGCTACCACGATTGAAAGTTCGTCGGGGTTGCTCCCGGTCATTATCAAAAAGCCTTTGCTTCAAGGCATCTTCAATCTGCACCCCCATTTCATGTAGGTCAGAGAAAGTAGGAAATGGGAGAACTATCATCTTTTGCATCAACTTCGGCTGAAGATTACGCACAATCATCCGAATCTGGTCTTTGTCCGTAGGCCTCAAGGTCATCATCGAAGCTTGGCCCTCCATCTGGTTACAAACTCTGAAAAACTCTCCTTCGGCTCTTGCCTAGTCGTCTTGAGATCACGGGTCGTAATCTCAATCTGTGTATTGTACGAATACTGTGCGATGAAGGCCTCAGCCATTTCGTCCCAATTCCTCTTGACTTCATCTTCTAGCTTGACATACCATATAGCCGCCACACCTGATAGGGTCCGGCCAAACAAAGACAACTTCTGAAGCCTACTGAGGCCCATTGGCCTTAGGACATCTGAAAACAGTCATAAGTGCACCACCATGGGGTCCCGGACCCGTCAAATCGATCAATATGAGGCATTTTGAATCTGTCGGGCAGCGTCACAGCTGCGTCTGTGTATCCATCTTCAATATCGGGATAGTCTTGACCCCTTGGGATCTCTTGAACAGCTTTTCAAGCTTGCTCAACTTTAGTGCTGTGGGATCAGTCTCGAACTCAAAGGGAGAGTCCGGTAGGTTGGTGGGTGTTTTTGATAGCTGAGGTTGGATTTAAGGTAGGGTTGGAGGTGGGGGTGGCCCTGTGGGAAGTTCCGTATCAGTCTGAACATTGGCTGTCTCCCCGACGTTAGGAACTCCTGGTGGGGGAGGAACTTGATGCGAAGCAGATGCTCCGGTCTGCTGCTCTAGCCTGGCTATTGTCTTTGCCTGTTCCTTTACCAGTGTGGCCTGTTGCCTGGCGAAATCTGCCTGACGGACGGTATCCTGCTGCATTGCTTTCATGCTTTCTTGAAGGTGGAGCACCATCTCCTCTAAACTAGCCATGCTATCCTGCTCTGGTTGGATTACTGGTAAATATTCTCTCCCTGTTGGTGACACAGGATCCTGATCCCTACTAAACACAGGTGGGGTAGATAAGGCCCTCTGAACTGACTGCTGTGCTGATGTCCTTTGTCTGACCGGCCTCCGCCTAGTAACCGGGGGTAGTGAACAGTACACTGGTTGTCCGTCTATCAGATCCTCAGATCGATGGAGTCGACGACCTCTAGTCCAGAGTGCTTGGGGAGTATCTACTGGGTCAGAAGCAATCGTGCTCAACTACCTAATAAAAAGATAAATAAAGCGTATAAATAAACAGACAATCGGACAGCATAACGGCATAAAATAAACATACAACACACGGTTGGATAACACGCTGAACTCGATATACTGTTCCTCAAATAATGATTACTGTTTCTGAAGTATTGCCCCCAAGTCTGAATCTGGTACCACAGATAACTGATTCCCCAAAATACTGTTACTGGTGCCCTCAGGCCTGATACCCAATCTTGCAAACTGACATGTGTGTTCCTGTAGAGATACACTAAAAGCACATAGCAGATAATGAGAGCCAATACACCCCTATGTTAGGGTGGGGTTTCCCTGTCCTATTTTGTCAGGAGCTAGGTTTCACTACGCACACAACGGTTTCAAACAACCTAAAATCGGGTAAGCAACCTGTCCAGTTGGAATGGTCACTATGGATTCCGAATATGCACTAGGTCGAATGGTCGAAAAGGGTGCCCGGTAAAACCGGGGTTTGCGTCCCATGCTGCTGTCAGAGCCCATAACCGGTCAGCCTTATGGTCATGCCTTGACAAGACAAGCCTCCGGCAAACCGTTCAGGAATGGCAGATGGCAAACACGGTGTCCTAGGCGCACCAATGCAAATGCAATGCAAAGAGACACATAAACGAAATCAAAACAGGATATCACGAGTTCGAGTCAAGCTCTCTAAACCTCCCCAGCAGAGTTGCCAGAAACTGTAACAAGCCCGCGGGGGACCTCGGCTACAGCTCGGACTCTCCTTTTTGTGTTGCGGTTCTAAATCTGAACCAAAGAGTCCAACTCTGGCAAATCGTTTTGAAGAAAAACAGATTTTTTGAAAAGTAGTGCCAAACATGGACTGCTTTGCCAGATTACAGAGTCGCCACCTAAATATTTTTTTAATGGGGGAATTTAGGAAACCCTGACTCAGTGTCGAATGCCACGTGTCCGTCATCACAAATGTCTTGGCTCGGGAGCTTGGGTACGATCGGGGAAGGTCAGCTATGAGCACCCCCTTTCGCCCGGTCCGAAGACCAGCCTTTACTAACCGTGATATCCGATTTTGAAAACATTACATGCTCTTATACCGGTTATTAGCCTAGATTCACTACGTTATGCGCATAGCAAACAAGTATAGACTAGGTTGCCAAATTCGAAAATAATCATTGCATATCTGTTTGTTTTGAAAGCGTTTCGGGTTTTGCTACTCGCAAGTAGGCTAAAATACGGATTTCAATGAGTTTTCCAACTCAAGCAACCCAACCTCCACCCACAGGCATTCAAACAGTTTATCACATAAGCAACTAGCCGCACGGTAAACCTACTGTCATGTTAACATTCACACGCATGTGAGATGCTAAAGCATAAAAACTCACCTAGTACTCCGTGCCAAAACAATGAACTAGTTAGTAAACATGCATGCCCTAGTTCATGTTTAAGATGACTAATGCAACGCATACAGAGTGCAATTAGACAGGCTCGGCTATCCTAAACATGGCATGTGAAATGCACGAGTAATACGTATCCAAGTTAGATTTGAAATACTATGCGGTTTGTATGATGTACCGAGCCCGGTGCATGTCAACAAATGGATGCACGCATGCATTGCATAAGGTATGCTAATTTTAAATATGCCCTAATCTACCATCATAGCAGGTAATAAAAGGGAAGAAAGAAATGGGGGTTGGAAGACATACACCACACTCACCCACATTTATTACAATTATGCCCTCACACAGAGGGACCAAAAGAATATACAGTCCAAATAGTACAGTCCAAATACAGAATGAATAAATAAATTATTACAAAAATTTCTAATGACAGGCTCGGCTATCCTAAACATGGCATGTGAAATGCACGAGTAATACGTATCCAAGTTAGATTTGAAATACTATGCGGTTTGTATGATGTACCGAGCCCGGTGCATGTCAACAAATGGATGCACGCATGCATTGCATAAGGTATGCTAATTTTAAATATGCCCTATTCTACCATCATAAGCAGGTAAATAAAAGGGAAGAAAGAAATGGGGGTTGGAAGACATACACCACACTCACCCACATTTATTACAATTATGCCCTCACACAGAGGGACCAAAAGAATATACAGTCCCAAATAGTACAGTCCAAATACAGAATGAATAAATAAATTATTACAAAAATTTCTAATTATCAAATTACTATTAACATAAAAGAAAAGATCCCCAGCCCTGCCTCGGGATGCGCGAATGATGCGTGCTTGAATCCGACTTGCTCGGAAAACCCATACCGCACCACTGCTGCCTCTGTTTCCACTGCCCTGCCTTTCTGAAAAAAAAAAAAAACTGCCAAAGTCCCCGGACATCTTCCAAATGAACTGCAGTACACCACCGGCTAGAGGAAATGACCACCGGCTGCTTAAATTGACCACCGGCTTCTCTGGAGGCTATCGGCTGAAAATATAGTGCGGTCGGCACATTATACTGCCGGTCGGCAGAAAGTTCCTGCAGGGGACAGTTTGACAGCAGCAGCAGACCAGCAATACATGGCATGGGTTTTTAGGCATATGTATGCACGGCCACTGCCTTCTACCATGTTTAGGGATTCAAGGAGACATGGCCCTTGGTTCTTCGGCCATCAACTATGCATCTTGGTGCATGATAGCCTAAGAAACCAAGATTGCATTTTAATGTAAAAATGCATACAAACACACAAATGAAACCAAGGCCTTATCATGTGTTGGTCAAGGGCCTTGGTGACCAAGAGTTGAGATAAGTTGCACCACTTGTAGTGTGAACTTCTCTCAGCCCTTATACTTGGTTTGACACCCCAAACCAAGATATGGAATGCTTGTACACAACAAGGCTCAAATGATGGAGCATGACAATTAGGATGCTAACACACCAAATGCTATGCAACTATCATGTTAGACATGCAAAATGCTAGAGCATGCAAGATGCAAAGGTCATGCAAACATGGGCCAATCAAGCATAGGACCATCATGCTACAACACTTAATGGATCAAACATGCAACAAGCATATAATAAACATGCAATGATGGACTTAGCCACAATGGGGCAGCCCTCAAACCTCCCTAAAACAGTGGCAAAAGTGCCCAAAATGGTGGACCAACACCTATGCAAATATGCAAGCAAATGGGCCTAAAACCAAGACATAGATAAGGGGCATTCCACTACCACCAACATGGCCATTCATGGCACGAATCTAACAACCCAAAAATAAATTTTCAGCATGCAAAATGACACCCAAATCCCCTCACATGGCAGCCCCAAAATGCCCCAAGCAAAACAAGCATGCATTAAGCCTATTCCTAAGCATAGAAAGGCACACTTTCAAAGTATGAACGAGGAAATGAATGCAAGCATGAGGGCATGGATTAGGGACTGAAATATGATCTAAAATGATGCCAAATCATAAGATTAAGGTAGACTAATCATGCTAAGGACTCACACACCCAAAGCTTACAAGCCCACAAGCAAGACAACAATACCAAACATGCCAAACATGGCAAAAACAGTGGCTAACAGCCCCTTTTCATGGCAAATCAAGATCAAATGCTATGACATGTAAGGCTAAAACATGAGGATATGGTAGGCTAATGGCATGACACACTTCCAAGCAAAGTAAAGCATTACAAAGCAAGTATGAGAGGCATGTTAAGGGCCATAAATCCAACCTAAAACAGAGGCATAACATATCATATTAACCACAAATATGCTCTGAAATGAAGCCAAAACCAACCATGCACACATGCTATTTTTTGGGCCAAAAACAAAGGCAAGCAAGGGACAAAGGGGAGAGGGGTGTCCCTCCCCTATGTACGACTTCAAGACACCTTCCTCACCACTGAAAACCCACTGGTTTTCAGTGGTGAGAAGACCAAAAACACCAAGTAAACAAAGCCTTACCAAAAAGACACCAAAATGGCCAAACAAAGCCTAAAAGGGTGAGCCTTTACTCAAACCACAAAATGACCTTAATGAAGGTTCAAGAGCAAGTAAAAACAAGAGTTTTTTCAGTTATAGACAAAGCTCAAAACACAAAGCAAGAGGGGTAGAAACTAGTTGCAAGAATGGGGAAACTAAAGTAAAGAGTTTACCCTTGAAGATCCCTTGAAGAACAGGTGGTCCAGCCACTCTCTAATGATCAAAGTCAGTCCAAAACTTCAACAAACAACCCTCTAAGTCTCTCAATCTCGAGCTAAGGTGTAATGGTGTGTGTAATGGTGCAAAAGCAAGGTAAAACACACCTTTTAGGCTCAAAACACACACACAAGGATGAGAGAGAGGGAGATATAGATATATATGGATGTATATCAGAGATATAGAGATATATCTCTGGTTTTTGCTTTCAAAGATTCTAACCCTAGCTCAAGGGAGATGAAATGAGCTTATATAGGCAAACTAAAGCCAAGACTTAATGGCTAAGCAAGACAAAAAGGTTCAAGGGGGGTGCAAAGGGGTCTTGGCTTCTTGGAGAAGCCAAGATAGCTGGCCAAGCTTCTCCAAGAAGCTTGGCCAAAGGTGCAAGCTTCTAGAAGCTTAAAGGGTGCAAAGGGTGCAAAATGGCCACACCTGTGCACGGGGGAATGTGATGGAGCATTCCAGCTGGCACAGCTGGCATGTACCATGTCCAGGGGTTCAAAGGGTGCAAGCCGGCCGGCCAAAACAGTCCCGGCACCAAAAAGTGCCGGTCGGCAACATGCAGTGCCGACCGGCCAAAGTGTTTGAGAAAACAGTGCCGATGGCCAAAAGGGAGCGGGTGTGGTGTGGGGCAGCCGGTGGGCTTCAGGGATGGCTAACAAGCCTCCCCCTACCCTCAAATGCAAAAACACACAAGTCTTGGTGTAAAACCAAGCACAGAACAAGCCGGTTGAGAGGTCCTGAGGCACAACGCGCAGCCGGGACCTCCGGGAACTCAAAACGAACACAAACATGGATAATCACCGAGCATTCCAACGGTGACGTCCAGGTCTTGAGGACGGTCAAAAATGGGGTGTCTACAACGTGGTCGTGGCCCGACGCGTGGCATACAGGCCCATCGCATTGTCGATAAGGATGGGAAGATGTTAGTTCCTATACCTGAACAGTTTCGTGCACCAGTAGGAGATAACGCCTCTAAGCTGGTCTCCAAGATTGGTATAGAGGTTCGAATGCAGTTACCAGACCTGAGCGTTCATAGGTGGAAGAAGGTGAATGATGCTAATAAGGAGTCGATGATCCAACGCTTAGCGGTAATTATTGACAAACTCTCGTTTGAAGTTGTAGCATTGTTTGTGATAAGGCTTCAAAATGCTACAACTTCAAATAAAAGGATATGACTGTTCATTTCTTGATTTATACTTTATTTTGAACATATTGTTTTGGACTATTGTTTTGATTTATACTTTAATTAGTTATGGTTTTCATGTTTAGGCTCTGGTTCTTTTTTATTTTTATTTTGCAGGATCAGTTTGATCTACAAGGCAATCAGACTGATGTAGCAAAGGCTTTAGACACACAGTTTGATCGACGATTGAGTGGTTTCACCTATAAGTTGCACAAACAATACAAGCAACTTAAGGATGCAAGAGGGGAGGATTACGGGAGAAGCCACCCACCTGCAACAGTTACTCTTAATCAGTGGACATCTCTAATTAACAAGTGGAATAGTAAAAAATTCAAGGTAAAATGTTTTATGTATGTTAATTGTCAAAAATTAAGTTTCTTCTTACTAATGTTATCTTTTCTTATTTTTATTGGTGTTTCAATTGTGTAGGAACAATCACTAGCTAATGTGAATATTAGGATGCAAATGAAAACAAAACACCGGTGTGGATCAAAATCAATCTCGGTCAGGGTACACAACTTGGTGCGTTCTACTAATTTATTTTATTGGATTAGTAGGCTTTGTTATTTAAATATTTGAAATAACATTAAAAAACAAATGAAGCAAATAATTACAAATGGCAAAGTGCCCGATTTAGCAGAATTTTACAAGTCCATCCACTATAATTCGAACACACATAAATGGATTTCATCGGAGAGCCAAGTTAATTAGGTATGTACAAGGCAATGTCTTTCAATTTGGATAAAATTATTTATTTTGCTGTGTAGGGTAGAATAACTAATACTTGTTTGATTTATTTCAAATTAATAGGACAACATGATGCAGATACAAGCAGAACACCTCTCGTAGACTAGTGCGATCCCCTTGACCCTAGAGGAGTTGTCAGTCAAGGTGCTTAAGCCAAGGCCAGGTTATGTGAAAGGACTTGGCATGAGGCCTTCTTCTTCTGTGTATACAACCGTTGCACCTGTTGAAAATAGTGACTATGTTCAACGCCTCGAGATGTAAATAACATAACAAAATGAACAAATTCCAGGGTTTGAAAAGTCAGAGAAGAAACAAAGCAAGAAAATACAAAGTATCATAGACTGTTTGAGGCAGAAAGGTATCACGGGAAATTTTGAGAGTGGGGAAAGTTCAGATTCTGATGGACAAGCTTCTTGGTTAGTATATTAAGCTTCTATGTTAATTTAGTAGAAATTTCTTCTTAACTAAGATAGTGAAATATGCATGTAAAGGCCCGAGAAACATCACAAACACTAAAATATGCACGTGGCTCCCAATTAGAAAACTAGTTTGAAATTTGCACTATTCCAACATGTAGGCATGAAACTAAGTCAAAAAATGAACTTTTCTAACGCTTAAGCTTGAAAATAAGCCATCGGGGGCCAAAATCGTGCAACAGCCACAAGACAACCCGGGGAACACCTTAAACACCTCGGGAGGGACCAATGTAAGTTGTGGAAACTTATGGAACTAGCACGGGACTCCTAGTTTGAAAACTAAGTCCAAAAATGCACTTTTTCACACTTAAGCTTGAAAATAGGCCATCAAAGGCCAAAATCGTGTAACAGCCACGAGATGGCTTGGGAAACACCTCAAAAACCATGGGAGGGATTAATGTAACTTGTGGAAACTTACGAAACTGGTACGGGACTCCCGGTTTGAAAACTAAGTCCAAAATTGGACTTTTTCACACTTAAGCTTGAAAACAGGCTATCGGAGGCCAAAATCGTGTAACAGCCATGAGACGACCCAGGGAACACCTCAAACACTTCGGGAGGGACGAATGTAAGTTGTGCAAACTTATGAAACTAGCACGGGACTCCCAGTTTGAAAACTAAGTCTAAAAATGCACTTTTTTTACACTTAAGCTTGAAAATAGGCCATCGAAGGCCAAAATCGTGCAACAGGCACGAGACGGCCCGGGGAACACCTCAAACACCTCGAAAGGGACCAATGTAAGTTGTGAAAACTTACGGAACTAGCACGGGACTCTCGATTTCAAGGCTAAGTCCAAAAATGCATTTTTCACACTTAAGCTCGAAAATAGGCCATCGGAGGACAACATCGTGTAACAGCCATGAGACGGCTTGGGGAACACCTCAAACACCTCGGGAGAGACCAATGTAAGCTGTGGAAACCTACGGAACTGGCATAGGACTCCCGGTTTGAAAACTAAGTCTCAAAATGTACTTTTTTCACATTTAAGCTTGAAAAAGGCCATCGGAGGCCAAAATCCTACAATAGCCACGAGACGGCCTAGGGAACATCTCGAGAGGGACCAATATAAGTAGTGAAAACTTACGGAACTAGCACCGGACTCCCGATTTGAAAACTAAGTCCAAAATTACACTTTTTCACACATAAGCTTGAAAATAGGCCATCGGTGGCCAAAATCGTGTAACAGCCACGATACGGGTGCAGGGAACACCTCAAACACCTCGGGAGGGACCAATGTAGGTTGTTGAAACTTATGGAACTAGAAAGGGCTCCCGGTTTTAAAACTAACTCTAAAAATGTACTTTTTTCACACTTAAGCTTGAAAATAGGCCATCGGAGGCCAAAATAGTACAAGAGCCACGAGTCGGCTCAGGGAACACCTCCAACACCTCGGGAGGGACCAATGTAAGTTGTGGAAACTTACGGAACTAGCACGGGACTCCCGGTTTGAAAACTAAGTCCAAAATTACACTTTTTCACATTTGAGCTTGAAAATATGCCATCGGAGGCCAAAATCATGTAACAGCCACGAGACGGACCGGGGAACACCTCAAACACTTCGGGAGGGATGAATGTAAGTTGTGCAAATTTACGAAACTAGCACGGGACTCCCGGTTTGAAAACTAAACCCAAAAATGCACTTTTTTCACATTTAAGCTTGAAAATAGGCCATCGGAGGCCAAAATCGTGCAACAGCCATGAGACGGCATGGGGAACACCTCGAACACCTCGGGAGGGATCAATGTAAGTTGTGTAAACTTACGGAACTAGCACGGGACTCCCGGTTTGAAAACTAAGTCAAAAAATGCACTTTTTCACACTTAAGCTTGAAAATAGGCCATCGGAGGCCAAAATCGTGTAACAGCCACGAGACGGCCTGGGAACACCTCAACCACCTTGGGAGGCACCAATGTAAGTTGTGGAAGCATACCGAACTAGCACGGGACACACGGTTTGAAAACTAAGTCCAAGAATGTACTATTTTCACATGTAAGCTTAAAAAAAGGCCATCGGAGGGAAAAATTGTGTAACAGCCATGAGACGGCCTGAGGAACACCTCAAACACCTCGGGAGGGACCAATGTAAGTTTTGGAAACTTACAGAACTAGCACGGAACTCCTAGTTTGAAAACTAAGTCCAAAAATGTACTTTTCTGCACTGAAGCTTGAAAATAGGCCATTGGAAGCCAAAATCGTGCAACAGCCACGAGATGGCCCGAGAAACACCTCAAACACCTCGGGTGGGACCACTGTAAGTTTTGGAAACTTACGGAACTAGCATGGGACTCCCGGTTTGAAAACTATGTCCAAAACTAGACTTTTTCACACTTAAGCTTGAAAATAGGCCATCGGAGGCCAAAATCGTATAACAGCCATGACACGGCTTGGGGAGCACCTCAAACACCTTGGGAGGGACCAATGTAAGTTGTGAAAACATACGGAACTAGCACGGGACTCCCAGTTTGAAAACTAAGTCCAAAAATGTACTTTTTTCACACGTAAGCTTGAAAATAGGCCATCGAAGGCCAAAATCGTGTAATAACCATGAGAAGGCCCAGGGAACTCCTTAAACACCTCAAAAGCAACCATTGTAACTTGTGGAAACTTACAAAACTAGCAGGGGACTTCCGGTTTGAAAACTATGTCTAAAAATGCATTTTTTTCACACTTAAGCTTGAAAATAAGCCATCGGAGGCAAAAATCATGCAATAGCCACAAGACGGCCCAGGGAACACCTCAAACACCTCGGGAGGGACCAATGTAAGTTATGGAAACTTACGGAGCTAGCACAAGACTCTCGGTTTGAAAACTGAGTCCAAAAATGCACTTTTTCACATTTAAACTTGAAAATAGGCCATCGGAGGCCAAAATCATGCAACAGCCACGAGACGACCCGGTAAACACCTCAAACACCTCGAGAGGGACTAGTGTAAGTTATGGAAACTTATGGAACTGGCATGTGACTCCCGGTTTGAAAACTAAGTCAAAAAATGCACTTTTTCATACGTAAGCTTGAAAATAGGCCACTGGTGGCCAAAATTGTGTAACAGCCACGAGACGGCCTAGGAAACACCTCAAAATCCTTGGGAGGGACCAATGTAAGTTGTGGAAACTTACAGAACTAGCACGGGACTCCTGGTTTGAAAACTAAGTCCAAAAATGTACTTTTTTCACATGTAAGCTTGAAAATAGGCCATCGGAGGCCAAAATCGTGTAATTTCCATGAGACGGCCCGTGGAACACCTCAAACACCTCAGGAGGGACCAATGTAAGTTGTGAAAACTGACGGAACAAGCACGGGACTCCTGATTTGAAAGCTAAGTCCAAAAATGTACTTTTTTCGCACTTAAGCTTAAAAATAGGCTATCGAAGGCCAAAATCCTACAACAACCATGAGACGGCCTGGGGTACATCTTGAACACCTCAGGAGGGACCAATGTAAGTTGTGGAAACTTATAGAACTAGCATGGGGACTCCCGGTTTGAAAACTAAGTCCAAAAATGCACTTTTTCACACTTAACCTTGAAAATAGGCCATCGGAGGCCAAAATCGTCTAATGGTCACGATACAGCCCGAGAAACACCTCGGGAGGGACCAATGTAAGTTTTGCAAACTTACGGAACTAGCACGAGACTCCCAGTTGAAAACTAAGTCCAAAAATATATTTTTTCACGTGTAAGCTTGAAAATAGGCCATCGGAGGCCAAAATCGTGTAACAGCCACGAGACGGCCTGGGGAACACTGCAAACACCTTAGGAGGGACCAATGTAGGTTGTGGAAACATACGGAACTAGCGCGGGACTCCTAGTTTGAAAACTAAGTCCGAAAATGTATTTTTTTCACACTTGAGCTTGAAAATAGGCCATTGGAGGCCAAAATCGTGCAATAGCCATGAGACATCCCGGGGAACACCTCCAACACCTTGGGAGGGAGCAATGTAAGTTGTGGAAACTTATGGAACTAGCACAGGACTCCCGGTTTGAAAACTAAGTCAAAAAATGCACTTTTTCACACTTAAGCTTGAAAATAGGCCATTGGAGGCCAGAATCATCTAACAGCCATGAGACGGCCCTGGAAACACCTCAAACACCTTGGGAGGCACCAATGTAAGTTGTGGAAACTTACGGAATTAGCACGGGACTCCCGATTTGAAAACTAAGTCCAAAAATGCACTTTTTCAAACGTAAGCTTGAAAATAGGCCATCGGAGGCCAATATCGTGTAACAGCCACAAGGCGGCCCGGGATACACCTTAAACACCTCGGGAGGGACCAATGTAAGTTGTGGAAACTTACGGAACTAGCACGGGACTCTCGGTTTGAAAACTAAGTCCAAAAATGCACTTTTTCACACTTAAGCTTGAAAATAAGCCATCAGAGGCCAAAATCATGCAATAGCCACGAGACGGCCTAGGGAACACCTTGAAAACCTCAAGAGGGATGAATGTAAGTTGCAAAAACTTACGGAACTAGCACGGGACTCCTAGTTTGAAAACTAAGTCAAAAAATGCACATTTTCACACTTAAGCTTGAAAATAGGCCATCGGAGGCCAAAATCGTGTAACAGCCATGAGACGGCCAGAGGAAAACCTCAAACACCTCTGGAGGGACTAATATAGGTTGTGGAAACATACGGAACTAGCACGGGACTCACGGTTTGAAAACTAAGTCCAAAAATGTACTTTTTTACACGTAAGCTTGAAAATAGGCCATCGGAGGCCAAAATCGTGTAACAGCCAGGAGACAGCCTGGGGAACACCTTAAACACCTCGGAAGGGACCATTGTAAGTTGTGGAAACTTACAGAACTGGCACGGGACTCTCTGTTTGAAAACTAAGTCCAAAAATGTACTTTTTCACACTTAAGCTTGAAAATAAGCCATCGGAGGCCAAAATCGTGTAACATCCATGAGACGGCCTAGGAAACACCTCAAACATCTCGGAAGGGACCAATGTAAGTTGTGGAAACTTACGAAACTAACACGGGACTCCCGGTTTGAAAACTAAGTCGAAAAATGCACTTTTTCACACGTAAACTTGAAAATAGGCCATCAGGGGGCCAAAATCGTGTAACAGCCACGAGACGGCCTGAGAAACACCTCAAACACCTCTAGAGGGACCAATGTAAGTTGTGAAAACTTACGGAACTAGGACGGGACTCACGGTTTGAAGACCAAGTCCAAAAATGCACTTTTGCACTCGTAAGCTTGAAAATAGGCAATCGGAGGCCAAAATCGTGTAACAACCATGAGAAGGCCGGGGAACTCCTTAAACACCTCAAAAGCAACCATTGTAACTTGTGGAAACTTACAAAACTAGCAGGGGACTCCCGGTTTGAAAACTATATCTAAAAATGCATTTTTTTCACACTTAAGCTTGAAAATAAGCAATCGGAGGCCAAAATCATGTAACAACTACGAGACGGCCTGGGGAACACCTCAAACACCTCGGGGGGAACTAATGTAAGTTATAGAAACTTACGGAACTAGCACAGGACTCCCGGTGTGAAAACTAAGGCAAAAAATGCACATTTTTCAACTCTTAAGCTTGAAAATAGGTCATCGGGGGCCAAAATTGTTAAACAACCACGAGAAAGCCCGAGTAACACCTCAATCACCTCGGAAGCAACCATTGTAACTTGTGTAAAATTATGGAACTACCACGGGACTCCTGGTTTGAAAACTAAGTCCAAAAATTAATTTTTTCAACACTTAAGCTTGTAAATAGGCCATCGGAGGCCAAAATCGTGTAACAGGCACGAGAAGGCCCGGGAAACACCTCAAACATCTCGGGAGAAACCAATGTAAGTTGTGGAAACTTACGGAACTAGTGTAACGCCCTCAAATGAATGCATATAAACCCACATTCTTGACATGCATAGACATAAGAGAATAAAGCATATTTCCATTCATCAGAGTATTAAGTACAAAAGTATTACATGTTGACATCAAAAGTAAATGCCCTACGGGCTTACAACTTTCCAAGTCAACACTTGGGTACAACAAAAGAAGAGTTCTAACTCTTTATACAAAATAAGCCCTTGGCTTGATTTACATGTAATACACAAAAAGGAAGTAACAATAAAAAGATCCTTCAGCCTCTAAACCTCCCAAGCTACGTCCTTGGAAGTGGCATATCACCTGTACCTGAAAATGATGTCCCATATAGGGTGAGCCAACGCCCAGTAGAGATATGCTAAACATAATATGAGCAATAACTAAAACATTAGCATTTGATAAATGTTTAACTCATATAAACAAACGTATACCCCTCTCCATTTCATTATCCAAACCAACTCATAGATATGGTTCTCTATTCATCCAGACAGTTCATAATGAGATTACAAGTCATGTCAACAATACTTCAATTATGATCAATTAACATGAGACTACAACTCACATAATAAACACTTCAACATTTCAAGTTCAAATGAGACTACAACTCGTATTATCATCATTTCAATACTTCAATTCATCTACGTTATGCAAACGCAATAGGATTTCGGGACTTTCACCCTGGACACTCCGGCCAACTTAGTTATCACTGGAGTCCATCCCCTATCTCCTCCCAAATCCGGTTTAGGAGTACATCCCCCATCTCCTCCCAAACCGTAGAGTACATCCCATATCTCCTCCCAAACAACATACATATACAATGTATTTAACACTTATCATATACAATGATCAAGCAAGGCACATATTCAATGTGTTATTTCATCCGTCATATTCAATGACATACTTAATTGATTAGTTTTAATTCACCTAATCATCATGCAGTGTCTACAACAATCAAGACTATCCTCCACCGATAGCCCAAAACAATTATTTTCTAACGGATAATAAATTATCAAACAGATAAATTATCTACAATTTCAAAGGTGAGTGATTAATCAATCCAACTCCACCATTAAATCTCATAATTACCCAATTTCATTATTTCCGACTCAATTTCATATTTCCATAACTTTCCCAAATTAATTATACAAATTAATTCATTACAATAAATTAGAGCTTTTCTCCCCCTTTTCTCAACATTGATCCAAAGGTCCAAATATCATCAATAAACATAAATATCCTCATTTTAAAGCCCAAAATACACATGTATGGGTCAAAAGAACAAAACCCCTCTTTATACATTTTGAAACCCTAACACCCAAAATTTCCCAAATTCAACATTAAATCAAAATGACTACATGTTTATGTCAAAGACCAAAAATATGAGTAGTTATCCTTACCTCAAATGAAGAGATCCAAAGGAGATGATGAACAAACTCGAAGGTGTTCCAAACCCACAACTTTTCGGATCAAAATGGAGGTCTTGGAGAGCTCTACCACTTTAATGAAGGCACAAGGTTTGGGTCTCACTAAACCAAGATCAAAATGTAGAGAGAGAGAGGGTTCTAGAGAGAGGAGCTCCCAAATTAGGGTTTTGAAGAGCTAGGGAGAGAGAAATGGTTGAAAAAGTGATTCAAAAATGGCTTCTCTCGAACTGACATACTACATAGCCCGCTTGAGTGTGGAACGCCCCGCTCGAGCATCAGACACAGACTCACGCTCGAGCATGAAAAACGCCGCTCGAGCGTCGAATGCACACTTCCAGAAGTTCTATAGACGAAGGCCCCTGCTTGAGCGTGAAAGTGGATGCTCGAGCGTCCGATGACCTGCATGAAAAAAAATACTGAAGACTGAATAATCCCGCTCGAGCGTCAAACTCCCCGCTCGAGCGGAGGAACAAAAGCAAAGGGCCAGCTCGAGCGTCAAAAGCCCCGCTCGAGCGTGAAGGCTAAAATCTGGGCATCAATTCTATGTTTCTAAACACAACCAACCTGTTTCAAACCTGCCAAACACAACCCAAAACTCGAATACAAGAGTAACGTATGGGAACGAGAATAAGACAACAACACATCCACGGAACCGAGTCCGGAATACAATAAACAAGGAAGGGAAAACCGGGATCGCTATAACTAGCACGGGACTCCCGATTTGAAAACTAAGTCGAAAAATACATGTTAAATTGTATATTTAATTGATAAGATAATAATTGTTTAACTTGAATTTTTTTTTTTTTTTTTTTTTTTTTTTTTGCAGATTCGATATTTGATATGGACATGTTTGGTAATTTTGAGAGCAGAAGCTAGCTTATTTTCTGTTTTTGTTCATATTACCTTACATGTATTTTGGTTACGTTGTAAATTTTATATTTTGTTGGTATTACAGGACATGTTTGGTAATCCACACTTGATATTATATTTTTGTTGATAGTAGTAGACATGTTTTTTGTAGATATTAGGAGATGTGTTTGGTAATCCGCATGCGGTTGATATTGTATTTTTGTGGATATTAGTAGACATGTTTTTTGTGGATATTAGAAGACATGTTTGGTAATCCGCATGCAGTTGATATTGTATTTTTGTAGATAGTGCTGAAATTCGATTGTGATGCTTATGAAAATAAATAGATTTTTGTATTGATCTGTGATACATATTTTATTGAACAGGTTATTGAAATTCGTAGGAAATTTTTAGTGACAAGAAAAATTTTAATTTGAAAATAGTACCCCCATTTTAAAAAATGTCGCTATTAGTTTTCAAAAAACATGACAAATAATTTTGTCACTAATGATATAGTACCAAACAAATAATTTCGTCACATTTGCTCAATATTTCGTCGCTAAATTGAAATATTTGGTGACAAAATATTTTTTGTCATTGAAGAATTTTCTTTTCTGCTTATTTTAGTGACGATTTTTTTTTGTCACCTTAATCTATATCATTGGTGAGGAAAACTTTCGTTACTAAAATCTATTTGGTGACAAAATATTTCGTCGCCAAAAACAATAAAAATAAAATATTATCTAATTTTAGTGACAAAATTGATGTTATAGAGGACGAAAAATGCAACATTTGGAGACGAAAACTTTCGTCGCTAAAAATGAAAAATAGGCGACGAAACTGTTTTTCGCCACCAGGTACTTTCAACAACAATGTATAGGTGACAAACGTGGTGACAAAATTTTTTCGTCACAGATCACTTTAGTGACGAAAATTTGATGTTTGGAGACAAAATCAATCTGTCACCAAAGGTTTTTTTTGTTGTAGTTAACTTTGCTCCGATTAAAAGGAAGCTCTCAGAGTGTTCTACCTTTTTATCAAAGGGACACAGGTAAAAAAATCAATGGATCTAGGTGTATTTGTAGAGAGAATGAGAGTTTTAGAGAGAGAGAGTCTCAACTTAGGGTTTTGAAATGTTTAGAGAGAGAGAGAGAGAGATAAAAAAGTGAGCCAAAAAAAAGTAACTTTACGGACTGATATATGCGCAGACTGGTTGAGCGTAGGACAGGTCGCTCGAGCGACCAGACATAATAAGTTTGATCACTCGAGTGCACAAAGTGACCGCTCGAGCGAAAAATACAAACTCCTAGGAGTTTTACAGATAGAGGATCATCGCTCGAGCTCAAGAAAGACTGCTTGAGCCAACATCGCTCGAGCGTAAGAAAGACTGCTGGAGCAAAGAATACCATCTCCCAGTATCTCTGTAGACTTATAAAAGTACTGGGAGTTCACAAAGACCACTCGAGCACAGGAATCACCGCTCGAGCGAAGAGGCAAAATTATGAGCAACAATAGTTTTGAAAAACAAGCTATATCAACATGTTCCAAATGCAACCGAGACACTCCAATAACCAAACTCAATGAGGAATAAGGAAAAATAAAGCATGAACAATTATATAAGACAATGAAACCTGAATCCAGAACATTAAATAGGTCGGCTCTAAATCAGAATTGCTTTATTTTTTAAAAGAAATATTATTGTATATCCATAGTTGTTATAGAACTAACTATTGTAATAATCAAAATCATTTTGTTCATAGCTTTTTCCCTAATTGATTATTTCAAAGTGGAAAATCCTACTTAAAACAATGAATCTTCGGTGAAAGTGAAAGCAAGTAATCATAAAAATGTGGTATTGTTTATTGTTGGGTGACTAAAGCCAAATCTTATAATAATTACACATTTAATCTAATTTTCTTTATTTTATGTAATTTAGTGAGGCTCACATTTTTATTTTTATTTTTGAAAATTATACAGATATTTCTCTTAAAGTTTCTAACTATTATAGGATTCTCTCATATAATTTTTTAAATTACACTGCATTTTTTCTTTTTTCTTTTTTTTTTCTTACATAAAAAAGTAATGCCATGATAACAAAATTTTAATAAAAAAAAATATATAAATCTTATTGAATGAGTGATTTCAAAAGGAAGGTATTTGAGATTGAATTTTATAAAATTAAAATAAACTTTATCAACATTGTAGATGAGATAACCAAAAGGATAAACTTTATTCTCCATTAAAAAAAAAAAAAAAAGCATTTATACAAAAGGACAAACTTTATTCTCGATTAAAAAAAGCATTTATGCACCACACCCCATTTGACATCACCGGTGTGATACCACCTTGATTTCGTCACTGGTACACCAAGATTAACCTCCTATTCTTATTTGCAAAAATTCCGGCTGTGTTTGGTAGATTTTTTTAAAATTAACTTCACTCTTATATTTTAATGTTATGTTTGGTTTAAATTTTTAAATTATGATTTTAAATTAATTTTAAAATATATTTTGAAAACATGTTTGGTAAAATAGATAATTTTTAAATTTTTGGTCTACCCGATCATCTGTTTAGACATCCTCTCGGACGTTCGGGCGGTTGATCGAGGTAGTATTTTTTTTTTTTTTTGTAATTGCCAATCGCCACCGGTTATTTGAAAAAAAAAAACTGTTTTTGATATTTTTAAATATAGAAGTTATTTTTTAGATTAAAATGACAAATTATTTTTTTGAATTAAATTTTAAAAAGAGTTTGGTTATGAGTTTTAAATAGAATTTTTAATAGAGTTTTGACTTGTGTGTTTGGTTATGAGTTATAAGTTTTTTAATTAAGTTTTGAAATTTGTTTTCAAAACTCATAACCAAACAACTATTTTCATTTCACATGCCACATTAAAAATTCAAAACTCAATTCAAAATTCTTTTCAAAACCCATAACTAGATAAATTTTCTATTTTCAAATCATTATTCCAAAAGTCATCAACTCAAAATATAACTCTATTATCAAATCATAATTCTAAAACTCTACCAAACACTACTTGCAATTTTCAAAATAAATTTCAAATCAATGATAATTTTATTAATTTTAATAATTAAAGTTATATATTTTTTTTTTACAAATTTGTAACTATTTTGTAAAAACACCACTGATTTACAATTTTTTTTTTTCTTATTATGATTAGAGTACAAAAATTAAATAAATAAATTAAAATATATGAAGAAAAAAAAGTATGTGTCCACTCAACCAGACCCATTGCAACTGTTAATGTATATTATTATATTATACTTATCTATTTGTATCTCTATCCCTATCTTGTATCTCTATCTCTATCTCTTTCTTTCTATCTTTTTCTATACTTATCTAAGTTGCTTTTCAGCTTGTATCTACAAATTTCTCCTATTGTATTCATTCATTCAATTCAATAATACAGATACACAATTCTAACATGGTATCAGAGCTATAGATCCTAAAATTATAGCCTTCTTTCTTTTCTTTTTCTGCTTAGTCTTGTACACAGTGGTACTATAACATTTTATTTAATCACCCAAACACTGATCGAACTGTTTTGCCATATTTTTTTCTTCAAAAATATTTTCCACAACATCAAACTAATCAGAATCTTCTCAGAATTCCACCAGTATCGATCTCATCACCAGAAAGTTTCTTACGCGCCCTCACGTGCCACTTTTGTGCTCGGCACGTCATTTTATTCTGCCTTCACTCGCACAAGCTCTCCTACGCGTTAGCCACTCCATCTGCTCAGCCGTCAACTGATCAACCACGTCAGCCATTTTCTCTCAGCCTCACGCCTGTTCTGGCCTAGCCATGCGCGTGTCCCACACACTGACGTCAGCCATAAGCTGCTTCCATAAGTTGCTAACGTGAGCCTCAGCCGTGCTAACGTGAGTCGCGCCTATGCTGACATCAGCTTCCCTCTTGCTAACATCATCCCTGCACCTTGTTTGGCCAAAATTTAATTTTTGGCTTGTTTCACCTATTTTTTTCACCTTTTCTGATCATTTTGGTCTAGTTTCCAACTATTTTCGACGTTCCGGATTCACTGGGGCACTCTGTTTTATCCACTTCTACTCTGTCATCACTGGTTCTCCTTTGTGATTCATTATTTAATCAACTCATGGCTCATTCAGACAGTTATCCTCAACACGGTCGAGATTCTAAACCCTCCACAATATACAGCTGAGATCAGTCCTTAGCACATATTGCATCTACTACAGTTGTCTCCGGTTCCTTATCCGTTGTTGCCCTGTCACCACCCTACATTCTTTGGACATTGAAGCTATTGTCAAAAAGGTTATTTCTACCATTGGTACACCCTCTAATGTCCTCTTAGTTACTCTAGGTACCTCTTCTTGGTATTTTGATTCCACTTGTTTCAACCATATGATCTCTGACCATACACTTTTCTCCTCTATTACATCTTCTTCTACGTTACCTATTATTCACTCTGCCGATGGCTCTCAAATGCATGCTAGTCATATGGGCCATATTTCTACCTCGATTATTTCTCTACCCCACACTTATCAGATCCCCAATCTTACACTTAATTTTGTTTCAATTGGTCAACTCTGTGATCTTGGCCTCACTATTATCTTTTCTCTAACTAGTTGTGTTGTGCAAGATCCGAAGATGTAACAGACTCTTGGGATCGGTTGTAGACATGGCCGTCTGTATGAGCTCGTCCACCTTCGC
>JAPPVO010000016.1:197005961-197081489 GCA_030407325.1 Camellia japonica | reverse complement strand
GAGTGTCAGAGAAAAAGGGAATGAAATTCATTGTGGGTGTGTTTTGAATTTTTTTGTTTAAAGAAACAAATTTGAGTCATTCATTTTCTTGCGGGTGACGTGGCTCTATCAGAGCCATCCCTCGCAGGAGCAACCGGAGAGAGAGGCTGGAGAGATTCTGGACTCGTCTCAAGGTAACTTGTATCCCCATCGTTTCCAATTGGTTGGAAATTTGATAATTGAAACCCTAGATGCTTGCTTTTCTATGTTTTGATCGTTTCTCTCGTAATGAATTTTGTCTTCTTTATGCTAATTTGATTTAAAATTTGAGAGAGTTGAAGCTTTAATTTGAAATTATTAGCTGTTGTTTGGAAATTATCTAATTGATTTCTCATATTTCAGACGGATTTAACACTATAAATCCTAGTCAGAACACACTACTATTTTTTATTTTTCTGATTTCACTACAAATTTTAGACACGATACTACTGTTAATTGTATGTAGTAGTTTGGTCTTGTTGTATAGTACCAGATAGTATTTCTGATGAAAAAATAATTTGATAAAAAATAGATTTATTTTTTTTAAAATTTTTTAATTTTGAAAATCAAGAAACAACAATCCGACATCTTTAGTCCTCGTTTGGCAAGTGAGGGTTTAGGTTGGGATTCAAAAGGTACAAAAAAACAAAATAGGCAAAATAAGTCAATAAGATAAAATGTCATATCAAACCCATAATTATTTCACTTTTTCTCTCATAAAAAAACTAAAAAGTTCTTCCCAAGTAAAACTAATTTAGCCCGGCTAAATTAACCAAAAATTCAAAAAGTCAGGCTAAAAAAATTCTTCCCAAACGAACCCTTAATGAACCAACCAAAACATTGAGAGTAGTAGACCTCAGTGAATTGATTTAAAGAGTCTATGAAAATGATTTCGGCCACAACACCTCTTGCTCTTGAGTGATTGCCTTTGTCATTTTACTTCAAAGATTCCTTGGCGGCAACAATGATTTGGAGTTGATGAAGTTTTATCTTCCAAAAGTGCATACCACCTTAGCTAGGTTGTTACTTTTTTAGTGTTAATAACTAACAATTAATCATGGTGCTTAAAATTAATAAAAAGAGAGAGGACATAGTGATCATTCAAGCACACATTGGTCCTACTGCATTGCATTTAATATCAAAGGCTTATTCAAGAACCTAATTAAAGTCTTCATTCTGTTTTTAAAATTCTTGTCCCTCTGTTCCCAACACAGTCTTAGGCACACACGTGATATGATTTTTTTTTAAAAATATGAGGATCTTAAGATACAATTGCACGATTGACAGTACACTAAAAATGAAATGACAAAGATTTTAGGACAGATGGTGCTGTGCCCACTACTTAAAGTTTCTAGCTACAAGGCAAAGGTTCTTGTCAAAGTTTGTTGTAGGAATTTCGGTCCCTTTGTTCTCATTGCACTTTTAGATGCACATTATAGTGAAAATTCAAAGTACGAGAATCTCAAGATATAATTATACGACTAAGAGTATATTAGAACAAAGATGATGGAAATTTTGGGACAGATGATCTTAAGTTGTGCCCACTAATCGTCGCTACAAGCTACATGGCATTTTTTACTCATGCAAGTTTATTGTAGGAATATCTAATAGAGGGGTCCTTTATTCCAAAATTTCTCTCTCTGTTCCCAGTATACTTTCAGCTCCATGATATGTAGTGAGAATCTTGAAACACAAAAGTAGGCACCATTATACATAATTGATAGTGCATCAGGAGCAAAAAGAAACTGATTTTGAGATGGAGAATTCTCGTACCTGTTAATTATAGTTTCTAGCTACAAGGCAAAGTGCATTTTTCGTGTGCATTGTTAAACCAGGTATAACCTCAGTGTCTATGTCCTCTTTCTTCTTCCCAACAGGCAATTCTCGGTCAAATGAATAGAGAAGATTAGCTAGTGCAAGCTCCACTGTCACAACACCCATGTAGATCGCAGGGCAACCTCTCCGGCCAGCACCGAAGGGAATAAGCTCAAAGTCTTGACCTTTGAAGTCAATAGAGCTTCCCAAGAATCTCTCAGGCAAGAACTCTTCTGGGTTGTCCCAAGCTTCAGGGTCCCTTCCAATGGCCCATGCATTCACAAACTACGGTTTTAGGTAGAACTTCATATCCATCTATCTAAGTTGTTTGAATTGCTTGATGCGGGAATAACAATGGAGGTGGAGGGTGCAACCGCATTGTTTCTTTTACTACTGCCTTGAGGTATGAAAGCTTTTCAAGATCATCTTCATCTACTATGCTCTTTTTTCCAATCAAATTTCTGACTTCTTCTTGCACTTTTATCATTGCTTTAGGGTTCTTCATTAGCCCTGTCATTGCCCAAACTAATGTGGCAGCACTTGTGTCTGTTCCAGCAATAAATATGTTCTGCAACAAGGTAAAAAGTAGACAGACGGTTTGCAAAAAGGGAAAATCATCTGTAAATTTGTTGCCCAATCATTGATTGAGAGCACCATGTAAATAATGTAATCTTTTTAATACTACTGAATAATTACACTCGAAAAAGATAATTGCACAGTCGTGAGTAATCTGGCCTGGACGCTCAGTCATCAAAAAAATTTATGACTTTGTGAGATAGATTACCATAAGCACAGCTTTAATGTGGCCCCAAGTGAGATCAATTGTGAACTAATGATTGTTTTGCAATCTAAGCAGGACGTCTATGATGTCTTTTTCCTCGGAATTTTGTCTTTTCAGATCTAGATGATCGTCAATGATTACTTGGTAGAACATAACGAGCTCTTTGAAAGTTTTCTCAAGCTGGCCTGACAATCCAGAGAGTTCATCAACCCATCCAATCAAAGGAAAATAGTCTGAAATGAAGAAGCTCGACATCAAGGCTTGAGCTTCGTTAAGCAAGCTGTGACATGTACTTCTTTCATAACCTTCATCATCATACCTCTTCCCGAATGCAATCCTGTAGATTATGGTGCTTGTGAGAGCTATTACTGTCTCACTCAAGTTAATACCTGTCACCAATTGTTTCAAAAACTTAAGCTACTAGGAAATTAACGCAATAATGTATAGCAAATAGATCGAAAGAATATGGAGCACAAAGACATAACAAAGAATTATTCAAAAATCTTAAACTATTACAAAATGGGGGCCTAATACTGTATGGTCAACAGATCGATTGAACAAAATGTACAATGACAGAGACAATGGTCCCAAAAAAGTAGGCTATTTGCCTTTTCTGAACTTTTTTATTTTGTTAAATTTTTTAGATCTATCTCGACTAGATAATTCTAATTTTTTTTTTAAAAAAAATTGAGTCAATTTTGAAAAAAGTTCACTAAAAAAGAAAATAAATCAAATTTTATCAAGAATTTTTTTTCCTGTTTTTTGTCTGCCTGAATTTGTTTAAAAAAAATCAATTTCTTTATACTTTTAAGGATAATCTAGTCAATACGAATTCAAAAGGTATAAAAAATTTGACGACTTTTAAAAAATTTACTAAAACCAAAAATCCAGCTCCCAAAAGATATATCAAGCTAACAAACCTTTATCCGCATAAGCAAGTTTAGAAAATTTCTCAATCATTCGATGCACTTTGTCTTCTCAAACTGAATGAAAAGATTGAACCCTCACTACAAGAATTTGCACTTTTAGCGACCACTTTTCACGACCAATATAAAAGTTGGTAGCTAAAAGTTATCTTTTGGCGACCAAATATTAATTAGTCGCGAATGATCATTATTTTTGGCGACCAAATATGAGTTGGTCGCAGAAGGTCATATTTTGGCGACCAAAAAATGAGTTGGTCGCAGAAAGTGGTATGGTTTTGGTGACCAACTACAAATTTGGTCGCGGAAGGTCACATTTTGGCGACCAAAAAATAAGTTGGTCGCGGAAGATCAAAAATAAGTTGGTTGTGGAATTGGCGACCAAAAATTTGGTTGCCAAAAAACTTATTTTAGCGACAAAAAATATTTTAGTCGCCGTATATTGAGTTTTGGCTACTAAAACAATATAGTCGCCGAATGGAAAATAAAAAAAATTATTTTTTATCTTTTGGCGACCAAAATTTTGGTCGCCAAAAAACTTATTTTTAGCGACTAAAACAATTTAGTCGCCGAATGAAAAATAAAAAATTATTTTTTTATCTTTGGCGACCAAAATTTTGGTCGCAAAAAAACTTATTTTTAGCGACTAAAAATATTTTAGTCGCTGTATATTGAGTTTTGGCTACTAAAACTATTTAGTCACTGAATGAAAAATAAAAAATTGTTTTTACCTTTGGCGACCAAAAAGTGTTGGTCGCCAAATATTTATTTTTAGCGACTAAAACATTTTTTCGTCGCCGTATAGTTAGGTTTGGCTACCAAACTTATTTAGTCGCCAAATGAAAAACTTATTTAGAGATGGGGCACTTACTAATTATAATTTTTTATTTAAAAAAAAATGATCAACATTAAGATAATTTTAATTTTATAGGCTAAATTTAAGCATAAGAATTATTGCAAAACATTATTAATAAAAACAAAGCAAAATTCTATAATAATGTATAATAGCTCGGTGCGAGATGTTGATGTAAGTTTGTAATTTTAGCACAAAAAATTATGATTCAGTTGATTCCTAATTTTAGAAAATAAAAATAAATCATTTATAGCACAAATTATTATAAAATCTATTAGAGTACTATATAATGTTGCCAAAATAAAATTTCCTGGGACCAAAATTGAAATTTGCTCGGCAAAGGTTGAATATGGAAAAGCAAAAAAAAAAGCAGGAAAATTAAAAAAAAAAAAATTACCGATCAAAGTAATTTGGTCACACATAACAAAACGATACTGTTTTGTTTTGAATGTAATTTAAATTAAGTGAAGCACAGTGCCGACAAACGGTTTGGTAAGGAAAAAAATGCCCTATAATAGCCAAGTGAAATTTTCAAACTCTTTTATACAGTATATACCACGAACCACTCCCGCGAACCACTCCTCACACACACCTCATCGTCGATTCTCCAGCTCCATTGCAGTCACCAAAGTCGCTTCTCCTCCATCATCGCAGTCGCGTGTGTGGCTTCTTCCACCAAGCATCAGTGGCGCTTCGAGAAGTACTTTGGCCTCCATTGTTCGGTATGTATGTTATCTCTGTTTCTCTCTCTCTCTCTCTCTCTCTCTC
Source organism: Camellia japonica (assembly GCA_030407325.1). NCBI lineage: Eukaryota > Viridiplantae > Streptophyta > Magnoliopsida > Ericales > Theaceae > Camellia > Camellia japonica. The sequence continues at coordinate 197,076,331 of JAPPVO010000016.1, read as the reverse complement.
TCTCTCTCTCTCTCTCAATCTTTGTATTACTCACATGGTTGCTCTCTATTTTCGCACCTAACAGCACCACCATCACCATTTTTCTGCTACTACCAGTTCGCCTATCTTCAAACAACCCCGAGATCAAGTATGGGTCCTCTCTTTCTTTGTCGCTCAATTTCTCTATTTTCCTTTGTTTTCCCTAATTTTCAAAACCAATTTTTTTGGTTTTCCCTAATTTTCAAAACCCTAATGAGTGAATGTTTGAAGGGATGGCCTCAAATCATAGTGCGTGGCTTTGGTTAGTCAATTCAATATATATAATTAAAATATTAATTTCTTTTCAAAATCAATACTTTACGCAAAATCCCTCTTCAGTCTATCAATTATTTGTTGATTCATAGTTGGGTCCATAAAAAGAGGGTTCGAATCAAACTCCATGCTTTATAAATGCCAATGCGAATAACATAAAATAAAAAAGAACATATGAAGTCTCTGGTGGTGGGTCCTGAGCTAGTGATTGACTATGTAGGGACCGCGGTCAGTGCTAGTGCTGGAGATGAGGGTATTTTTGGGGCTTAACAGTTGTGCATAGTGGTGAAGAATGTGAATGACGATGGATTTGTAAGGAGCTTAGGATGGGGAAGAATATTTGTAATTGAAGAGTGACTGAACGAAAAGTTATTTCTGTTATAATGCAATTTACGGGCCTATAAGTGACTTATTTATTGCAGCTAAAGAAAGAAAAATTTTAGTTGAGGAGGATAGTTCCTACACAGATGAGGGTTCTGAGTTTAATTCTTTTGTCAGTCATGTTGATGGTCCTAGATGGAAATTTTGTGAGGAACCTGCTGTATCATCAAGAGGAAATATGTTGAAATCGATACCAGCATCTGGTTTGCTGCGGAAGTTACGGTGGAGTACTCTTGGACTGCAATTTGACTGGGCCAAGGTGATTGCTAATTTCATATTGTTCTTTTCAGTTTTTATCTCAAATTGAGTACTATGGCCTTTATTTCTTTCAATACTAGCAACCCATTTGGACCATGATTGGTATTGCTTCAAGCTATGAGGTCACCACTGTGAATTTCTATATCGTTTGATGTCTATTAAACTTTCATAAGATATTTGCACCAATTATCTGTTTTGACCTGTGTCCCGTGTAAGTTTTTTCATCAATTGGCTTGAATTACAATTCTAGTACATATGTCATATTGCACATCTTTGTTTAATTAGGATGAACACCGGTCATCAATTTATTTTGAACATTGTTTCATTGTAGTTCTGTGAGATACACTCGTCAATAATATCTGAAGTAACTTTCTTACATGTTTGTACAGTGGAATTACAATGTATCTCTTCCACACATAAAAGATCCCCGATGCTCTTTGCCAATTGGCTAAAAAGATGGCAGCACCTGCAATGCCAGATGGGGAAGAATTTCGCCCAGAAGCTGCAATAGTGAATTACTTCGGGTTAGGTACTCTTCAATCATAGCTATCTTTTGAATGTTGTGTTTGGTTTTAAAGTAGATTATGAGAATTTGTGTATTTGTGTAGTTAATTTTTCTTCCTGAGAATTTAGTTATTGAGATGTTAGAAGGAAAGAGCTCATAAACTCAACAAGCCTAATTATTTAGTAAAAAATGTTTGTGCACTGCTCATGCTAGGTGATACACTTGGGGGCCACCTTGATGACATGGAAAAGGATTGGACTAAACCTATTGTTAGCATCAGGTATCATGCTATTCATTATACGCTCACATTGACACACATGCACACACTTCCAATAGAAGGAGCTAAAGACATTATATTAGTCGCCAAAAACATGTCATATTGGGTTGCTCAGAAGCTGCTGAATCTCTCTCTCTCTCTCTCTCTCTCTCATATGGGGGTGAGGTGACTTGTGAAGTGTGGAGAACATAATACCAGAGAATAGTATATATAATAAAATATATTAGTAGGTCGGTTGTATTCACTGGCATGTATGTATAATGTATGTACTTGCTCAACGACTTGTTCATCTCTTCCAAGCCAGCCCTAGTGTAGACACCCCATTTTTGACCGACCTTAAGACTCAGACGTCACCGATTGAGCGCTCGGTGATGTTGCATGTTGTGCTCGTTCAGAAGTCTCAGAGTCGCGGCCGTGCGCCCTGCCTCCGGACTCCTGAACTCTTTTCTATGCCTTGCCTCGGTTTGCGAACCAGACTTGGTTTTCTCTGTTTTCTTTCCTGAGGGGAGGGAGTAGTCCCGTAGACTATCTCTCAATGGCCGTGGGCTACATTTCGTGCTCGTAGGCCATTTTGCCCATTTCGGAGTCCGGTTCCCGGTTTTCGGAGCCGTCAGGCCGTGTGCCTCGGTTCGGGACCGCCAAACCATCTCCGATTTCTCCGGTTTTTGGCATGCATCTCATTTACTCCCTTTCGAGGAACACTGGGGTCTCAGATACCCACTTCGTGGCCGAATGCCACTTTCGGTGCTTAACGGCCTATTTTCGGGACCCCGAACTGCGTGTTTTGGTCCCCGAGCATTCGTTTTGCATCGATTTTCGTCCTTTTTTGGCAGGTACCTCTGTTTTATCATCAGGAAGATCACTGGAGGGTGGGAGGCCAGCAATTATCTCAAATAACCAGTTATGCTCCTCCGGCGCCCGTTTTTCTCACTTCCGGGCTAATGTTGAACACCCTAGGGCCATTTTCTTCCAACCAAAACTACATATTTGTGATGAGGGCACATGGGAGGACCCTGAAAAATGGTGGTCGGCCAGTAATTCTGATTTTCATTTTTGAGCCTCTCTTTCAAGTTGAATGTTGTGTCTCCTGTTTCAGAGTTGCCAAATTCCAACCATGGGGTCTTGTTCTACACACCTGGGAGGACACCAAAAATTGGTGGCCGGCCATTAATTGTGTTTCATTTTTGACCCTGGCCGGCCGGCCATGGGGAATGGCTGGCCGACCAGTGGGGTGGCCGGCCGGCCATCTTCAAGAAAAGTGCATGGCCGGCCTGCTTCCTCCTTTTGAACACTTTACAGCTGGGCAGCTGTGTCTCCAAAATATCTTTTCCTCCGGGGATATTTTGGGAGGGAAAGCTTGGGTGCATTTCCCTCCCCTTTTACACCCCCTTTTGGTCCATTTAAGGGGCTGACCCTCTTCTTTGTTAGGGTTAGCAAATTTCTTCTCAAGATTTCATCTCCATTTGATTCCATCTCCATCTCCAAAAACCTCAAAAACCTTCAAGTCTCTAGCTCATCCCTTCATCAACACCAAGCCTCACCATCACTACCTCCATTCCAGCAGCAAGGGAAGCTTTTTCAAAGGCTGAGGACCAGCAAATTCAAGCCAAGAAGCATCAAAAGACTTGTCTTCAAGGGTAAGTCTTCATTTCCCTTTTTCTAGCACATTTTTGCTTCAATTTTCTACCTTATTTGCTTATGGTTTTGGGCTCCGAACCCTACTGATTTTGTGCTTATTTTGAGTCCCTCTACAACATTGTAGAAGGGCTCAACCTTGTTTGACATCTCTATCATGCTCTTCTTTCAATACCTCTTGGAATGCCATTATTTGCGTACTTTCTTTAGCTTATGAGTGATTCATTTTTGAGCCTGATATAAACTGTGAGTGGGCCTATTTTGAGTTCCTCTTCAACATTGTAGAAGGGCTCAACCATGTTTGGCCTCTCTATCATGCACTTTCTTTGTAATTCTCCATATTTACCGTAAAATTGCATGATTTATTTGGCCTATTTTGTGATCTGATTTGGAGCATCTCATGAACTGATATTGTGCTTATTTTGAGCCCCTATTCAACATTGAATAAGGGCTCAACCTTGTTTTCATGCTCTGCATGCCACTTGCTTTGAATTCATGTTCTACTCTTACTTTTGCACGCTATTTTTAGCTCATGAGTGATCTGCTTTCGAGCATGAAATATACTGTGAGTGGGCCTATTTTGAGCCCCTCTTTAACATTGAAGAAGGGCTCAACCATTTTTGGTAACTCTATCTTACACTTGCTTCACAATTGCTCCAATTTACCGTAAAATTGCATGCTTTGTTAGGCTTGCTTAGCTTCTGTTTTCGGCCATCATCAGGCCTGAAAAGTGTCTTATTTTGGCCTACTCTTCATATTTTGTTAAGGGTCCAAGACTGTTTGATGCATCCTTTTGGTATCTCATGTTATAGCCTTTGTTGGCTTTATTTTGCATGCTATGTTGAGCATATCTACATACTGAATTGGGGGATGTCATCTACGGAAAATGTTCATATTTTTGGTCACTCTTCAATGGTGTAGAACTGTATTTTTCAGTTTGAGCATTGTATATATCATTTGCTTCATTATTCCCCTCTTTTCCCCCATTTTTGCATGCTATTTTTGCCATACTTGTGATTGTTGTTTGGCCATTCTTTGTGCTGGAAAAATGCTAGTTTAGGGGCTTCCTAGCGTCTCTCTTTACATGTCATGTCCATACTGCGCATGTTTGGCATAGCTGTAGGCCATTTCGGGTGCTTAGCATAGCATTTCGGGCATCGGGTGTAATTTTGCTACAATTCGGGGGCTGTTTTTGCATCATTTTGGCTGCCGAAATTTGCATTTCCCATATGCCATATGCCACGTCTCATTTCATGTCATTCCATGCTTTAATACATTGCCTCGGTTTGCGTGCCCGTGTGCACGCATTTCGAGGCACTTCACTTTTATCCATTGGCCTCCTATGTGAGTGTGGCTGAGGCTCCCTCATGTTGGTGTAAGCCCATATTGCATCGCACATCTCATTTTAGTCCTGTTGCATTCCGTATGCCATTTTCTCGGTTTGCGTGCCCGTGGGCACGTATTTCGAGACATCTCATTTTAGTCTCATTGTATATCATATTTCATGTCATTTCATGCTTTAATACATTGCCTCGGTTTGCGTGCCTGTGTGCACGCATTTCGAGGCACTTCACTTTTCATCTATCGACCTCTTATGTGAGTGTGGCTGAGGTCCACTCATGTTAGTGTAAGTCCAACTTGCATTGCATGTGCCATTTCATGCCTTAGGATCATCGCCTCGGTTTGTGCGCCCGCGTGCACGCATTTCGAGGCATCTCGTTTTCATAGCATTGAGCATGCTAGGATTGTATTTTAGTTGCATTCATGCATATCATGCATATTGCATCATGTTCGGGATAGGAGTTAGCCCGGGCACGGGAAACGAGGCACGTTCCGTACTCCGAGTGACGGAACGGGTCTCAATTCCCAAGTCACCGACACTCCGGATTATCCATGATGGAGTTAGGTTTTGTTGTAGCATTCATCTGCATTCATCCTATATTAAGTTGTGCAATCCGACTCCTCGGCCATCATGCATCGATATGCGTGATTGGTGGCACGAGAATCGAGGCATGCATATATCTGTGAAATACATTGCTATGCCCTTTTCCTGCTCTCTGTTGCAGCAAAATAAGGAATCAGCAACTTTTCGGAGTCTGGCGCGCATTTCGAGAAACATTGCAAACAGAGGCTAATCGGGGCATCCCAGTGGATTTCCGCGCAAGGCAGTCCAGCATACATCATTCAGCGGAAGTGAGGCAGCCCCTGGCTTGCATGCCAGTTTACAGTTTTTCTTAGTTAATTTGATAATTAATTAGGAATTTGTATATTATTCGGACTGTATTATTCTTTTATTTCGGACTGTATTATTTATTCGGACCCTCTGCGCGAGGGCATAATTGTAATAAGTGTGGGTGAGTGTGATGTATGTCTTCCAACCCCACGTCTTTCTCCCTTTTATTTATCCGCTTATGATGGTTAGACATAGGGCATATTTCAATTAGCATACAGTATGACAGCATGTTTGCATCATTCATCTGTTTTGCACGCACCGGGCTCGGCGCATCATACAAACTGCATTTGTATTTCAATTCCAAATTGAATACATGTTAGTTGTAGCATTCCTTATGCCATATTTAGAAAAGCCGAGCCTGCTATAGTTGCATCATTGCATGCGTTGCATTAGGCAAACCTGTATAATTAGGATCATGCATGATTTCTAATCGGTTTTTTGTTTTGGCTTGGAGTACTCGGTAAGTATTTATGCTTTAGCATCCTTGCATGCATGTGAGTGACTGCCATGATAGCATGCTTACCATGAGGCTATTTGCTTATGTGATATAACTGTCTTGAATGCCTGTGGGTGGAGGTTGAGTTACTTGGATTGGACAATCATTGACTGTTTGTTTTAAGCCCACTAGATAGTGGCAAAATCATGTTTTCTAAGCCCACCTGAGGGTGGCAAATCCGCGTCTTAGCCTACCTGCGGGTAGCACCATCAAACCATTTTCAAACAAACAAACAAACATGAAATGTTTTGTTCCAATTCAGGCGACTCAGTCTATACTTATTTGCTGCGAGCATCACATAGTAATCTAGGCTAATAACCGGAATAAGAACTCACAATGTTTTCAAAAATAAGATATCATGGTTAGTAGAGGCCGGTCTTTGACCGGGCGAGCGGGGGTGCTCACGAAGTGACCTTCCCCAATCGTACCCAAGTTCCCGAGCCGAGGCAACTTTGGTGATGACAGACACGTGGCCTTTGGCACCGAGTCAGGGTTTCCTAAATTTCCCATTAAAAAATATTTAGGTGGCGACTCTGTATCTGGCGAAGCAGTCCATGTTTGGCACTTCTTTCAAAAAAATCTGTTTTCAAAACGATTTGCCGGATTTGGACTCTTTGGTTCAAGATTAAGAACCGTGACATTTGAGTCCTTGAACTGTAGTGCCCCCAATATGAACAGAACGGGACTTAACCCTCCCGGGATGCGTTCGGGGACGTCTACACCTAGTTGTTATTCTCACTCTTCTTTCTCAAGTATATAAACTATATATAAAACATATTATATAGATTGTGTTTGGTACCAAAGATACATAGAGTCTTAACTCCCCTGCTCTAAAATTAATTTAACTCCCCTACTCTAAAACATATAATATCTCACCCAGATCATATAAAGCTTACAAGATTTAGTTTGGTTGCTTACAGTTATGGTTCTTTATGATGTTGACAAAGTTTCTAAGAACATTCAGCACTTGATAAAATGGATCATGGACTGTTACACATATTCATGTAAACTCATACTCTGCTATGAAGATGATGTGGACATTCTTGAACAAGTTAAAAATTGTTGCAAAGTTATTGAGGTTGATGCTCCTATGACTCATGAAGTAAGTATGCTCATTGATATTGAATAGTAAGTATGCTCATTGATATTGAATAGTAGTTGTTTCTTGGTTGCATTTTATGACACTCTTTACATTATACCAATCTCTAGAAAAATGATTGCAGGGAAAAATTTTGGTGAGTTAATTTGGGAAGCCATGAAGATTCAATTGATGTTTTTAGAAAATTTTAATCTCATTTCTTGTGGGTTCCTAACATGGTTGGGATTGGTATCTTCATTCTTTTAATCAAAAATATTTCATAGAATTGTTAACAGGAATCCAAATACTACAAATATATAGAAATATAGAAATATTGAGGGATTTTGTTGGTCTTTAGGTCCATTCACTATGTGCATTGTATGCAGTCTGCTACTAGGGAATCTTCTGGGGCTAAAATCTCATATTGTACCCTGAATTTTCTTTGACTCTTCTCTCCTACAATTTTGCAGATCATGGAGGTTCTTATTCAGATAGCAAGGAAGGAAAACTTTGATCTATCGATGAGTTTTGCTGCTAAGATTGCTACAAAGCCGAAGCAAAACCTTAGGAAAGCAATTATGGCTCTTGAAGCATGCAAAGCACACAAGTAGGATATTGAACAATAGATTTGCTGCCTTTGGCTTGTGTGAACAAAAGGTTTGGGCTTGTAATACAGGGTTTCTGGGATTTTTTTTTAAACCATAAATTTGGACATGAGAAATTCACTTGGGGGAAAAAAAAAGAAAGGAAAAAACAGAAGAAGAATTTCATTTATTACAATTTGACATTCTTGAAATGCTTGTAATGAAATGAGGATTAACAGCACACATTTATGCTTCTTCAGATTATTTTATATACGGGGAAAGTTTCAAAAGCTTCTCGTGGATTTTGTTCACCCCAAGCTGATTCTTCAGGTACTGTGTTTGACACTTTGGTTAAAATGACTTCATCCAAGATGATAAACCTCTTTGCTGACATGCCATCTATAATGTCAATAGGCCATTCAAACCTCTTTGGTAAAGTGTGCATCATATGACTTCATACATGAGTACTGGTAGAAAAGGTAAGATTATTCTAAGCTAAGAGGTTTTTAATTTCTTCTTTTAGTTTCTCTTGTGATATTATTATTATTATTTCTTTTTTTTTGGTATATTATTATTATTATTATTATTATTATTATTATTATTATTATTATTATTATTATTATTATTATTATTAATACTGTATATCATTATTATTAATATATAGTATATTATTAATAAACTGTATATTATTTTTAATTTCTCCTTTAGATTATACTGTATATTATTATTATTATTAGTTTCTCTGGTAGAAAAGGTAAGATTATTGTATTAATGTTGCATAGGTGAACTTTTCAATTGTTGTTCTATCCTAGCATATAAAAATTTAATGTTTTATCCTAATTATGTATGCTTAAGAATTTACATTGTAGGTTGGTGATTGGTTTGGAACCAATTTGCCTGTAGTTAAGTTTTTTGTAATCTTGTTCGGTAGATCAGTAAATTCTGTCACGAGGGTTCATTTTGCTTCCATTATATGTGAGGTGCACTTGATTAGAGGCCTATTGACGCAGGATGACTTTATGAAACTTGGGTTAATGTTGCCTACAATAACTATTGTTATGGATTTTATTATGGAAAGTTTCTAGGATTTGGGTTCTAAGAGGTAAAAGAAAGATTTATGTGTTTATAAGAAAGGAGGGAGTTAAAATGGAAAAAAAAATGGATTCTCTAGTGTTTACATATACACAAAAGAAGATGGGTAGATCTACCTATTATAGCCCATGTATCTGGGTTTTTATTTTTTTATTTTTTTAATGTCTTGTAATATTTGTTCACTTTGAAAAATGGTACCAATTTTATATCGTTTATAAATTGTCCTTTCTACATTGAAGTACAATGAAGTACTACTGAAATTCAAGGACCTCGGTAAGTAAGTGTGAATGGAACTAATGATATTCTCACTAGCTGTGCAGGCGATGAGGGACGTGAATATGTCTTAAGGCGAATTCTTCGTCGAGCTGTACGTTATGGAACTGAAGTCCTAAAAGCTCAACCTGGATTCTTCAATGGGTAGGAATGAAAAACTAGCCTGTAATGTTTCTTAATTATTGTTTGTAATTGCTGCAATGTATTATAGTTCTACTTTATATGGTGCCATGTTTAACTTTACATTTATTATCCCTAATTGCTGTATTTTTTAGATTACGTATGTTGTTCCTAATTGATATATATCATCTCTTCTAGAGGTTGCTTAATAATTGTGTGGAAATCAGGCTTGTAAAGGTGGGGGTGCAAGTGATGGGTGACATATTTCCAGAGCTAAGACACCATGAAGTGCATATCAGGGACACAATTGTAGCAGAGGAAACAACTTTTGGCAAGACATTGCTTAATGTAAGCTGAGCTATGTCTACAACGTTTTAGGCTTTTAGCTCTACCTTGTGGATAAGTTGAATTTGCTTCCATTTAAGCCTTTGTTTGATGTTTGGCTTGGATGTTCATGTTTGTGGAACATTTTTGAAAGAGTTTGTAGTTGGGTTGAATGAAATCTTGTTTGGACATCTTAGCTTTACTGAACATCTTGTTTGGATTTCTTAGCTTTTTTTTTTAAAAAAAATGTTATTGTTCCTTAATTGTGGTTGGGTTGATTGAATTTTGTTCAATATTGGATTGACTGGTTATAAACAAAAATGGATTGTTCTAAAAAAAAAAAGAAAAAAAGAAGAGATTTGGCGACTAAAAAATTGGTCGGCAAATTCTACACGTTTGCGACTAAAATCATTGGTCCGCAATTTCTTACCTTTTGGCGACTAAATTGTTAGTCGGTGATTCCTCGACTTTTGGCAACTAATCTATTTGGTCGTGGAATGTGACAATTGGCGACTAAGATATTTGGTCAGGAAAATATCACTTTTTGCGACCAAAGTGTTTTAGCGACAAAATGGATTAGTCGCAATAATGATATATTTAGCGACCAAATATGTAGTCGGCAAATCCAACTTTTCCCGACCAACAAAAATTTTGGTCATAAATTACTTTTGCCGACCCTCAATTGGCGACCAAAGTAGCGACCAAAAAAATTAGTCGCAAATAACTTTTGCCGACTAAAAATGGGCTTTTAGCAACCAATTTTTTGGTCGGCAAAGGTGTTATTTCTTGTATTGCCTTTTGGTGTTGAAGAGCTGAAGAACACAAACCTTCCTCATTTGCCTCCAGTAGTCATTGTATGTAGGGATCTAAGAAAAACCGATAAAAGCGAGCTGACCAACTGAAATCGACCGAAATTTTAGTTTTTGATCTGTTTTTTCATAACATACGGTTTGTTTTGGTTTTAAAATTTTTTATAACGATGCAAACAAGTTGACCGAATATTATATTTAAATATTTTTATATTATAATTTTTTGAGAAGTAACTAATATAATACACTTTTGTGATAAAAATTAGAATGAAAAACATTTATTTCATATATTTTCTTCATTTATCTTCAATGTAAATTTTTATAATCCACTGTAAAATCTTTTAAAATTCTATGTAAATTTCTCTTCTATATTAAACTGATAAAACCGATAAAACCAAATCATAATATACGGTCTGTATGAGTTTCTCAATCATAAAAACCGAAAGGATCAGTTCGGTGCTAAATATACTGTAATGACCCCAAAACGTATGACGTAATTATCCGTAATCAATTATGTGTTTATATGATTTAATTGAAGAATATCTGTTTGAATGAGAAAAATATCTGTTGAATTACAACTTCGGGACTGAAATTGAAGACCATAATGGGTTCAGAAAATGAAATTGAACACGCTTATGTGATACCGGGAATTTTTAGAACCATTTGGGACATTTAATTCAGAACTGAATTTTGTCTGAATCGCTAAGTCTTGTTTGGCTCAAGATTATGGCACAATTTTATATATATGATTATAGATAAGGATTGTGGCCTTGGTTGACTCAAAATAAGAGAGAAGAAAATATCTAAAAGGGAGAGAGAGAGAATTCGTGAGAAAGAGAGAGAGCAAAGGGGGAGAAGAGAAAGAAAAGGGGAATCAAGCTCAAAGCCTCTTCAATTAAATAATCAAGGTAAGAATTCCTCTCTAATTCCTTGAAATAAGGTTGATTCATGCTTAATCTCATGGTAAATAAGTGGTTTGAAGGAGAAATATGTTTAATTTGAGCATGCATGGTAGAAATTGATGATTCATGGTTGTATTTGGATATTTTGAGAGAAAAACTCCATGGTTTGGAAAGTGAAGCTTTTATGAGCATGAATATGGTTTTCTATTTTAATTCAAAGTTTGATTTTATATATATATATCTTGCATGTGGGTTTTATTTCTAAGTTGTGATGTTTAACTTAAGTGTTTTTCCAAATGTTTTGGCCTTGAATTTGATGATTTTGGAAGTTGATTTTGCAAAAATGGAGGCCACGGTTTGGCAGATTTTTGGACTGGTTTTTCTACCCAGATTTTCACAGTCCGCTCGAGTGGAGGTTTGGTCGCTCGAGCGGAGATTTCGCACATCCAGTATTTTCTCACAGTTTTCAGTCCGCTCGAGCGGGGACCTATTTTTCAGAAAATTTCGTAAGTGTTTTAATGCATGTGTTGAGCATTCCTAAGCCTTAATTAAGTTATAATAATGGGTTTACGAAATGGTAACACCATTAAGAGATTACATGTATGTGTTCACCTTATGTGTTATGAGATCATGTCATAATGTTGATGATTGCAGGTCAAACTTTGAAGACCGTGCAACCGGTTTCGGAAACCCACTGTAAGTAACATTCTGTAAAGTTATGTTCTTATAAAGTACGTTCTGAAAATGCTATGCTATGTTATGATTTGTGAAACGTTAATGTTTTCTGTGAACGAATGTCCTATTTGCGAATCTAGTATGGCATCCATAGAGAGTCCCAAGTCATTGGGGACGACATGAAAATGCGGGTCCATGACTAGTTTGCGAGATCTCGTGAGTCACTTCATTGTGACGATATGTGTTTAATCAGTATCCGGAACTGATTACTCTAGTCGGAAGACGTTTTGTTATGTTTATGTTCTGTGGAGTCTGCCATTATTATGTTCTTATACGAGTTGGTTATGTATATGAATGTTATGTTTATGGATTTATACGAAATGTTGGAGTTCGTTCACTAACCTCTTTACGTTAATGTTACTTGCTGGGCTTTAGCTCACCCCTGTATATATGTATTTATAGGTGAGCATTCTGGGAGCCAAGCCTAGGCGGAGTCCGAGTCGAGCCGCCGTTTTGAAAGCCTACCTGTGTTTTGGTGCCTCCAAGCTGGGGCTAGGCCTGGGAGGCCGTTTTGAGAGATTGTCTTGTTAAGTCGTATATGTGGCAGAGGCCTATATGTTTATATGTTTTGTACATGAATTTTTTTGATACATGTTATGTACAGTAAGTGGGTAAATTAACACATTTTGGCATGTAAATACTTGTTCATATTTATGCACAGCTCTTTGGACTATGGTTATTTGTTTTCGCTTCCGCGAGCCCCGTTTATGTATGTTTTGTACAGGAAGGCCTGTGGTAATCCAGGATTACTGGCCGGTTACGATGCCAAACTTTTAGGGGCGGGTTTGGGTCGTGAAAGAATGGTATCAGAGCGCACGAGTTAATTTACCCACACACGTGTCCATAAGAGCTGTAGGGTGTCCTAGAAAGAAATAGAGCATGGCATGAGCATATGTGCATGTGTGTGTGTGTTTTATGAATATGAAGAACAAGAACTGTAGATGATAAGACAACAGAGGAATCACTATGTTGAGAATGAAATATTTTATCTGCTATGGGTTCTATAGACCAATGGAGCCTACCAATGCAAGGAATGTAGATGAGACTGAATCTTCTGATGCTAGAATGACTCGGTTAGAAAGAATGGTAGAAGCTTTGACTAGGTTGGTTAGACAACAACTAGAGCAAGGCCAACCACCACAGAGACAACCATTTCCGCCTCCTCCTCCACCACCTAATCAAGTGGAACCGATGAATAATGATGATGTTATCACGTTGACATAGAAATACAAGAAACTGAAACCACCAGAGTTTGCAGGGGGAATTGAACCCTTAAAATCAGAAGCATGGGTATTAGAAACAGAAAAGATCTTTGAAGTATTTCCATGTACTGATGTGTATAAAGTTCTGTTAGCAACATTTACTCTGACAGAAGAAGCTCGAAGATGGTGGATGCTTGCTCGAAATGAAAATAGGGATTTGACATGGGACCGATTCAAGGATATGTTTTATGAAAAATACTTTCCACAATGTATGCGAGACAGGAAAATATCTGAATTTGAACAGCTAAAGCAGGGTACAATGTCAGTAGCAGAGTATGAAAGTAAGTTTACTGAATTAGCTCGTTATGCCCCACATATGGTTGACACGGAATATAAAAAGGCAAGAAAATTTGAGGGTGGCCTACATGTCGAGGTACTGGATAGGGTGAACGTGTTGAAATTGGAAAAGTATGTCGATGTACTTGATAGAGCCTTGATGGCTGAAACAAATATTGCTACCTTGAAAATGTCCAAGTCAACAATGACCGAAGCAGAGAGTAAGAGATTCAAGAAACAGAAAATAGAAACAGTTGGTGAATCAATGACTTCTGTGAATGAAAATTTGGCTTCAAGGTTTAGTGACAATACAAAAAGGGAAAGTGGAGGAAGTGTAGGTATGCCCATTTGTAAGGAATGTGGGAAGCAGCATTGGGGCGTTTGTCGCCGTATATCAGGAGCATGTTTCAAATGTGGACAGAAGGGACATTTAGCCAAAACCTGTCCACAAGCCTATTCAAGTAAGGAGAGCCCTACTGTTAGTGGAGTTAATTCAGCAACAATACCACGGACAACTACAACATCGACTCCTGAAGGGAATACTTTGAGACAAGGAAGGGTTTTCACCCTAATTTCAGAAAAGACACCGAATACTGGAAAAGCGAATACAGGTATGATTTTATTATCTATTGTTATGTTGGTGATATTACCTATGCAATGGAGGAATATTGAACATGTGACTGTGACGGAACAAATTATACGTAAATTTTGTGCAATCAATTGAATATGAATGACATGGACTAAATTGCCTATGACTATGATGAAACAAAATGGCTATGACTTTTGATGGAACTGATTTGGTGGACACATATGAATGTTTTCTACAGTACCGGACTGCATTGCTAAGAAATGACAAATTAAAACCGTGTTGACCATTTGGATGTATATGAATTATGTTATGAATTGAATTTATGAACATTACCCTTGCTATGGATTGTTACGTCTATGTTATTACCTTTGCATGGAGTGCGATGGAATTTGTTAGTTGACTTCAGTCTTATGTACACGATACGTTCATTATGTGTTTGACTCCTATGATATAGAACTGTCGAGTTGTTCTCTTTGTATGATGATACTTGTGAACTACTGAATGGTTATGGAATATTAGATTTCTGATTGAGATCATGCCAGGATAAGCAAAGTTTGGAGGACCAAACTTCTTAAGGTGGGGAGAATGTAATGACCCCAAAACGTATGACGTAATTATCCGTAATCAATTATGTGTTTATATGATTTAATTGAAGAATATCTGTTTGAATGAGAAAAATATCTGTTGGCATTACAACTTCGGGACTGAAATTGAAGACCATAATGGGTTCAGAAAATGAAATTGAACACGCTTATGTGATACCGGGAATTTTTAGAACCATTTGGGACATTTAATTCAGAACTGAATTTCGTCTGAATCGCTAAGTCTTGTTTGGCTCAAGATTATGGCACAATTTTATATATATGATTATAGATAAGGATTGTGGCCTTGGTTGACTCAAAATAAAGAAAGAAGAAAATATCTAAAGAGGGAGGGAGAGAGAGAGAGAATTCGTGAGAAAGAGAGAGAGAAAGGGGGAGAAGAGAAAGAAAAGGGGAATCAAGCTCAAACCCTCTTCAATTAAATAATCAAGGTAGGAATTCCTCTCTAATTCCTTGAAATAAGGTTGATTCATGCTTAATCTCATGGTAAATGAGTGGTTTGAAGGGGAAATATGTTTAATTTGAGCATGCATGGTAGAAATTGATGATTCATGGTTGTATTTGGATATTTTGAGAGAGAAACTCCATGGTTTGGAAAGTGAAGCTTTTATGAGCATGAATATGGTTTTCTATTTTAATTCAAAGTTTGATTTTATATATATATCTTGCATGTGGGTTTTATTTCTAAGTGTTGATGTTTAACTTAAGTGTTTTTCCAAATGTTTTGGCCTTGAATTTGATGATTTTGGAAGTTGATTTTGCAAAAATGGAGGCCACGGTTTGGCAGATTTTTGGACTGGTTTTTCTACCCAGATTTTTACAGTCCGCTCGAGCGGAGGTTTGGCCGCTCGAGCGGAGATTTCGCACATCCAGTATTTTCTCACAGTTTTCAGTCCGCTCGAGCGTGGGTTTTGCCGCTCGAGCGGGGTCCTATTTTTCAGAAAATTTCGTAAGTGTTTTAATGCATGTGTTGAGCATTCCTAAGCCTCAATTAAGTTATAATAATGGGTTTACGAAATGGTAACACCATTAAGAGATTACATGTATGTGTTCACCTTATGTGTTATGAGATCATGTTATAATGTTGATGATTGCAGGTCAAACTTTGAAGATCGTGCAACCGGTTTCGGAAACCCACTGTAAGTAACATTTCTGTAAAGTTATGTTCTTATATAAAGTACGTTCTGAAAATGCTATGCTATGTTATGATTTCTGAAACGTTAATGTTTTCTGTGAACGAATGTCCTATTTGCGAATCTAGTATGGCATCCATAGAGAGTCCCAAGTCATGGGGGACGGCATGAAAATGCGGGTCCATGACTAGTTTGCGAGATCTCGTGAGTCACTTCATTGTGACGATATGTGTTTAATCAGTATCCGGAACTGATTACTCTAGTCGGAAGACGTTCTGTTATGTTTATGTTCTGTGGAGTATGCCATTATTATGTTCTTATATGAGTTGGTTATGTATATGAATGTTATGTTTTATGGATTTATACGAAATGTTGGAGTTCGTTCACTAACCTCTTTACGTTAATGTTACTTGCTGGGCTTTAGCTCACCCCTGTATATATGTATTTATAGGTGAGCATTCTGGGAGCCAAGCCTAGGCGGAGTTCGAGTCGAGCCGCCGTTTTGAAAGCCTACCTGTGTTTTGGTGCCTCCGAGCTGGGGCTAGGCCTGGGAGGCCGTTTTGAGAGATTGTCTTGTTAAGTCGTATATGTGACAGAAGCCTATATGTTTATATGTTTTGTACATGAATTTTTTTGATACATGTTATGTACAGTAAGTGGGTAAATTAACACATTTTGGCATGTAAATACTTGTTCATATTTATGCACAGCTCTTTGGACTATGGTTATTTGTTTTCGCTTCCGCGAGCCCCGTTTATGTATGTTTTGTACAGGAAAGCCTGTGGTAATCCAGGATTACTGGCCGGTTACGATGCCAAACTTTTAGGGGCGGGTTTGGGTCGTGACATATACTCTTAACACCAACTGAACTAAACCATTTATGCCCCTAATTGTATGGTGTAAAAGCCAAGTCCAAGCCATTGTAAGAGTTTTTGCTGACCAACCATGAAAGGTCTGCTAGAAAACTCAAGATCATGGGTCTTCAAACCTCTTTTGCCAATTTTGCTGAAGAAACTGTTGGAAAATGGTTTGGAAACCATTAATAAGTGAATGAGAAATTGACTTCAAAGTGCACCATTTCAGAATAGTTTTAAAACAAAATTTATGCAATATAAAAGTTGATTTTTATTTAAATAATTAGTTATTTTTTGGGTCAAAATTAAATCGGATTCAAAATAAAATTCGAACCTATTTGTGAGAACAGTTGTGTCTATTCAATTGCACTTATTCAATGTAAGATGTGTCTCTTTATCGGAAAATCACCATGACTATTCGAAGAGCCACCAATTCACCTATATAAATAGCCCTCCATTGCATTCATTAAGAATCGAATTCATCTTGTGTTTCTTTTCTTCTACGCTTTGTCTTTTCAGTAAGAGAATTTTGCATAATAAGATTTGTCAGACTGTCGTGGTAGTGTTGCTTCTGCAAGGTTCGATTGTTATATATTAGGAGACGAACGTTCAATAAAAAACTCGTGAGCACCGTAACGGGGGAAAAATTTGTCTTCAAACAAATTCGGTATTGGATTTTTACAGATTTCAAGTTGTTTGGTTAAAATCTTGTTTCTGTTTTTTATACAAACTATATTTTCTGGTTTGATTATTTAAAAAAAAAAAAACTTTTATTTTGTAATTCAATTAATTTGTTGTGTACTGTGAGTTATCAAATCTGTTTGATACAGTCAGTTTGAGATTTCGTTCACCACTAAATGTGAAACGTCACTTACCATCGAAGTAGGCAATTTATAACTTTGATTCATGGTGTTCACAAATCACGGCTATTACCTCATTGTAGTTTTATTAGATTATATTTGTGCAATTTTATATGTGTTTGTGTTAGGTCTAATTTATTTATTTATTTATAGAATTGTCATTATGCATATGATTAATCTACTGTGTACTGTGTGCATTTAACAGAAATTGTTTCGGTTAGAGTTTATGTTTTTGTTATATTACTCTGTTATGAGAAACTGTTTAAGATCGAGATTATTTATGTTTCATAGAAAATCTAATTTGTTTAATTTTTGTCTGAATAAATGATTCATTTTATTCCAACAGAATCCACCAGGGTTGGAATAGAGCCGAATCGTAAGGACATGAGAGGACCGTATTTCTTGGAGAGTTGCCAGAGGTAACGGTGAAAGGCTGAGTTATCGAGCTGGTGCAAATTTCCGATGAAATGAAGCCCAGGAGGGCCTAGTGGAAGGACAAATGATTAATTTCAGTTTAGCCTCTTCACATATATCTAATTCCCAAAGGACACATGATTAATTTCAATTTATTTTAGACGTTCAGGTAATGAATTCATTTTTAAATTTTCTTTGTCAAAGGTATAGGCGCTAAAACATTATATTTAGGGTAAATTACAAATACACACTTTGAGGTTTGCTTAAAGTACAGATTACCTATGTGGTTTCGAAAATTACAAATACCCCTATTGTCAGAATTTTTTATTTAATAGAATGAACTAAAAAAATAAAATTCATAATTACTCTCTAATACAATAATAAAATTACCTAAATTATTAATTGAAATATATTTCTAATATCATTAAAAATTGTTAATTGATTTCATAATTTATTAATAAAAGGGACAATTTGTTACGAAATTAGAAATCTCAAGGAGTAGAATGTAATTTTCAAAACTACAGGAGTGATTGGTATTTTAATCAAATCTCAAGGGATGTATTTGTAATTTACCCTCATATTTGTAAGGACAAGTTCTTACAAAATTATCAAAACACCCCTGTATATAATGTGTTTCTTAAACAAACCCAAACAAAACCATTGGTCTCTCTCTCACCGTTCTTTTTCCCTCTTCCGCCGCCGATCTCCTCCACTCCTAGTTGTTACCATCGTCTTCCACACTACCTGTAACACCCGCCTTCGTAATTAATTGTTATTTACCTTGAGTATGTACTTACATGTGTTGATGATGGGAATGTACTCACTCTCTTGGTTGTATTTTGGCAAACTTGTTGTATCTTAATGTACAGATATGTATGTGTATATATATAGCAATGGATTTTGTCTCATATACGTTTTTACAACTTGTTGGATGTTTTCTTTTCTGCTATATTAGCTTCTGCTAGCCTCGATCATTTGATTGGTACAAGAAGGCCTTGGTAATCACGGATTACTGGTCGGTTACGACACTAAACCTATAGAGGCGGGTTTGGGTCGTGACAGAGTGCTATCAGAGCACGAGTTATACCGCACACATACATCCAAATGAGCTATAGGATTGTGAAACTGTATGGAGTGCCTATGTCAATTGTTTTTTATAGGGATTCGAAATTCACTTCGCGATTTTGGCAAAGTCTACAAAAAGCGTTGGGGACCGAATTAAGATTGAGCAGTGCGTACCATCCGCAGACAGATGACCAATCAGAAAAGGACAATACAGACGCTTGAAGATATGTTATGCATATATGCACTGGACTTCCATAGAAATTGGGAGACATATTTGCCTTTAGTTGAATTTGCTTACAATAATAGCTTTTATTCAAGCATTGGCATGGCACCATACGAGGCTCTATATGGCAGGAAATATCGGTCACCGATTTGTTGGACTGAGGTTGGAGATAGACCGTTATTAGGACCTAAAATTGTGCAAGAAACCACTGAGAAAGTGAAGTTGATCCAACAACGGTTGAAAACAGTGCAAAGTCGACAGAAAAGCTACGTGGATGTGCGTAGACGGGAGAGAGAATATGAAATGGGCAACCATATTTTTATCAAAGTCACTCCGATGAAAGGACATACCCATTTTGGAACCAAGGGTAAATTAGCACCTCGGTACATCAGACCTTATGAGATCATTGAGAAACTTAATCCAGTGGCGTACCGGGTAGTCCTACCTCCTGATATGGAGCACATGCATAATGTTTTCATGTTTCTATGTTATGAGAGTACCTTTAGGATCCTCTGCGTATCATTGAACCTACCCAGGTGCTTGTGAATGATGACTATACATATCATGAACGACCCATCCGGATTGTTAACCGCTGTATTAAGAAGTTGAGAAATAAGGAAGTTCTATTGGTCAAAATGGATTGGCAAAATCACAGTGGAAGTTATGCAACTTGGGGAAAAAAAGAAGATATGAAAGAGATGTACCCCGAGTTTTTCCCATTAGACCCTACACTCTTCAAGGAAGAAGGTAATTGAGTTGAGAGGGCCAAACGTCCTAAGGGGGAGAGACTGTAATACCCGTCTTCTTGAGTATGCACTTATATGTGTTGATGATGGGAATACACTCCCTTTCTTGGTTGTATTTTGGCAAACTTGTTGTATCTTGATGTATAGATATGTATGTGTGTATATATATAGCAATGCATTTTGTCTCATATACGTTTTCACAGCTCATTGGACGTTTTCTTCTCTGCTATGTTAGCTTTCGCTAGCCCCGATCATTTGATTGGTATAGGAAGGCTTTTGATAATCATGGATTATTGGCTGGTTATGACATTAAACCTATAGGAGCGGGTTTGGATCGTGACACTACCTTTGCCGCTTCATCTTGGATTCGGTGGAGAAGTCAGATGGCTTAACAAAGAGAAAGAAAGAGAGAAAGAGGAAGATCGGCGACAAATTTGGCAGATCGTGGCAAATTTGGAGGATCAGTGTTCTTCTTCCTCTCTTTCGACGAATCTGCGTTATTTGGTAGCCATGGCGGTGGTTTCAGTGGCGGTATTGAAGCATGACCCATTGGCTGGAGGAGATTGCACTCAGCACCTGACTCGCTGCCAAAATCGACGAACTTGAAATCACTGCTGAAACACACATCTTTCTAAATCTTGAAACACACATCTTCACTTCACATCTCTCTACATTCTCTCTCTATAGAACTCCCTCTCTCTCTCTCTATATATATATATATATATTTCTATATTGGTGTGTATTTATCTAGGACTGTATGTGTGTTGCTTGGTCCAAAGCTATTGGTACAAAAAATTCGAACAGATAGAAAATAATTTTGACAGATAGAATTTTTTTTAATAGATATATATAAATTTGAACAGATAGCCAATGAAAAGTTGAACAGATAAAAAAAGTCAAGGGATAAAATTGAAAAGAAAATGTTCTCTAGAACTTCTTACCAAACTATTTTATAAAGTGTGGATCTCTCACCAATAAAAAATATCTACTGGACCTAATGTCTTATACACTCCTTAGATTGGATTTATCACCAATTTTCTCTTTATTTTATTTTATTTTATTTTTCAAATGGTGGATTAATTTTTAATCCTTAAATTGTTATGGACAAATTACACTAATAGGTTTTATATTTTTGTCCTTATGTTATTTGATTTTTGTAATTTCAATTCATTGGATTTTGATTATGAATTTTTGATTTTGTCTCAATTTGGTCCGATTAATTATAATTGTTAGTATTTTTTTTATGAAAAGTACGCACATAAGTAGCATGTGTTGTACTTTTATTGGCAAAATTATAAATTTATTCAATTCAATGAGTTAACCTTAATTAATTTAGTAATCATTTGTTTTCAAAAGCCCTAATAAACAATTTCAATTGGATTAAATTGACACAAAATCTAAAGAGCAATGCCACATTACTTAAATTCGTACTAACAATTTTACTAAAAACATACATGTCCAAATATCATTAGATGTTTAAATATCAGTACATTTTTAATAACCAGTCACATTTAGCCTTTTGTATTTTTATTAAGATTTTTAGTAAGATTGTTAGTTGTAAATCATAGTATAAGACACAACGGATGATTAATTTCGAAGCCATACCTTTAAGTAGAGTCTGAAGTGAAGGATCTCGTGGGTAAATCACGTGCTTCCAGAATCAGAACAACCAACCCAGCAGTGGAGTGATATTACAAAATGAATATCACCCACACAAATCACAGTGCAAAATGGCTTGATCGTTGTTTTTGGGAGAGAGTCAGTATATGGGAAAAACATAAAACATACGTTGTTTTTTTGATTACCCATATCCCATATCATATCAGATATATAAGATATCTATATCATCTATCCATATCAGTTGATATGATAGATATAGATATCCTGAGTGGTTATCCAAATAGGTTTTGAATTCAAATTCAAACTTATTTGGATAAGGTTCAAAAGGTTCAAAGGGTCATGCCACATGGGCGCCCAATTTCTAACATCTCCCACTCGCACATGAGTTGGCATGACACTGCCACATCTCTATCTCAATCTCTCCAAAAATGAACAATCTCATACTAGCCAATGCACCGTGCGACCGTTGAGAACACTTGCATGTGGGAGCTCTGTACTAGAAACTCAATATGAGTCAGCATAGAGACATCAACCCAAAAATGAACAGAAATAGTGTTTCATGTACCCAGACCCATCTAGCTACATCAGTCCAAAAAACATCTCTAATCTCTCAAAGAGCATGTTTGACTCTCCTAGGTCCCGCATTACATTCACACCCAATCAGCATCCTTTAAAGAGCGATGTGAGTTGTCGACAGTGAATATTGAGCAGAGATGTAGAACTAGATGATCTTCCCTTCACCCTCATATCATTCAATTTGAAATTGACCTTGTTATAGCGATCCTGGTTTTCCCTCTCTTTATTTATTGTATTCCGGACTCGGTTCCGTGGATGTGTTGTTGTCTCATTTCCATCATTTACTCTTTGTAATTGAGTCTTGGGTTGTGTTGGGCAGGTTTGGAATATAGATTGGTTGTGCTTTGAAACCTAGAGTTGATGCCCAGAATTTGGCCTTCACGCTCGAGCGGGGCTTTTGACACTCGAGCGGCCCTTTGTTGTTGCTTCTCCGCTCGAGCGGGTGTTTGACGCTCGAGCGTGAATTTCCAACTCCCAGTATTTTCTCTGCAGGTCTTCATACGCTCGAGCGGGAGTTTTGACGCTCGAGCGTGACCCTTTGATTTTGTTCCTCCGCTCGAGCGAGGAGTTTGACACTCGAGCGGGGACCATGTCTGCAAAACTTCTGCAGGTGTGCAATCGACGCTCGAGCGGCGCTTTTCACGCTCGAGCGTAAGTTTGTGTCTGACGCTCGAGCGGCGCTTTCCACGCTCGAGTGGGGCGAGTTGTCTATCAGTCCGAGTTTTATCTTTTTGGATCACTTTTTGGTTTCCTTTCTCTCTTTTACTTTTCGAAAACCACCATTGGAGACCACCTCAGTCTAAAACTCTACCTTCTCTCTAGGGTTTGATCTAGTAGGAGTAACCTTCTACCATTTGGCCTTTGTAAAAAGTGTTGAGTTTGTCAAGGACTATCTTTTGATCCGAAAATCTTGTGATTTGGAGCACTTTGAGTTTTCATCTTCTTCTCCGTTGAGCTCCGAAATTTGAGGTAGGGATTCCTACTCATTCTTATGTGCTTTAACATAGATATTGAGTTATTTGCATAGATGGGTTGATTTGGAAAGTTAGGGTTTGAAATGTGTTATTTTCAAAAGAGGGATTTTTTGTGGTTTTGACTCATAAATATGTGATTGGGTCTTAAAATGGTAGTATTAAAGTTATTGAAGTTATTGTGGGCCTTCGGATCAATATTGAGAAATAGGGGAAAAAGCCCTAAATTGTTATGGCAAATTAATTCATGTAATTAATTTGGAAATTATGGAAACATGAAATTGAGTTGGAATTAATGGAATTGGCATAATATGAGATGGAATGGTGGAGTTAGATTTATTAATCACTTACCCTTGAAAATATTGGTAAAATTATCAGTTGATGCATTTATTATCTGTTTAGAAATAACTGCTTTGGGCTATCGGTGGAGGATAGTCTTGATTGTTGTAGATAATGCATGATGATTAGGCAAACTAAAACTAATCAATTGAATGTGTCATCGAATATGACGGTTGGAATAATACATCAAATTTATGTATTGATTATTAATGTATATGATACGTGTTTATATACATTGTATTGTGTGAGAGGAGATAGGGGATGTACTCCACGGTTTAGGAGAAGATAGGGGATGGACTCCTAAACCGGATAATGTTTGGGAGGAGATAGGGGATGGACTCCATCGATACAGCAATTATGTGTATCTATTAAAGTATTGATACAACGAATCTGTATATCATATATGAAGTACGGAAGTGTTTTATTTGAGATTGATACAACAATTGTGTGTATCTAATGTGAAGTACGAAGTGATTAATTTGAGTTGTTATCTCAATTGAATAATGGAAGTATTATTGATATGAGATATAATCTCATTTAAAGTATATGGCCAGGTTCTGAGCCAGGGTTATGAATTGAGAAATTGGATAAGAAATGGAAAATGAAATGAAACATGGACACATTTGTCATGTAACTGAAATGGGTTATGAATTGATTTATGTGAGTTAAACATTTATCAAATGCTAATGTTTTAGTTATTGCTCATATTATGTTTAGCATATCTCTACTGGGCGTTGGCTCACCCTATATGGGACATCCTTTTCAGGTTCAGGTAGTATACCACCTCCGAGATCATAGCTTGGATGGTTATGGGAGTTGAAGACTCTTTTGTTTATTTTTGTGTATTACATGTATATCAAGCTAAGGGCTTATTTTGTATAGAGTTAGCACTCTCTTTTTGTAACCAAGTGTTGACTTGGAAAGTTATAAGCCTATAGAGTATTTACTTTTGTTGTCAACATGTAATACCTTTTGTAATGAATACTCTGATGAAATGTAATTATGCTTTATTCTCTTATTGTCTAAGCATGTCAAGAATGTATGAATTATGGGTTTATTTCGAGGGCGTTACAACCGCTTTCCCAGTAATGTCCCTTAAAGCCGAATTATACATGACTGCAGACAACATACCAAAGTAACTGAACATCAACTCCTCATCTTATGACATAGTCAAAGGTCACAAAAGGCACAAAGTGAAGTCATTTAGGAAAAAATGACTTTTAGGACTCACACGGTGAAGAAGCAGGGATCCATTCTTTCACCTCGCTAACGGGTCGATAAGCACATGCAGTACGAATGCCTGTTATAGTGGAGTAACTCTTCCAAAGAGTGATGTTAAACTCATACACACCATGCAGATCTTTGTCTAGTCGCTCTTAAGCGCACAAGTCGCTTCCTAGCGTCTAACTCGAATTCTCTATTTGCTCGCCTCTCAGGCAGCAAATGAGATCTCGCATCTGGCTATCCATAACAGGCACATCATGGAAAAGTGGGTACTCTCATATCCATGGTCGGTCTCTGACAAGACCTCATCTTGGCTCCAGCCAAGGCGACATAGCTAGTGGATAATTTTGGCTTCTCTATTTGCTCCAAATACAATAAGCCACTAGTCTCATCCTTACTCGCTACCTAGCGCTAAGGGCGATTGCTCGTGTGAGTGAGCCAATCTTGCCTGCTAACATCAATTTAATTATTTTGTGTATGCTAATTCACAAACCATTGCAAAAAGTAGTAAACATAAATGTGTAATAGAAACAAATATGAATACTAATGGCATAAATATCCCCAAAAAAATGAGTTCAACTGAATACACATAAATATATCACCACCTACGTAGTCCTAAAGCCCTAACATGAGTAAGATAAACATCTCTAGCAATGGGCTTAGTCAAAGGGTCCACAACTATGCGACTCGTAGGGATGTGCTCCAGGATCACTTCTTTCTGCGCCACAATGTCTCTGATAAAGTTGAACCTCACATCAATGTGTTTGGTTCTGCCGTGGTATTTAGGATCCTTAGCGTAAGCGAGTGCAACCATGCTGTCACAATGGATAGTCACAGGGTCTGAAGTGTGTGTGACAACATCCAAATGCTGAAGGAATCTCCTCAACCAAACGACTTCCTGAACGGCAGATAAACAAGCCATAAACTCAGCCTCCATAGTCGATAAGGCGATACAGGATTGCTTCTTACTGCTCCAAGAAATAGCACCATCGCTAAGCATGAAAGCATATCTTGAAGTAGACTTACGCTCATCTAAGTCTCCTCCCCAGTCAGCATCACAATAGCCAACTAGATGTAGATCTGAACTTTGGTAGCAAAGTGTGTAATCTGCAGTCCCTCTAAGATATCGTAATATCCTCTTAACTGCTTTCCAATGAGCTGGTCCTGGGTTGGATTGTTAATGACTCACCAATCCGACTGCATAATAAATGTCAGGACGCGTACACATCATAGCATACATCAAGCTTCCAAGAGCATTTGCATAGGGAACACAGGCCATCTTTTCATTCTCTTCTTGAGTCTTAGGACCCATATCAAGGCTTAGGCTCTCGTCTTTCGCAACAGGAGTGTCAATGGGTTTGCAGCTCTGCATCTGGAATCGCTTTAGGATAGTCTTAATGTAAGTCTCTTGAGACAAACCAAGAAGTCTCCTAGAGTGATCCCTAAGGATCTTAACACCGAGCACATAGCTCCCCTCACCCATGTCCTTCATCTCAAATGTAGAGAACAACCACCTTTCAGTGGCGACAATCATCTCCTTGTCATCTACATATAATGACAATATCAGAAAAATGTCCTTGGACTGCTTAACGTACACACAGTGATCTTCATCAATCATCGTAAACCCATTAGAAACAATGGCTCGATGAAATCTCAGATTCCACTGTCTAGATGATTGCTTTAAGCCATAAATAGATCGTTGAAGCTTGCAAACTTTGCGCTCCTGACCTACTGCTACAAAGCCTTCTGGTTGATCCATATAGATCTCTTCATCCAATTCTCCATTGAGAAATGCAGTCTTAACGTCCATCTGATATAGCTCTAAGTCCAACTGAGCTACTATGGCCAGGATTAGGCGAATAGAGGCAAACCTTACAACTGGTGAAAAAGTTTCCTCATAGTCCACACCCTTCGTTGAGTGTAACCTTTTGCCACTAGGCGAGCCTTATACCTTTCTATGGAACCATCCGCTTTGCGCTTGATTTTGAGAACCCATTTGTTCCCAATAGTCTTGCGCCCTGGCGGCAAATCAACCAAGTCCCAGACATGATTTTTCTTCATAGACTCTAATTCTTCATCCATTGCAGTACTCCATTCTTTACTAACAGGGGATGAGAGAGCCTCTTTGAGATTCTTAGGCTCCATCTCGCTCAGAGCAATCATAAATGCCTCCCCTTCAATCTCAAAATGACGACGGGGTATAGCTCCACGTTTGCTTCTACATAGTTGAGAATCTTGAGAATCCTCATCCATTGGATCTAATCCATGGGCAGGTAGATCGCTCCCATTGTCCCTAGGAGCTTGAGGAATTATCTCATCATTCTCTACTAGGCTACTAGGTGTGCCTTCAAGTAGATCCTCCATCTTATAGAGTTCTACTTCTCTAGTTACCTCACCTCTGCTAAGGAAATCCTCTTCTAGGAAATCCACATCTCGTGACTCAATTTCAGTCACACTTCCATCCGGATGCTCCCCAACAAACACATAGCCCTTAGAATGCTCACTATAGAGAATGAAGATACACTTCTTTCCTCTAGGGCCCAACTTTCCAAACTTATGAGAAGCGTTGTGTATGTAAGCTGCCGAACCCCAAGGCCGTAAATTGCCCAAATCAGGCTTTTTGCCAGTCCACATCTCATATGGATTGGAAGGAACTGATTTAGAGGGCACACGGTTAAGGACATAGGCAGCAGTCAACAAAGCATCTCCCCAATAAGAAATGGGAAGATTAGCTTGCACCATCATTGATCTAACCATGTCAAGCAATGTGCGATTCCTTCTCTCCACTACACCATTTTGCTACGGAGTCCTAGGAATTGTCAATTGCATGATGACTCCTTTTTCCTCACAGAGCACTTTAAATTGCTCAGATAGATACTCACATCATCGGTCAGTCTTTAGAGCCTTAATGCTCTTGTCTAATTGATTCTCAACCTCATTAACATACCGTCTAAAGCAATCCAATGCTTCTGACTTGTGAGAAATCAAATAGACATGACCAAAATGCATGCAATCATCTATAAATGTGATGAAATAAGGGGCTCCATCCCTTGTCCTCGCATTCATTGGTCCACATATATCAGAATGAATAAGCTGTAATGGGATAGATGCCCTTATGGCTTTCTCAAATGGTTTCCTTATTGCCTTACCAGCAAGACAGTGATCACAAGTAGGCAAAGTGACTCTAGTGAGTGGGCCTAAAAGACTTTCTCTAGCCAATCTAGTCATCTTGTCTTGCCCTATGTGGCCTAATCTAGCATGCCATCTCATAGAATCATTATCACAAAAAGATGCTATATTCGAAACAGAGCCATTGGCATTTTTATTATAACTAGAATCATCCACATCCAAAACTAAAAAACCATCTGAAAGATAACCAAAACCATAAAAAATTGTTCCCAAATAAATGCTAACACCATTATTCTCAAAATAAAAGATAAAACCAAGGCTCATCATGCTAATAACTGAAACTAAGTTTCGCCGAATATCCGGAGCATAAAGAACATCATGAAAATACAAGGTGCACCCTTGTCGCATTTCCAGCTTGTATGTGCCAATGCCAAGCACCTCCACACTGGTCTTGTTCCCCATGTAAACTTTTTTGCTCCCAACAGGTACTTGGCGATACTCAACAAACCCTACTCTGTCCCTCGCGATGTGGTCTGTTGCTCTGGAGTCTACAACCCAAAAATGAGGAGAATGAGCAATTAATGCTTGACTAGACACAAAGCATTGAATGCGAGAAATTAAGTAAGGGAGTATCTTCTTCTGCTCAGGGCAATCCCAAGCGAAGTGTCCTTCTTTGTTACAGTTAAAGCATGTCAATTTAGTCTTTACATTCTTGCCACATCTCTTGCCCCTATGCTTGAAATTTCTAGCGCCATTGGGCTTTAGCGCAGCTGCTGCTTGCTTCCTAGGGGCACCTTTTGCTTTTCCACGTTTGAACTGAGAAGTCCTACATAAGCTCGACTCAACCACCATAGCAGAACCATCAGACTTAGTTGCCTCAAGGCGCTCAGCCTCTAGCTCCAAATGATGCGATATGTCTTCGAATGTTTTCACACTCTCATTATGCATCATGTTTTGCTTCATCTGCTCCCAAGAATTTGGCAGAGAGCGAATCACAGCTTGTACTTGCTGCTCTTGAGTCAAATTGTGCCCAGTAACCGCAAGCTCACGTATCATGGCTGACATGACCCTCAAATGCTGCTTCATCGAGTGATGAGCCCTTTTCTGATAGGAGTCAAACTTCATAGTTAGCCTACGTAGCTTTGCCAAAGAGGTAATACCAAACTTTTGCTTGAGAGCTTCTCACATCTCAAATGCAGTTGGACAATGCTCAAACTGACTAATCAAGTCATTGTGCATGCTGCTCAACATAGTAAAGTGCGCACACCGATCTTTGTTACGCCAAGTCTGAAAGACTTCAAGATCACGACGATGTTGAGCTGTATTGCCCTGCTCTGGCTCAACCATCACTTGTTCAAGTGTGGTCAATACTTCTTGCTCATTAAGGAGGTATTGGATCTTACGGCGCCATATATCATAATTGTCGCCATCCAATTTCTCTCCCTTAGTTAAGTCTGCCACCACTGTCTTAGCAGCCATTTCTATATACAGAGTAAACAAATGCGCAGGGGATATTAATGATAGCAACACAAAAAATTATTTTGCAGTAAAAAAAACTAAATTAAATAATGATAATATTACACATGTCTCAAGATCGAAAATTTGTTATGCTCGTAATCATCTCTTGCGCCTCTAGTGATAATTATCAAAATTTAATTTAATTTAATTCCATGCACAAAAAAAAAAAAAAAAAAAACAATCAATCTCCTACTACTTATGGCATATACAAAGCATGATAAATTCCATACAATAGCATCTTAATGTAAATTTACAAATAACTCATACTATATTCATTTAATAATGGAATTCAAATAAACAAATAAAAAACTAATCATACTTCTTTAATTGCAACATATTACAAACCCTAAAAAAATATGTTGTATTCAATATTCAGATTATGCCATAATAAAATGTACATCATTCTGAAATTTTTTGGAATTTTTCTAAATTTTTCTGGAATTCTAAATAACTAATAAACACACATAAAATTAGAAATAAAAAATTCCAGAATCTGTAAATTGAAAAAATTATACCAGTAAATAGTAAAACATTTCAGAAGTCTACAATAAAAATTTTAACCCCAGAAAATTATTTATGCAATACCAGAAGCATTTTAAAGCATAAATAATGAATTATTATCATTGGAAAAATACTTCTTATTTTCATAAAATTTTCAAAATTTTAAAGAATATGAAAATTTTAATTCTGAGTCTAACAGTATCAACCACGCATAAAACAAATCTATAACAAATTAATTATGACCATTTAACACGATTCAGAATTTAAAACAAAACAAACAGAGACTTAGTACCAGCAGCCAAGCCGCGAAGGAAAAACGGCGCGGCTCATCACGCGGCTCAGCGCACGGCTTATCGAGCGGCTCAGTGCAAGGCGCACGAGTGCGCAGCGCGGACGGCGCGCGCGTGGACAGCCCGGCTGACGGGCGCGTAATGGCGCGTGGAGGCGCGTTGCAGCGCGTGACAGTGCGTGGCTGCGCGTGGAAGCCGCTCACGGCGTCAGGTGGCACGTGTGGCCCACGCGCCACCTTCCAGGGTGTTTTTTGGTCTAATATCGGTACTGATGGACTCAATTTTTCAAAATAAATACATTTATGGTATTAAAAATAACATTAATGAACATCAAAAAAGAGATATTTTATGCTCTTAATCTAATGAGAGTAGACATCTTCCTCCTTTATGAACATTTATGTATATAATGTGTACATATATCTATAAAAATATACACATGATTAAAGAAAACACGAAAATACCCATTCATGCTCTGATACCAATGTAAATCATAGTATAAGATGCAGCGGATGATTAATTTCAAAGCCATATCTTTAAGTAGAGTCTGAAGTAAAGGATCTCGTAAGTAAATCACGTGCTTCCAGAATCAGAACAACCAACCCAGCAGTGGAGTGATATTACAAAATGAATATCACCCACACAAATCACAGTGCAAAATGGCTTGATCGTTGTTTTTGGGAGAGAGTCAGTATATGGGAAAAACATAAAACATACGTTGTTTTTTTGATTACCCATATCCCATATCATATCAGATAAATAAGATATCTATATCATCTATTCATATCAGATATGGATAGATATAGATATCCTGAGTGGTTATCCAAATAAGTTTTGAATTCAAATTCAAACTTATTTGGATAAGGTTCAAAAGGTTCAAAGGGTCATGTCACATGGGCGCTCAATTTCTAACATTAGTATACGTAGAATTATTCAAATATAAAATTAAGAGTTAAAATTGAATTAATTGAAATTATAATAACTAAAATAACATAACAAATAAAATATAAGGACTACTAATATAATTTATCAAATTAAGAAATTATTATTTTTATTTTGTAAATAATATATTTAATTTTTCTACATCAACATCATTTTCTTAAAACGCACTAGTCTCCCACCGTAAACTCATCCATCACATGGCATTACATTTTGGTTTTTACTTAACATTTTTATGATAAGACAAATTGATGGGCTGGAATGATATTTTTGGTTTCTCTTCACACTGTGAGGTTTATTTGGTATGATTTAGTGCTTACTGAGGAGCTCATTCACACAATTTTCTACTAGTCTCCCACCGTAAACTCATCCATCACATGACATTACATTTTGGTTTTTACTTAATATTTTTATGATAAGACAAATTGATGGGCGGGAATGATATTTTTGGTTTCTCTTCACATTATGATGTAGTGCTTACTGAGGAGCTCATTCACACAATTTTCTACTAGTCTCCCACCGTAAACTCATCCATCACATCACATTACATTTTGGTTTTTACTTAATATTTTTATGATAAGACAAATTGATGGGCGGGAATGATATTTTTGGTTTCTCTTCACATTATGATGTAGTGCTTACTGAGGAGCTCATTCACACAATTTTCTACTAGTCTCCCACCGTAAACTCATCCATCACATCACATTACATTTTGGTTTTTACTTAATATTTTTATGATAAGACTGTGAGGTTTATTTGGTATGATGTAGTGCTTACTGAGGAGCTCATTCACTCAAAGAAAATTGTGTGGATCAAATATTAATAATTAACCACATGATTGACAAATATAATTATGTGATTATTGATATTCATTTTCCTTAATTTTCTTATGATTAATTTAGTGGGTTAACATATAGGCAATCACATTTGTAGAACAAAGCCTACTAGTGTGAGTAGTTTTTTTTTCTCTTCTTAATCAATTGATAGGAGAGTAATTATAAAAATAAAAAATATTACATTATCAAATAGTTTACTAATTCATAATAATTATAAAGTCAATCAAACCTAATAACTAATTATCAAGCCCACTAAGTCTAAAAGCCAACAACCATTGCTAGTTATATACAACTCCATAATAGGGAGTAATTATGTGGTCTTTTAAGAATTTTAAGGCCGCAGTATATCCATCTAATAGCAAGAAAGATTCTTTTTTTCTTCTTTATAGAAAAAGATGTACTTATATGGCCCCAATAGGAAAAATGTAGCAAGAAAGGTGTACTTACATGACCTAAAAAAATATGAATAATATGGAAAAAATAATAAGGGAATGTTATTTAGGTAAAAAAATTAAATTTAATTTTCAAATTTAATAATGTGGCATTGTCTTTGAATATTTAAATTAATTTTCTCTTTATCTCGTATCATGAGATTTAAAAAATAGGCTTAGAAAATAAATTTCTATATTATTTTTTTAAGTAATAAAACATGTTGACCACATAATTATGTGATGTTTTAAAAAAAAACAAGATAATTTTTACGTAATAGAAGAGAAATAAATTATCATAAAAAATTTATTAAATTCATCCTACTCACAAGTTCACGTCATCAAAAATATTATACGACTTTTAAACGAGATGTCATGGTTACCCGCATCAATCATCTAAGCTATTAAAGTGAGTAGTTAGGGGTTGTTTGGGGTGTCTTAAATAAGTGTACTTTTTGTCTTTTTGAATTAAAAATTTGAGGAAAAAAATATGGATGTTTAGGTTAACTTTTTGACTTTTTATGAAAAAATGTGTATTAAAAAATTGTATAAATAAGTGTATAGGGGAATAAAGTATTGGGGTAGGCCGTACGGTTGGAAGCAGCGCTGTAGTGGGTGTGTAGGAGATTGATTCTCTACTTTTCGGACATAAATTGGTCCGTTCTGTTCGGCCCATGGGGCCACCACGGGTCCCGTTTTACTAATCGGAACCGTTCAATGTGTAGAACTTGTCGAGTACTATATACTTATAAAAAATCACGTTGATTGAATATTGATAGCTATCTGATCGTTTTAGTTTTTTTTGTTAACTGTTAACTATAACACCATCCATTTTTATACAAAACTAATTTGATCATATATTTAGCAATATCCGATAGATGTGATTTTTTGTAGGCATATAGTACTAGACGATTTCTACATATTGAACAGTTCAGATTACCAAAAAGGGACCCATGGTAGGCCTCCACGGGCCCAACTCTACCATCCAATTTAATAAATATTTTACTCCTTATTTTTTTTTTCCAGGTCACTGACGGGTCCATCACGTCATACCTTGTTTCATGTATTTTTATTGATTTGTATTATTATGTAGATATTATTTTTTTAATATTTTTTTTAGTGAATAGTGTTAATTTTTTAATTTTTTGAGTAACTTTTTCACTTTTATAGGGTATGCCAAACCAAGCCTTAGTATAGTCGACAAGTCAACATTATTCTGAATTTTTTAATTTTAGAAATCAATAAAGCACAAGCCCACCTCTTTAATAAACCAATTCAATCACAACCTCACACCACAAAAAACATATTATACAATGTCATGGTTACCCGCAGCAATCATCTAAGCCGCCATTAATGTGAGTAGTTAGGGGTGCTTTGAAAAGTTTGTTAAAAATTAATTTTTTAATTTTTTTTAATTTTTTTTTATGTGAGAGGTGATATAACTTAAAGTTAATAGTTGATTTTTGAAATTTTATTTTATTTTATTTTATTTTATTTATGTTCTCAAATGGCAGCAGTTGACAAGTTAACATTATTTTGAATTTTTTAATTTTAAAAATTAAGAAAGCACAATCCTCGCTTAATAAACCTACCAAACCATTGACATTACGGTCTCTTTTGATAACTGGATTAAAAATTAATTTATTAATTTTTTTGACATTTTAGATTATATTATCTTTCTAATCTTTTCATGCTTTCTCAAAAAAATAAAAAAAAAATCATGAAATTTCTTGACTTTTAACCAAAAAAACCAATTAGTCCTCCATGGAATATTTACAAGGAAAATATTCAAACTTCTTGTAATTCTTTCCATGAAATTTCAATTGTCAGTATCAATTTAACCAGATTTATTTATTTATTTTTTTCAATTTCTCGGTTAAATCATAAACTCCTAGCAACAAATAAACATTTAGTTTATATACACTGTTTTTGTGGATAATTTACCTGAAACATTAGATCCTAAGGGGCTGTATACATTGTTTTCCAAGTTCGGAGTAGTAATGGATGTTTACATCCCTAAGAAGAGGAGAAAGGCAACTAGCTCACGATTTGGATTTGTAAGATATAACTGTCCAGTTGCGGTGGGAGTGGCTATTCAAAAGGCACATGGCACTTGGTGTGACAATCGTAAGATCAAGGTAAAGATGATAGAGTTCAGCAAGGTACAAAGCAAAAATGGGAAGCAGTAGGTGTTGCAGATAGGGCTGCAAATGAAAAGAGCCGTTTGTGAATAGGCTCGAGCTCGGCTCGGGAAGAGCTCGTTTGAACTTGATTTGTTAATTTTTTTTTTTTTGTGCTCGAGCTCTCGTGCTCTCGAGCTCGAGCTCGCTAAATTTTTAATAAACAAACCCAAACATTCTAAAGCTGGGCTCGTAAGCTGGCTCGTTTAATATTTATTATTTATATATTAAATAATATAAAAATATGTATAAAAAATAAGAGAAATATGCTATTTATATATTTAAAAATATAAATGTAAATAATAGTTAACTATAGATAGTACATTTATATAATAGTGGTAGTAGATATTATTATTTTAGTAAAATATGGACTTTTTTTAGTATGTTTATATATATATATATTGTATATTTAATTGTATAATCAAAGTTTTAATTGTAACTTTAGTCTCACATGCAAGTATGAATTTATAATTTTTTTGGCTCGTTAAGGCTCGTGAACAGGCTCGAGCTTGAGTCGAGCCTAAGCCAACTCGGCTCGGACTCGGTTTGTTAAATTTTTATTCAGCTCGAGCTCGAGCTGGTCAAAATCTTAATAAACAAGCCCAAACAAACTAAAGCTCGGCTCGGCTCGTTTGCAGCCCTAGCTGCAGAAATGTGAAGGTACTACAGTATAAAGAAATCATGTTAACGTAACCAGTATGCGCGATACTGTGCAGAGCTATGCCGATGTGGTAACTAGAATAGGGGCTGTGACAGGTAATGGGCCAATAGTTAAAGCAGAAGAGTATGGAAATGGTTGGCTACATGGGAGCCTAGTTGCTAATCTCAAGCCTTTTTGCCTTGTATCTGATTTCAACAAAGAACTGTCAAGCAAGTATGGAACTGATGTTCAACTCAGAGAGATTGGAGGCAAATCGGTGATTCTCTCTTTCAAATCAGAAGTGACAATGAGGAGTGCAAGAAAGGAGCTGGAGCACTGGGCCTATGAATGGTGTGAGTTCATCACACAATGGACTAAGGACACAGTCATTGAGCATGAAAGGGTGGTATGGATTAGTTGTTATGGAGTACCACTCAATCTTTGGAACTCTATCAATTTCAAGAATATAGGCATGCTATGGGGTGATGTTATTGAGATTGATAGAAATACACTAGAAATGTCATCTCTATGCTGTGGAAAAGTTAGAATAGCAACCAAAGTATTGGGATGCATTAACCAAGTGATAAATTTAGATTGCAAAGGCAAACTTCATCAGGTCAGAGTTTGTGAAGAACAAGTAGTTGTTATAGAAAACCCAAGCAACTCTGATCTTCATCTGCGGGATGACACTTCTGTTAATGCAGGCATGTGGGATGAGCACTATGTTGACAATGGTGAAATTCTCATGGAAGATGATGATGATGTGGCAATTAATGATGAGGTGGTGCTAGAGAGGAACTTGGGAGGTGACATGAGTATTGAAGGTGCATCAAAGGAAAATGAAGTGGAAGGTAATGATAGTCTCATGGCCATCTCTCCAATAAATGAGACGGCTACAAACTTGGGGAAGATAAGCAATGGAGGTGCATGCATGAGGAAGGAGACAACCTTGTCAGAAAGCAACGACTTTATTGCAGAAAGTGGAAGCCAAAGAGTTGATGGCAAAATTTTTATTTCTGGTTTTTTGAAAAGCTTTAGTGGGTCAGATTTACTTTGGCCCAACGTGAATTTGGAGGTGTTTTTAGGTCCAGTCCAGATTGATAAATCAAATCATACCAGGCCTCAATCAGTTCATGGGCCTAATGGTATGGGCCTAATACAAAGTGATGACCCTATTAACTCTGGGTTGCAAAATCCCATAGTCAATGATCCATTATTACAGCCGAAGGATGTTGACTCTAGAAGAGAGGTGGTAATTAGTAAAGAAACAGAGGCTAGAAAATGCCATCTTCCAGCAAAGACAATCCTTCCAGCAAAGCCAAATCCCAATAAAGTTATAAGGAAAACAAAGGCCAAGGCAATTGGAGTGCAAGATTCAGAAAGGGTGTTTTACTCAGAGCTGTGACTCAGGCATTGTCAGACTCAATCTCATTGAGTAGTAACTCGAGCAGAGGAAGATACCTTTTCAATGAGGCACAAGCCACCCTACAGTTGTTGTTCTATTTTTTCTTCTTTTGGTTGCTCTTGATTGGCTTCTCACCAATTTTGGGTCAAGTGCTAGCAAATGATTATGCTTCCTTTGCGGTGCCAACCTAGTTGGGATTGTGGAGGATAGCTATGATGCTTTGTGCACTTCCCTAATTTGTTGATGTAATTTTGCATATACTTTGCTTTTATCATCAATAAATCTTTTTTTGCTGATTCAAAAAAAAAAAAAAAAAATTAGAGCTGATAAAATCTCAATAAATGTATCATAGCAAGAGCTTCAGCAGCAAAGAAAGGAAAGTAGAAAAACTAATTTATGTGATATGATCCATGTGACGTGCAAGAATAGATAAAGAGATGATTATGGTGGGTTTGTGTCCTTGTCCAGCAGTGGAGAGGAATGTGGCAACAAAAACGATAGTGGTGTCACCAGAGGAGGTGAGAGAAAAAACAAAGAAGGTGAAAACAAAGAAAAAGACAAGACAAACAAAATAAGAATTAATCTAGGGTTTGTGACACTTCGGCAAGGCTTTGGGGCGGAGGTAAGAGAAAACAAAGAAGGTGAAAACAAAGAAAAAAACAAGACAAAACAAAATAAGAATTAACCCAGGGGTTGTGACACTTTGGTAAGGCTTTGGGACATAACCTTTGAGGCTTTAGGTTCCACACTTCCAAGGGCCAATTCCCAAGGATTTGGTGTAGTGGTCCTATATAGCGATCCAGGTTTTACCCCGACCTTTGTTGTGTTTCGGACTTGGGTTTAGTGGTTGTATGTTGTTGTTTGTATCTTGTTTCCATTCTTTAATTCCTTGTATCTGAGTTTTGGGATGTGTTGGGCGAGCTTGAAACAAGTTGGTTGTGAGTTGGTGCAAGGGGTTGTTGTCCAGGTTTTGGTCTCTTCGCTCGAGCGAGCCTCGTTGGTGTGTCTCTTTGCTTGAGCGAGCACTCTTGCGCTCGAGCGTGCATCTGCGTGAGTGGCAGACCTGAAGCTTCGCATTGTTCGCTCGAGCAACGCTTCTTGAGCTCGAGCGAGGTCCTTGTTGTGTCTGGTCGCTTGAGCGGTCGCTCGAGCGACAAGTCCTTCGCTCGAGCGAGCCTCGCATATATCAGTTTGCAGCAGCGTGTTTTTACACCATTTTTGAACCTTTTCTTCTTCTAAAACCCTAAATCGACAGCCTCTCTCTCTAAAATACCCCTTCTTTCTACAAATACTCTTGATCTAGAGTCATTCTACCCTACTCCCTTTGTTAAAAAGCTAGAGCATCGCATGGGCTATCTTTTGATCCGAAAAAGTGTGGATTTGGAGCACCTTGAGTTTCTCTCTTCTTCTTCTTTGAGCTTCTCCATTTGAGGTAGGAATAATCTACTCATTACTATGAGCTTTAACATAAATATTGGTCATTTTGTATAAATGGTTGGTTTGGGTGAAGTTAGGGTTTTGAGTTTGAAATAGTAAAAGAGGGGATTTCTATTTTTGGGCTCTATATGTATGTGGGGTCTTGAAAAATAGGTTATTCGTGTATAATGGGGGAAAATTTGGCCTTGAGTGCAATATTTGAGAAATGGGAAAAAATGCCCTAATTTGAATTGAATTAATTATTGGTTGAATCATGAGATAAATGTGGAAATATGAAATTGGTTTGAGAATCATGAAATTGAAGGAAATTGTGATTTGATGGTGTAGTTGGATCAATGAATCACTCACCTATGGAAAATGTGATAAATTATCTATTGAGAAATTTATTTATCTGTTTAGATATATCTGTCTTGGGCTATCGGTGGAGGATAGCCATGATTGTTGTAGAAACTGCATGATGATTAGGTGAATTGAAACTAATCAATTGGATTATGTCATTGAATATGACTGTTGGATATAAACATTGAATATGTGATTTAATTGGTCATTGTATATGACAATGTGTTAAATACATTGTAAATGTGTCTTGTTTGGGAGGAGATGGGGGATGTACTCCATTGTTTGGAAGAAGATAGGGGATGGACTCCATTGATAATTAAGTTGGCCGGAGTGTCCAGGGTGAAAGTCCCGAAATCTTATATATATATTTGGGAGCCAGTTTCCTCGGACGTAGTTCCGTAAAATGGCAAGATAATGGAAGTGTATGAATGATGTTTATGATTGAAGTGTTAATAATATGAGTTGTAATCTCATTTTGAAATATTTCGATATCAATGAACTAAGTCAATGAATTGATTTGGATGAATAAATAGAAGTGGATTGAAATATGGATGTCAATGTTGATTGGTCATGGAAAGGGTGTACGTTAGTTTACTTGTGTTAACCATTTACCGGATGCTAGTGTTTTAGTTAATTCTCATATACTATTTAGCATATCTCTACTGGGCTTTGGCTCACCCTACTTGGGACACCATTTTTCAGGTACAAGGGATATGCCGCCTCCAAGGTCTTAGCTTGTGAGGTTTAGGAGTTGAAGGTTCCATTTTGATGATTTATTTTTTTGATGTTAAATGTAAACTCAAGTCGAGGGCTTTATATGTAAAAGAGTTAGAACTCTTCTTTTGCTGTAACCAAGTGATAGCTTGGAAAGATGTAAGCCCTTAGGGCATTTACTTTATTATTAGGAGTTAGAATTACATGCTATAGTTTCAGGATAAACATCAATGAAAATGTAATGCATGTGATATCTTTTGTAAAGGAATATAATACTTTTCTACTATGTTTAAGGATCTTATGCATGATTGTCATATGTCTTATTTTGAGGGCGTTACATCCTAGGATGGCCCTTTAAGTGTTGGATGGCCTGTATCCGGGGTGTCACGACCTGAACCCGCCCCTATGGGTTAAGGCCATAACCGGCCAGTAATCATGAGATTACCTACGGCCTCAAAACAAATAAGAAAAAACTCATTAGAGTAAAAGGGGTCGAACGGAAGCAATTTAAAACTTTGTCCATAGAGCCGTGCTTATATGCACATCATAACATTCCATACATACATATGTTAATAACTCACAACAGAATTACAGTACCAAAAAGTTCCATACAACAGGATCATCCAAAAACCAAGTCAACCCATGGGAACTATATACAGACATGTACAAAGGCTTCGCCAACATGACAAAATTACATAGAATGGCAAAAGGGCGAAGATGTGTCTCGTACGTGAGACGCAAAGGCTGACTCTCCAAACCTTAGTTGTTCCACACTGGCTTCACTGGGGTGCGGTCTGGACCTCTTTTAGCTCACCTACAAACACATGGATGAGCGTGAGCGATAACCCAGTGAATAATATCAAATAACGAATATACATTGGAACAATATACATCAAACGGCCTTGGGCCCAATTTGCATTTCTAACTAACACATACATACATAAACATATGTAAGTTAAGTAACTGAGGTTCCAAACACATCATACGGCCTCGGGCCCAATTCATTCGTATTATTCAGATCAAACTGGCCTTTAGCCCATTCGTTTATGTCAAAACGGCCTCTGGCCCATTCATTCATGTCCATCGGCCTTCGGCCCAATCGTTTATGTCAATCGGCCTTCGGCCCACATTTATGTCAAATGGCCTTCGGCTCATATTTATATCAAACTAGCTCATAGGCCTTTCGTATCGAACTGGCTCATAGGCCTTTCGTATCGAACTGGCTCATAGGCCTTTCGTATCGAACTGGCTCATAGGCCTTTCGTATCAAATTGGCTCATAGGCCTTTCATATCAAATTGGCTCATAGGCCTTTCGTATCAAATTGTGTCCACCATTCAAAATTAATGAACTTTACAAAACTTACATAGAAGTGAGCAATTGGATAACAACATATTTCAGATATTAGTCACAGTGATCGGCTTGTGAATTTGCCCTGGAGCTTGACCCTACACATCACATAGCACATATGGGTCACAAATAATTCAATCCGTTCTTTAATTCACATATTCCTCTTTAGGCTTCATTCTTATCTATTTAATTCAATCACAATGCTTAATGTATGCCTAAGAGTGTTTAGAAGTGAAAGGGAACGGAAAAACAGAACACATAATGCATTTTCAGATTTTCAGAAAACAGGGTCCCCGCTCGAGCGTGTACTTCCCCGCTCGAGCGGACCCTTAAGGCCTGCAAAAGTACTGGTTGCATGAAAAATACGCTCGAGCGTGTAATGGGACGCTCGAGCGGAAGGCCTGTCTAAATAGCTCCCCCGCTCGAGCGGACACCAAGTCTGTAAAAAGTACTGGGAGCACGTTTTTCCCGCTCGAGCGGCCATTACCCTGCTCGAGCGGAAATCAAAATTCTGGGTTTCCCAGATTGTGTTCTTGAGTCCAAATTCGACATTCAACCAATGTTTCTTGCATACTATGGCTCCAATTTCACATATTCTTGTATTAACAGGTATAAACACCAAAACACATCATCATGGGGCTCAATTTCATGAATCAAGCACATGCATGGCTCAATTTAATTCAAGTTCAATTCTATCATATGCATTCATGCATTCAAAGCTCCTATCTTTAATTATTCAAACATGCATGTTAATCTTGATTTCATTTCTATTCCAATTAATGCAAATGATGTTCATTCTTATGGAACACAACAAAAACATGCTTGCATGTAGGATTTAACACTCATATTTCCACATTCAACTTAATACATGTTTGTTTATGCAAAATCATGGTGATCCTATACATGCATGTGCATTTCAAACTCAAATTCATCAATTAGAGCACAACTCTTGTTCTTGATCACCAATTAATCTTTAATTCACAAAATTACAAGTTCAAACTCATGACTTCATAATCAATCACTTACCTAAGAGCTCAATCTTCTTAATTTATGGTCTAATTTAGAGTTGGACTTCAATTCTCCAAGCCTTAAGACCAAAATTGCACAATTCTCCCCTTAATCTCCCATAGTCGACCCTCTCTCCCCTTTTCTTAGAGTTCTTATCAGCCAAAAATGAGAATTAAAGAGGGAGTTTGAGTATATAAAGTCCCTTACAAGCTCACACTCACACATTACTTTAATATAAAGCAATTGGGCACTAATTAATCAATTTAATCAGTGAGTCAATTTTCAATTAAATTCCACCGTAGGTTCTAAAAATTATGCCAATCACAATGGCGTAATCAATTTCGGGTCCTGTGGCCGATAAGGCCTTTAATTTAATTTCCAAAGTAGATAATCAAATAGATATTCCTACGGTGGACAGATAGAAATTTAAAACCACATAATGGCACACAAAATCATATTAAACACATAATCATACTCATATTAAGGACCAATTAACATATTACGAAACAGGGGTATTACAGTCTTCCCCCCTTTAGGAAGTTTGGTTCTCCAAACTTAATTTACCTTCAGTCGAACACAATTCGGAATACTTTCTTATTCAATGGTTCCAATCCTTTCGATAGTTATCTGCTTAGTTTCAAAATCAAGCAACACTTTGTTCTCAATCAGTCAAAGACTTACCTTTTCTTCCATACCAGGCTTGTATGGTATCACACCGAAACCAGAGTGTAGGCTGTTGTTGCAAGCAGAGTCTGCCAGTGATGGACAGATTTTTCCAACTTCCCTGAAAAATCTAATGCACATCTATGGAGCATTTCTCCCAAAAATCTAAAAGTTCTTTCTGATTATACATCAAT
The DNA here is from genome assembly GCA_030407325.1 of Camellia japonica. Classification (NCBI taxonomy): domain Eukaryota; kingdom Viridiplantae; phylum Streptophyta; class Magnoliopsida; order Ericales; family Theaceae; genus Camellia; species Camellia japonica. The sequence continues at coordinate 197,034,017 of JAPPVO010000016.1, read as the reverse complement.
TTGCGGATGGAAAACAGCGCCAAATCATAGTTCAGTCCCCATTGCCTCTTGAAGGCTTGTCAGAATTCAATCACATTTTAGAATTTCTGTCTAAAACAATAGGTATTGGGATCCCATGCAAACGAACAATCCTATCGATGCAAACAGTGGCTAGTCTACCAGTCATCATACAAAAATTTTACAGGGAGAGAACGAGCAAACTTCGTAATCCTACATACAATAATCCAAACGGGACTTATACCTTGGGTGCTCAAGGTAGCCTCACAATGAAATTCGTAGCCACATATTCCTACTTCCGTTCCAAAATAGAGAGAGAGAGTGAAGTAGTTCCGCCAATATCCAATGTTCAACTTTGACTTGTTGGTACTAAAAACATTTAGACACGCATTCACCAATTGCCCTCTTTAGGGTAGGTTACCAACGTATTTATTTCAAATGTCAGCTAACTTTATCACAGAAGTTCGGTCTATTCCCTTGTCACAAAAGTTCAATTTATTCTTCAACAATTCCACAATTCACAACCCGATTCAGTATTTAGTTCAGTGACTCATCACAATTATCCAAGGTCAATTAAAAGTTTTCAGGAATATAAAGTAGATCTAGACACCGATTCCCGAGTCAACAAGGGTGACGAGAAAGCAATGAACCACACGACATACATAACTCATACCTCCCTACGGTATCGATTGTAAGGTGCAATAACACTGAAGCAGTCCATTTCTAACATAATACATGTTTTCTCAATCATTCAATAGTTTACAATTCGGTTCACATTCAATTTCCTGTTCTATTGAGTCTCCCTACATTATTTGATAGTCGTCAAAAGCATAAGGCAATTCATATATTAATCCCCATGGCGTCAAAGATATTATCAAAAACAGTCGATCACATGTTGAACACAATTTACACATCCTCAGAACCCCAATTGCAGAATATAATGGCACTGAGCAGTTATTTACACAAGGCGTACTGAATTCACACACTTTCGGATAACCAGGGTTTTTCAAAGCTCCATGGATGTTAATAATATCTACATAATACCAAAGGATGACATTCCGTACAAAACAAAGGAATAATCATCTCGGAATCAAAGTACACCCGTTCACGACCGTCGGTGGCCGACCCGAGATCGATTAGACAAATCCACCCGTACAAAACCGTCGATGGCAAAATAGATTTCTCAACAAAGGTGCTACTTACGCTTAACGTCCCCTAGCACGAAAGGACGTCCCAAGAATGTCATCAAACAAACACAATACCACTCACTATAACCTGATTTCCCAAAATCCGATAACACTGAAGCAACACATGAAACATATTCTGATTAGTCGAGGACAAATATTCAGTACGGTTCATAATCAAATAAATTGGTTGTCATCAGTTTCCACAGCGTCAAACAGGCAAGAATATGACAACACACCAGCATTGTTCCTTAAGACACCCAATCACTGGATTTGCACAATTCAGTTCATCTATAACACATATGTCCTCAATAGTTGAAGGTTGGTTCTCAATGGTGTTCATGGTTAGATCAATCTGTTGATAGCCCACAAAGGTCTTTCAAATAAGTCAGGTATTCCAAACAGATTCAAGTTTTGGGTCTATCAGTTTTTCTACCGAGAATAATCTGGCTATTTATTTATAAACAATTCTTAATCCCCTTTAACAAAGTCAAATTAGATAGGGGGTCTTATCGGTCGATCCAAGCAAAGGTCTTGTCAGATTAAATCAGCCAAAGGTTCCATCAAATTATATCCAATGAGGGTTCTATCAGGTCAAATCAGACAAAGGTTCTATCGGATCGAATCAGATAAAAGTTTCCTCATATGGGGTACATTCGGTTTAGTAAGGCTCACTTTGTTTGTTTAGGCATATAGTTGATAGTTTCACAACTGTCCTAAATTTATCAGTTCTCAAGGTCATATCAGAATCATTCATCACAACTGTTCATATCAAAGTATTTCAAGTCATGTACAATATGGCATTGTCCACATGAATTCAGGTGTAGTTGCATATGCATGCAGTAATTCAGATTAGGAAGTATGTACCATAATCAACACAATATTTTCCAAAACAAGTCTTATATGCAAACACATGGTGCACAACAACACATTAAACAAGGTTCCTCGGTTGTACATAGCATAGGATTGTTACGCAAAAATCCCAAATCCGTCACAAAAGTGTAGGTTTACGAGTCAAGCTTAATATAGTCACATAGTCCAGTCAATTCTCTACTAATCAAAATGCATGATCTTACAATTTATAGAGTTCACTATTTGGGGTGTTCAACTCGGTCCTACAATCACAGAGTCATAATTCCAGTGGTTTAGTCATTGAAGACAGTAATATAACAAATCACCCTGAACATAGGTTCAGATGTACATGTGCATATGCAAAGTTAATCGATATCCTAATACATATTTCACAAATTTCCCAAATTAAGCATATACATTCAATGAATACGGTCTCGATCTTGTGGGTCTAACCAATCTAGATACACATGCAGCAGATACGAAAGAATATACCGATCCGAATCAAATAATATCCCAAGCAAAGATGTACACATGTACTAATTCAGAATCAATCAACACATAGACATTCGTTTATAAACGATATAGATACCTGGGATAACAGTTGCAGTATTCCGAGTGCTTTCTGGGACGAGTGCAATTACTCTATCTTGATTAGCAACTCCTACCATTGGCACGAATTCAACTGAGGCAGAAAATTTACTCACATTTTTTCAGTTCGGGGACAGTCCCTTACCATATGGTCCATTTTACCATCCCTATAACAAGCCTCAAAAATCTGATAACAAACTCCTCAGTGTTTCTTACACTGGTGGTGGCAAAGGTTTTTTTGCTGTAGCGGCAACTGACGTTGGTGTCGTAAGACCTTTGCCATTTTTTGTACTACTCTTTCCAGACTATCAAGTTGGGCTGTGGAAGAGCCTCCCAACCTATATGCCCTTAATTTATCCATACTCTACACAACCTCTTATTAAACCTTGCCAAATACTGGGATGCCCAACACGAAAATAAACACAGATACACATGGGTACATTCGCACATAGGCACATTGTTATATTCTCATTTTGTGTATCGTCCAGACATAATTAATCACATACGTAACAGATGATTGCATACTTATCAATTATCGCATGCTGAGCATTCACTAATTATATACTCAAATCATATTCATATTTCACATAGACACTCATTTGCAGAATCGAATGCACATATGCAACTTTTCACGATTCATATGTTCATGTATGTGCATTATATCAAAACAAACTTGTTGTACATAGTAGTGCAACATTTCATATCTCATATAATCACATGTTCTCTTCATCTAATTAAACTTGCATTATACCTTATACAAAAGATACACAAGTATGCATATACGAAAGAGCATACATATTCAAAGAATTTGCAATGCAAGAAAATCACAAACTTATAACATAAAACCGTTCACATTAAACATTTAAGCTTATTCTTGATGCTTTCAGATTCATACTTATCACATAAATGCATCCTAGATCTTTTCTAGACGCTTACTGCTCTTTTGGACAAGTGCGTGAGTTATTAACACGTGCTCTGATACCACTCTGTCACGACCCGAACCCGCCCCTATGGGTTAAGGCCATAACCGGCCAGTAATCATGAGATTACCTACGGCCTCAAAACAAATAAGACAAAACTCATCAGAGTAAAAGGGGCCGAACGGAAGCAATTTAAAACTTTGTCCATAGAGCTGTGCTTATATGCACATCATAACATTCCATACATACATATGTTAATAACGCACAACAGAATTACAGTACCAAAAAGTTCCATACAACAGGATCATCCAAAAACCAAGTCAACCCATGGGAACTATATACAGACATGTAGAAAGGCTTCGCCAACATGACAAAACTACATAGAATGGCAAAAGGGCGAAGATGTGTCTCGTACGTGAGATGCAAAGGCTGACTCTCCAAACCTTAGTTGTTTCACACTGGCTTCACTGGGGTGGGGTCTGGACCTCTCTTAGCTCACCTACAAACACATGAATGAGCGTGAGCGATAGCCCAGTGAATAATATCAAATAACGAATATACATTGGAACAATATACATCGAACGGCCTTGGGCCCAATTTGCATTTCTAACTAACACATACATACATAAACATATGTAAGTTAAGTAACTGAGGTTCCAAACACATCATACGGCCTCGGGCCCAATTCATTCGTATTATTCAGATCAAACTGGCCTTTGGCCCATTCGTTTATGTCAAAACGGCCTCTGGCCCATTCATTCATGTCCATCGGCCTTCGGCCCAATCGTTTATGTCAATCGGCCTTCGGCCCACATTTATGTCAAACGGCCTTCGGCCCATATTTATATCAAACGGCCTTCGGCCCACATTTATATCAAACTGGCTCATAGGCCTTTCGTATCGAACTGGCTCATAGGCCTTTCGTATTGAACTGGCTCATAGGCCTTTCACATCGAACAGGCTCACAGGCCTTTCATATCGAACTGGCTCATAGGCCTTTCGTATCAAACCGGCTCATAGGCCTTTCGTATCAAATTGGCTCATAGGCCTTTCATATCAAACTGGCTCATAGGCCTTTCGTATCAAATTGTGTCCACCATTCAAAATTAATGAACTTTACAAAACTTACATAGAAGTGAGCAATTGGATAACAACATATTTCAGATATTACTCACAGTGATCGGCTTGTGAATTTGCTCTGTAGCTTGACCCTACACATCACATAGCACATATAGGTCACAAATAATTCAATCCGTTCTTTAATTCACATATTCCTCTTTAGGCTTCATTCTTATATATTTAATTCAATCATAATGCTTAATGTATGCCTAAGAGTGTTTAGAAGTGAAAGGGAACGGAAAAACAGAACACAGAATGCATTTTCAGATTTTTAGAAAACAGGGTCCCCGCTCGAGCGTGTACTTCCCCGCTCGAGCGGACCCTTAAGGCCTGCAAAAGTACTAGTTGCATGAAAAATACGCTCGAGCGTGTAATAGGACGCTCGAGCGGAAGGCCTGTCTAAATAGCTCCCTCGCTCGAGCGTGGCCTCCCTCGCTCGAGCGAACACCAAGTCTGTAAAAAGAACTGGGAGCATGTTTTTTGCGCTTAAGCGGCCATTACCCCACACAAGCGGAAATCAAAATTCTGGGTTTCCCAGATTGTGTTCTTGAGTCCAAATTCGACATTCAACCAATGTTTCTTGCATACTATGGCTCCAATTTCACATATTCTTGTATTAACAGGTATAAACACCAAAACACATCATCATGGGGCTCAATTTCATGAATCAAGCACATGCATGGCTCAATTTAATTCAAGTTCAATTCTATCATATGCATTCATGCATTCAAAGCTCCTATCTTTAATTATTCAAACATGCATGTTAATCTTGATTTCATTTCTATTCCAATTAATGCAAATGGTGTTCATTCTCATGGAACACAACAAAAATATGCTTGCATGTAGGATTTAACACTCATATTTCCACATTTAACTTAATACATGTTTGTTTATGCAAAATCATGGTGATCCTATACATGCATGTGCATTTCAAACTCAAATTCATCAATTAGAGCACAACTCTTGTTCTTGATCACCAATTAATCTTTAATTCACAAAATTACAAGTTCAAACTCATGACTTCATAATCAATCACTTACCTAAGAGCTCAATCTTCTCAATTTATGGTCTAATTTAGAGTTGGACTTCAATTCTCCAAGCCTTAAGACCAAAATTGCACAATTCTCCCCTTAATCTCCCATAGCCGACCCTCTCTCCCCTTTTCTTAGAGTTCTTATCAGCCAAAAATGAGAATTAAAGAGGGAGTTTGAGTATATAAAGTCCCTTACAAGCTCACACTCACACATTACTTTAATATAAAGCAATTGGGCACTAATTAATCAATTTAATCAGTGAGTCAATTTTCAATTAAATTCCACCGTAGGTTCTAAAAATTATGCCAATCACAATGGCGTAATCAATTTCGGGTCCTGTGGCCGATAAGGCCTTTAATTTAATTTCCAAAGCAGATAATCAAACAGATATTCCTACGGTGGACAGATAGAAATTCAAAACCACATAATGGCACACAAAATCATATTAAACACATAATCATACTCATATTAAGGACCAATTAACATATTACGAAACAGGGGTATTACACGGGGCTTGGGTGTGGGGTCGAATCTTGGAAGCTATACTCTCTGACTGAAATGGTGTGTGAGTTGTAGAGTCGATGCACATACCCGAGGTTTTCCCCTCATCTTACTTCGGTTAACGGACATTAGGTAGTTGATTCTGAAATTGACGGAGGACAAGTTTGGTAAGTTTTACTCGTTAACCAAAAAAACACAAAAAACAAAAAACAAAATACAAAATACAAAATACAAAATACAAAACAAAACAAAACAAAAAGGGAAAAAAAAAAAGAGAGAGAGAAAGAGGGAAATCAAGTCACTTATACTTTGGTCTTAGAAAGGATTATTTGTAATTTTGTGTATTAAAATTCTGAGGGTTCTGTCTAGAGAATTTTTACAGCTTTTCACAGCCATAAAAAAGGGGCTGTTATACAATCCCATCTCTTCCTGTAGGAACCTTGATGCCTCCCCTGGGCTATACTAGTGGATTTTTGTTTTTTAGGGGAGATTTATGTTTTTGAGATATCTCCTCTATGTTATAGAGTCTAATCTCTTGGGTTATCCCTACGCTTGCTTCAATATTTGCTTCTACATGATGGATGGAGTGTTTTCTGGTGTATCCATTTTTGTGTGCGAGCTTTCATAGTGAAAACTAAGAACCCACTTCGGTTTTCCAGATTTTTTATGAAATTTTTCCTTCCCTTTCTAGATTCTTGTTTGTGTATGCAAGATTTTATGGTGGTTATTGTTGATGGGTAAATTTCTGTGTGTTTTTCTGGAAATTCTTGATTTGCCATTAAGAGTGATATAAAAAAGCCCTGAGTTTGTGGGCTCCCATGAGATGTTTATACATGTTGGAGATGGTATTTTTGTTCCAACACAGCCAGAGTTTTGGTTGACCGATCTTCATGTGTGCTTATCATTGCTGTTGCTGAATTGCTAGAAGGATGCTACAGTGTTGTTGTTGCTAGTTTGTTCAAATCCATGCTAGGTTTGTTCCAAAACCCATGGGCTGGTTTTCTTGTCATAATAGTGTTGATTGGACAAAACTTTATTTAAAATTGATTTATTCAATGTGTTGTACTGTTTTAACCTAACTCCAGACTTATCTAAATCCATTTAGTAGATTATGTTGTGAGTAAGTATTTAGGAGTGTTTCCTTTTTTGAAGGGTGTGTTGCCTTTTAGGTATGTAATACAAGGGACGAAACCAGGATTTTATTAGCGGAGGGGTTAAAATTAAAAATTTTCACCATATACAATAGCAAATATATATATATATATATATATATATAATATGATATGTAAGTTATGGAGAAATTTACAATGTGCACCTTTTCAAACGATGCACATTGTAAAAAAATTTTGATTTTTTATGATGAACGTTATAATTGTTTGTGATGTGTGTTATGACATTTTGTAGTAAAGTTATAAATAGCGAATTTATGATGTGCATCCTAAAGTTAGGAATGATAATTTTATGACATTTTGTGATTTTTGTTAAGATACTTTGAGATTTTGTTATGACATTTTTCAGTAAAAAAAAGTTATGACTTTTTTAGTGAAAAAGCTATGACATTTTGGATTTAAGTTACGAAATTTTGTGAAAAAGTTATGAAAGGTATATCATTACACCTTTTTGAGGGTGCACATTGTAACATCTCCCGTAAGTTATATATACACACACAAAATAAATAAACAAATCAAAAACTATGGAAGTAATTTGGTATTGGATGAAGAAGTTTTTTTGTGCAAAATAAAAAGAGAATGCAAGGTCGAAGAAGAGTGAGGTACATAATTTTTGTTGAAGCAAATAGTATATTTCATAGATGGAGGGGGGTCATGGCCCCAATACTCTTCTCCTAATTCCATCCTTGATTATAGCATTTAATTTTTTTATATAAAATATATGATTTACCTACCAAAAAAACAAAAAAAAAAAGAATAGATTATTTATTATGCAATTGAAATCTAAAAGGACACGGTGATCATTCAAGCACACATTGATCCTACTGCATTTCATTTAATATCAAAGGCTTATTCACCAACCTAATTAAAGTGTCCATTCTGTTTCTAAAATTCTTGTCCCTCCATTCCCAACACAGTCTCAGCACACGAAATATGGTACAAATTTCAAAATATGATACAATCCAACGATTAAAAGTACATTAAAAATGAAAAGACAGAAATTTTATGACAGATGGTGCTGTGCCCACTAATAGTTTCTAGGTACAAGGCAAAGGACATTTTTCTTGTCAAAGTTTGTTGTAGGATTTTCTAATATAGGGATCCTTTGTTTTCAAATTTTCAGTTTCTTTTTTCCCAATATACTTCCAACAATATGATATGATCGGAATCTTGAAATCCAAAAAGTTCAAGATACGATCATATAACTGAGAGTGCATTAGGAAAAAAAGAATTGAAGATTTTGAGAAAAGAATCCATTACCTAGTAATTATAGTTTCTAGCTACAAGGCAAAGGGCAGTTTTCTTGTGCATTGTTACACCGGGTATGACCTCGGTGTCTAAATCTTCCTTCTTCATCCCAACAGGTAATTCCCAATCAAATGCACAAAGAAGATTAGCAAGTGTAAGTTCCACTTGAACAGCACCCATGTAGAGCCCAGGACAACCTCTTCGACCAGCACCAAAGGGAACAAGCTCAAAATCTTGACCTTTGAAGTCAATTGTGCTCCCTATAAATCTCTCAGGTAAGAACTCTTGTGGGTTGTTCCAAGCTTCAGGGTCCCTTCCAATGGCCCATGCATTCACATAGACTAAGGTTTTGGGTGGAATTTCATACCCATCTATCTTACATGTTTGAGTTGTTTCTCGTGGCACTAGTAGTGGAACTGCAGGGTGCAATCTCATTGTTTCTTTTACTACTGCCTTGAGGTATGGAAGGTTTTGAAGATCATCTTCATCTACACTGCCTTTTTCTCCAACCAAATTTCTGACTTCCTCTTGCACTCTTTTCATCGCTTTAGTGTTCTGCATTAGCGCTGTCATTGCCCAAACTAATGTAGCTGCACTTGTGTCTGTGCCACCAAAAAATATGTTCTACAACAAAATAAAACAGACAACGGTAACATAAGGTTGAAAAAAGGCTAGGGATTATTTGTCCCCAAATCTCACTAACAAATAAGAGTTTTAGGAATTAAATTTTTTTATTCTTAGAAGTGAAAATTTTGATGCAAAAAATATTTTAGAACCAATTCCTGTTGTTGTGAAAGACTTAGCGACAAAATTTTTAAAATATCGCTAATAAATACGGCAAAATAATTTAGTACAATTTTTTTTTATTTTTTTGAAACAAAAATTTTGGTCCCCAATACATCACTAAATGTTTAGTTTTTATCTCTAAAATCTTAAATTATTGTTGTAACTTGTATTGTTATGAAAAGAAATCTTGGGGTGTGAAATGATCCAATGGCTATAGTTGTTTGGAACAACAGGACATAAAAATTTAGAAATAAAGAATTCTTGACCAAAAAATGATAAGCCTACGTAAAGAATCAAGATCAGTCATTTCCTTTCATGCTATATTCTCTATCTCCTTATATTTTAGGGAAAATTACACTTCATGCCACATTCACAAAATATTTTCTAATTAATGAAAAATTTTAAGAGTTTAATTATTAAAATTTGTATGATTTACCATTAATTTTAAACTCTTTTTTTTTTTTTGTTTGAAAAAATACACTTGTAGTTTCCCCTATGGTTTAGTGGGTCGTGATGTCATATATAAAATTAGTCATTGAAAATTCAAAAAGATTACCATAAGGACTGCTTTAATATGGTCAAAAGTAATATCAATAACAAACGACCGATCGTTTTGCAATTTCAGCAAGACGTCTATGATGTCTTCTAGATTAGATTTTCGTCTTTTTGGATCAAGATGATCGTCGATGATTTCTTGGTAGAACTTATCAAACTCCTTGAAATTTTTCTCAAGGCGGCCATAGAGTCCAGAAAGTCTATCAACCCAACCCATCAAAGGAAAATAATCTGAAATGAAGAAGCTCGCAAACAAGGCTTGACCTTCGTTGAGTAGGCTGTGAAATCTACTTCTTTCATGACCTTCATCCTCATACCTCTTCCCAAAAGCAACCCTGCAGATTGTGGTGCTTGTGAGAGCCATGAGCATCTCACTCAAGTTAATACCTGTTAGATCACCAATTGTCCCCAAAACTTCAGTTATTAAGAAATGGGCCCAATAATTAATGCATATTAAGATAACACTCTCTCACGTACAATCCTGTTTCGCATGTGAAGAGAATAAGATGCACAAATAGACAAATAATGATAGAGAAAACATGGGTGATAAGACTTGAGCATAGACAAAACTTAAACTAAGAACTCTCATATCATGTTAGATCACCAATTATTCCAAGAGGAGGAAAAAAAAAAGAAGCAATACCTTTATCCTCAGAAGCTAATTTAGATATTTTCTCAATCATTCGATGCACTTCTTCTTCGCGAACTGAATGAAAAGATTGAACCCTTTTGGTGTTGAAGAGCTGAAGAACACAAACCTTTCTCATTTGCCTCCAATAGTCATTGTATGGTGCAAAAGCCAAGTCCAAGCCATTGTAAGAGAGTTTTTGCGGGCCAACCATGGAAGGCCTGCTAGAAAACTCAAGATCATGGGTCTTCATAACCTCTTTCGCCATTTTTGCTGAAGAAACCACAAGGGTTGTAACAGAGCCGAGTCGTAAGGACATGAGAGGACCGTATTGCTTGGAGAGTTGCCAGAAGTAGCGGTGAGGGGCAGAGTTATCGAGCTGGTGTAAGTTTCCAATGAAAGGAAGTCCAGGAGGGCCTGGTGGAAGGAGGACTTGTCCATTTCCTCTGTTTTTGTGAAGAACAAAGAAGAAGAGGAAAATGGGAAGAGCTACAAGGATAAGAAGCAACATCATTGTTATTGCCAAATTTTGTATAATAGAAGTAAGAGACGGTGGTCTCTTTATAGGGGTGATAATAGGGTATTCCGAGAGTACGGATATTTTATGTTGTTATGGTTGACGGGGAAGATAGGATATTTGTTTGGTTTGAGTTTTGGAGGTGAATTTTAAAAAAAAAAAATTAAAAATTGTTTGGTTTGAGTTTTTCTTAAAATTTTTTTTAAAATACTTTCTCTCTCTTACATATCAATCAATTACTTTTTCTCTCTCCTCTCTCTTTCTCAATCACTTTTTCTCTTACATACATCTACTTAATTCTTCCAAAATATCAAATCAACCCAAACTCCCACAAAAAATTTCTCTCTCAAAATATAAAACCAAACAAAAAAAAAAAATTCCTAGAACAACTCTCCTAAATTTTTTTCAAAAATAACTCTCCTAAAAATAAACCAAACAAGTCCTTGTATGGTTAGTTTTCCATCTTTAAATTAAAAATTTTGTTGTGTATGTAATATATGTTATTTTATTAATTAAGTCACTGTCATATATATTTTTTTATAATGGACAAGCTCTCACCGTAAACTCATCCGTCGTATTATACAGTCAAAACGAATTGATGGAATGAAATGGAATTTCAAATTAAGTTAGGCTTAGTATTTTTAATATATAAATACATATTACGTGAATAGCTTAAACATTTTATGTTAAAAAAATAAAAATAAATAAAAGGTTAAACTTTGAAGTGTTTATATTCATAAGGTCCAGAAAAGAATCAAGAATTCTATCTGGCCTGTCCCGTTCCTTTATAAATAAAGAAATAAAAACATAAGAAATAAATTTACATTTTCTTAGTGATTAAATTCAAATATTTATTAAAGAACCGCAAAATCATTTACAATTGAATTTTGTTAACCGATTGAATTCAAATAATTATTAAAACGTGCATATATGCAAGGTTAAATAGTATGCAAATTTCGGATTTAAATTTTCTTTATGGTCGGGTTATGAATATTTAATGGTCAGGTTATGAATAATTATATTAGATATAATGTTTAACTAGACCGAATTTAGAATGGCACATTTATTGTTCTTATATACAAAATTTGAAGTCCAACCACTTAGAACGGCCTTTTGCTATACACATTTTTTTATAAAAAAAAAAGTATAAATTGGGAAAAAGAATTTTATTCATGTAATCTCAATAATACTAAAGAAATCAGAAAACATCCAAACCACCAGTAGGTAAGACAAAGCAACAGGAAATACCATACAAAGACACAAAACTGTTGGAAATGGTTATAAAATTCTAGTTAAAATTAGAATTTTTTCTTAAGTTTGGTCTAATTTTTAGGTGGACCCCGTGCATCGATTTACACGGGTCAAAGTGGTAACGCGTTCTATGCCGCGTTGTAATTCACGTGGTATATCTGGTAGCTCAAAACCATTACCGAGTGAATGGGAAATTGAAGCCAAAGTATGCTCCATGGAAATGGAGTTTTGGTGGAAATACCTTAACGGTTTGAATAAGGCTTGTCCCACATTGATTTGGTGGGAGGTTTTGAGAGGGTTTATAAGGCATGGGTTTGGTACTTGGGGTGTGCCCCAAGGGGTACCCAAGTGTTTTAGAGGGAGAGGTTATGTGCAAAATGGGTTAGACCCATTGGACCCAAAAACCACCACACGCGCGCCGCCGTCCGGTCGGTCGGGCGGCCTGGGCTTGGGCGCAGATGTGAGGTTGGGTTGGGCTTGTTCGGCCCAATACTAATCTTTTTGGGCCAAAAACATTTGAATTAAACCGGAAATAAACTGGTTTGGATTTACTGTTTATCCAAACAGGGCCCTTCCCGTTTTTGAACCCAACAGCTTTAAATCTGTTTGAATTTCAAACCAAACAGTGCCTAAACAGTTTGTATCTGTTTAATTCAAATTGAACAGGTACAGTACCTGTTTAATTCAAAACCAAGAGCCACCTTTACATCTATAAATAGACTAGCCTCCCATTTGGATTTTCATTCCAATTTTCGTACTCCATCTTCTGCTATAAGTTTATTCTTCATTTTTGCATTAAGTTCTTGTTAGAGAGAGTATAAACACTTTGTGTGTTCGACGAACGATTAAATTATAGTGCTGCTTTTATTCGTTGATAAGATCATTTTATCCTGGGAGATAGACGTCCAAATTCTGAAAAGCACCGTGGAGAGGACGAATCTGTCTTAAGGACACAGTGTTAAACACTGGACTTGATCAGAAAAGTTATTCAAAGAAATTAACCAAGTAAGTTGTTTAATTTTATTTTGTTTTATTTGTTTACTTAATCAGAGTTTAATTTTGTTTTTGTAACAAAATAAAATCTGTTATTTATTTATTTATTTATTATTTCGAGTTTGATTTTTGTAATCAAACAAATTCTCTCATTTTCTTTATTTCTTAAATTCTAATTGTTGTTTTGTACACAATAGAATTAAAATATTTTAAATACAGTGAAGATTTGTCATACAATCTTAAGACAGAGTTATTTTTTGGTATCTTCATTGTATTTAATTTTCTGTTTTCATAAAGACATATTCTGGTTGGAAAAACAAATAGTGTTTATGCTATTTGACAGATAGTAGTAATATACTGTCTCTTTTCTTTGACAACTAGTAGTAATATACTGGTGTCATTAACAATTACAGAATATTAATTGTGTTAACAGAAAATTATTTTACTATTTTATTTTTCTAGTTTTAGTAACAAGAAAAATAAAATTATCTTGTGTTATAATTTATTTTATGGTTTTAGTAACTAGAAAATTAATTTGTGTTTTAATTTTTCTGATTTTTGTAATCAGAGACTATGGCTACTACAACTGAAACTGCATCTGGCAGTGGTACTCCTATTGTTACGCCAACATCGGTCCCTATCTAGAACCATGTTCATGTACCTATCAATCATGGAGAAAAACCGAAAAAATTTAACGGTACCGAGTTTAAGAGATGGCAGCAGAAGATGCTGTTCTATCTTACAACTCTTAATTTGGCCCGGTTTCTCCATGAAGAGGCTCCAGCACTTAAAGATGGTGAAAGTGATCGGCAAGTTGTTGCCGCTGTAGATGCTTGGAAACATTCAGATTTCCTGTGCAGAAACTACATCCTCAATGGCCTTGACAACATGCTGTATAATGTTTACAGTCCTCTGAAGTCAGCAAAAGAATTATGGGATTCTTTAGAGAAGAAATACAAGACAGAAGATGCCGACACGAAGAAATTTGTCGTCGGTAAATTTCTGGATTTTGTTATGGTAGACTCCCAAACGGTAATATCTCAAGTTCAAAGTTTTCAAATAATTTTGCATGATATTCATTCAGAAGGTATGTCTCTTAGCGAATCTTTCCAAGTCGCTGCTTTGGTGGAAAAGTTACCACCGGCTTGGAAAGATTTCAAAAATTATTTAAAACATAAACGCAAAGAGATGACCATGGATGAGTTGATTGTAAGATTAAGAATTGAGGAAGATAATCGAAAGGCTGAAAAGAGGGGGAAAAATCCCATTGAGTCCAAGGCTAATGTGGTTGAACAAGTTCAAAAACCACATAACAAAAAGAGGAAGTTTACTGGAGATGGTCCTAAACAAGGCAACAACAATGGCAACAAGAAGTTCAAAGGAAAATGCTATAACTGTGGCAAGACTGGACATCGAGCTTCTGACTGCCGCCGTCCTAAGAAGGATCATGGAAGTACAAGTAAGAAGACCACCAATCAGGCCAATGTAACAGAATTGGATTACATCTCTGACGGAGTGAATGACATCAACCTCTCTGCTGTGGTGTCTGAAGCTAACTTGGTTGGAAATCCCAAAGAATGGTGGGTTGACACTGGAGCAACTCGTCACATATGTGCGGACAAGAAAATGTTCACTTCCTACAAAGAGGTTGCAAATGGTGAACAACTTTTCATGGGAAATTCTTCTACTTCTAGTGTGGCTGAACAAGGGAAAGTGATCTTGAAGATGACATCAGGGAAAGAACAGACCCTCAACAACGTACTACATGTACCTGACATCCGGAAGAATTTTGTTTCTGGTTCTTTGTTAAGTAAAAATGGTTTTAGGCTTGTCTTTGAGTCTGATAAATTTGTATTAACAAAGAGTGGTATGTATGTTGGTAAGGGATACATGAGTGATGGTCTCTTTAAACTAAATGTAATGACAGTTGTACCAAAAGATGTTATGAATGAGAATAACACATCTTTTACTTATATTCTTGAGTCGAATTTATGGCATGGTAGATTAGGTTATGTAAATTATGATGCTTTGCGTAGATTAATTGGTTTGGATTATATATCAAAGTTTGAAATTAATCCTAATCATAAATGTGAAGTTTGTGTAGAAGCAAAACTAACTAAGGCTCCATTTAAATCAGTTGAAAAGAAAACTGAACCTCTAGAATTAATTCATACTGATGTATGTGATCTAAAATTTATTCAAACAAGAGGAGGCAAAAAGTATTTCATAACATTTATCGATGATTGCACAAGATATTGTTATGTTTATTTACTTAGAAGTAAAGATGAAGCCTTAGAAATGTTTAAACTCTACAAAACAGAAGTTGAAAATCAACTTGGTAAAACCATTAAAATGGTTAGAAGTGATAGGGGTGGTGAATATGATGCACCATTAAATGATTTTTGTGCACAACATGGCATTATTCACCAAACTACAGCCCCTTATTCTCCACAGCAAAATGGAATTGCTGAAAGGAAGAATAGAACTCTAAAAGAAATGATGAATGCCATGTTACTAAGTTCAGGCTTACCACAGAACTTGCGGAAGGAAGCAATATTGTCTGCTAATTATGTTCTTAATAGAATACCCCACAAGAAAACCAAAAGCATTCCTTATGAATTGTTAAAAGGTCGATCACCTTCCTACAAATACTTAAAAGTGTGGGGGTGTTTGGCAAAAATTGAAGTTCCTGTTCCTAAAAAGACTAAGATTGGACCAAAAACAGTAGATTGTGTGTTTATTGGTTATGCTCAGAATAGTAGTGCATATCGGTTTCTGACTTATAAATCAGCAATACCTGATATAAATGTGAACACTATTATAGAGTCAAGGAATGCTGTGTTTTTTGAACATGTCTTTCCTTACAAGAAAGGACAGGAATTAAGTTCACAGAAAAGAACTTATGATTGTACACAAAGTCAAGAGATTAATGACAATCAAACACAAGAGACTAGTAATGGTCTTGACCAACAGGATTTAACTGATGATGAACCAAGACGAAGTAAGAGAGCGAGAACATCAAAATCCTTTGGTCCAGATTTTCTGACATACCTGTTAGAAAATGAACCTCAAAGCTTTAAGGCAGCAATGACAGGTCCTGAAGCACCTTTGTGGAAAGAGGCTGTTAATAATGAAATTGACTCCATTATGTAAAATCATACTTGGGAATTGGTGGATCTTCCACCAGGTTCTAAACCTCTTGGATATAAATGGATATTTAAGAGAAAAATGAAAGCAGATAGTCCAATTGACAAGTATAAAGCAAGGCTTGTAGTTGAAGGTTACAGACAAAAGGAAGGTCTGGACTATTTTGACACATATTCCCCTGTGACAAGAATAACATCCATTCGCATGCTTATTGGTATAGCAGCGTTGTTTAAATTTAGGAATACATCAAATGGATGTTAAAACAGCTTTCTTAAACGGTGATCTAAATGAAGAGATCTATATGGAGCAACCCGAAGGGTTTGTAGTATCGGGGCAAGAAAAGAAAGTTTGTCGACTTGTAAAATCCCTTTATGGATTAAAACAAGCACCTAAGCAATGGCATGAAAAATTTGATCATGCAATGCTTACTAATGGGTTTAAGATAAACGAATGTGACAAATGCGTCTATGTTAAAAACACTGACCAAGGATATGTCATAGTTTGTCTTTATGTGGATGACATGCTTATCATTAGAAGCAGTCAAAATATGATCAAATCAACTAAGCAAATGCTTAACAAAAGATTTGATATGAAAGATATGGGGGTCGCAGATGTTATATTAGGAATGAAAATTACTAAAACATCTGACGGATATGCATTATCTCAGTCTCATTACATTGAGAAAATACTTGATAAATTTATCAAGGATGATTTGAATTTAGCTAGAACA
The DNA here is from genome assembly GCA_030407325.1 of Camellia japonica. Classification (NCBI taxonomy): domain Eukaryota; kingdom Viridiplantae; phylum Streptophyta; class Magnoliopsida; order Ericales; family Theaceae; genus Camellia; species Camellia japonica. Next base: position 197,016,798 of record JAPPVO010000016.1, on the reverse strand, counting down.
CCTGTAGACATCAGTATTTATTTATCGAAAAATAAAGGTGATGCAGTGTCTCAGTTAAAATACTCCCAAATCATTGGAAGCCTAATGTACCTAATGAATTGTACTCGTCCTGATATAGCTTATGCTATCAGTAAATTGAGTAGGTACACTAGTAACCTCGGAGAAGACCATTGGAAAGCGATCATTCGGGTTCTTAGATATCTAAGATTCACCTGTGATCATGGTTTGAACTTTACTCGATATCCAGCAGTACTTGAAGGTTATTGTGATGCGAATTGGATATCGGATACTAAAGATTCAAAATCCACAAGTGGATATGTCTTTACTCTGGGAGGCGCTGCTGTTTCTTGGAAATCCACGAAACAAACTTGCATCGCACGATCCACAATGGAATCCGAGTTCATTGCTTTAGACAAAGCAGGTGAAGAAGCAGAATGGCTTCGTCACTTCTTAGAAGACATTCCAATGTGGCCAAAACCTGTGCCAGCTATTTGCATTCATTGTGATAGTCAATCTGCAATAGGCAGGGCACATAATCATATGTATAACAGTAAGTCACGACATATTCGTCGTCAACATAATACCGTAAGGCAATTGTTGTCAAACGGGATAATCTCAATAGATTATATAAAATCTAAAGAGAATATTGCGGATCCGTTAATAAAAGGTTTGATAAAAGAGCTAGTGTATAGTTCATCAAAGGAGATGGGATTAAAGCCTATTACATAAGAGTCGTCATAATGGTAACCCTACTTATATGACTGGAGATCCCAAGAACTAAGTTCAAAGGGACAACTAAGTTATGTATGGCTTGCCAGAAATCACCAAGGGATTAAAATTCCTACCCATTCCTATGGTGAGAGTGATATCTGCAACATATGTTGTCTGCAGAGCATAAGGATAAGCTTTGCTTTTAATGATTACTTATATCTTGATTAAGGCATAAAATCAAGACGAGTATAAGAAGATACTTACAATAAGAATCACCTATATGAGTGTTGAACTGGGGCCGGTTCTATGAGAATGAAAAAGGCTACATTCTCTAGAAAACACACATGAAAACCAGGAGCGTTCAAAGCCAAAATGAACACAACAGTGAGAACCATGATGTGTTAAAAGACATTTTGTGTGAAATCTATTGTCTTGGCTTACACAAATGGCTGAACAATTCAAGGCATCGTGTCCATTGGTTAGCCAGTAAGTCCGATAGGTTATCACTAAGGAAGGTTCAAGGCCGAAAACTACCTATCCTGATGCAAGATATTTTCGACTTATACTCTTTCGTTAAGTCTGCATATTGTTGCATTTCCGTTGTCATCAAATTCCATTCATGTGGGGGATTGTTGGAAATGGTTATAAAATTCTAGTTAAAACCAGAATTTTTTCTTAAGTTTGGTCTAATTTTTAGGTGGGTGTAGACGCGCCCTTGGGCTTCGCTTTACAGTTCGGACTCCCTTTTGTTTGTTGCGGTTCTTAATCTGAACCAAAGAGTCCAACTCTGGCAAATCGTTTTGAGAAAAAAACAGATTTTGAAAAGAAGTGCCAAACATAGACTGCTTTGCCAGATACAGAGTCGCCACCTAAATATTTTTTAATGGGGAAATTTAGGAAACCCTGACTTGGTGCCAAAGGCGACGTGTCCGTCATCACCAAAGTTGTCTTGGCTCGGGAGCTTGGGTACGATCGGGGAAGGTCAGCTATGAGCACCCCCTTTCGCCCGGTCCGAAGACCGGCCTCTACTAACCATGATATCTGATTTTGAAAACGTTATGTGTTCTTGTTCCAATTATTAGCCTAGAATTACTATGTTATGCGCACAGCAAACAAGTATAGACTAGATTGCCTAATTTGGAAGCAATCATTGCATATCCGTTTGTTTTGAAAAGCGCTTTGGAATTTGCTACTCACAAGTAGGCTAAAACACGGATTTCAACGAGTTTTTCCAACTCAAGCAATCCAACCTTCCACCCACAGACATTCAAACAGTTTATCTCATGTAAGCACTTAGCCGCATGGTAAGCATACTGTCATGTTAATATTCACACGCATGTGAGATGCTAAAGCGTAAATACTTACATTGTACTCCATGCCAAAACAATAAACTAGTTAGCAAACATGCATGTCCTAGTTCATGTTAAAATGACTAATGTATCGCAGGCAAGGGTGCAACCTAGAGTAGGCTCGGCTAACCCTAAAATGACATGTGAAATGCAATCATTCGATACACGTATTCAATTTGGAATCGAAAATGCAATGCAGTTTGTATGATGTACCGAGCCTGATGCATGTAAACAAATGCATGAATGCACGCATGCATAGCATAAAGTATGCTAAAATGAACGTGCCCTAATTTACCATCATAAGCGGGTAAAATAAAAAGGAAGAAAGAAGTGGGGTTGGAAGACATGCACACCACTCACACACGCTTATTACAGATTTGCCCTCGCCCGGAGGGACCAAAAGAATATACAAATTAATTAACTACGCAAGCTAATTAAATTACAGACCCATTAAATTAATTAAACGAATTAATTAATCTAATTAAAACAGTAAAGCCCTCGGGAAGCGAGTCAGATGGAACGCATGCTTGGGACTTGCTCGGAATCGCACTGCCATGCAAAGTCTACCTCTGTTTTCCCTACTTTGCTCCTCTGAAAACTGCCAAAGTCTCAGGAATGCCTCTCAGGACACTGGGGGATACCACCGGCTAAAGGGGAGAGCCACCGGCTGTGTAGGATGGTCACCGGCACAAAATAAATCCGTCGGCTGATAACTTACTGCCGGCCGGCAGAAAATGTTGCCGGTCGGCAAACAATGCCTGCAGAACCTGCAACTCACAGCAGCAGAGGGCAAAACTTGCATGGCAATACAATTCAAACAATGTAAGCACTAACCAAGCTCCTTATCATGTGTATGACTCAAAGTGGTATGGTTCTTGGTTCTCGGACCATCAATCGTGCATTTTCATGCATGATGGCCCAAAGAATCTATGTATGCACTTTTATGTCAAATGAAATGCAAGTCAAACGATCAAAACAAGGCCCAATTCCTATCACCAAATCAAAGAACAAGGCATGCATGCAAGATGCAATGCAACCTAGGCATGCGAGCTAAGGATGCAACATGAGCATGTGAACAAACAACGCACACTAGGCATGCAACCTATGCAAGCAAACTTGCGAGTCATGAGGCAAGGCAAACCAATGAAAAGATGGACTTAAACATGATCTAGGCAACTCTAATTAGGCCTAAAACAGTGGCCAAAACCAAGGAAACGAAGGCCAAAATGCACCCACACATGCATGCAATCATGGTCCAACACCTTAAACATAAACAAGGCAACTCTCAAGCACACTTAAAGAGACCAAACAATGGACAATTAGCATGCATACCAAACTCTGAAATTGCACAAAATAGAGGTGCCAAACCAACTAATTCAAGCAAGTAAAGCATGCAAATGACCCAAGTACTTGAGGCAAGCCAAGAGGCTTAAACCAAGGTCAAACCCACCAAGCCTCACAAGGCTAAGGGGACTCAAAACAGGTCAAAGGCAGACCTAAACAACACCCAAGGAACACCTAGATGGCGTCTAAATGGCTTGAATACAAAAGCATGCACAAATGCACTTTCAAGGAGCATACAACACAAGCTCATAAAGCGTTAAAGGGGCATGCAAGGCAAACATACAAACATGTTAAAGGGATTGAAATAACATGAAAGATGACCCCAATCCATTAAATCGAAGCAAACAAAGCATGCTATACACTTACATACTTAAGGCCAACAAGCCCAAAAATGCAAAGAGGCTATATAATGCATGCTAGGGTCGACTCAAACAACCCAAGACAGACCTAAAGCATGGCAAAATAAGCACAAAAGCTTCACGAATCTAAGCCTAAAACATGCTAAAACAAAGGCACACAACCTAAGGCATATTAAGGCAATCACAAGGCATTACAAGGTAAGTACGCAAGGCATGCATGGAGTACCAAAACCAACTTAATACAAAGTTATAACATGGCAATATAAGCATAAAATACAGCCATGGCATGATCAACAAGCATTCCCACAAAGGCTTCCTCTAGAGGCCAAAAATGGTCCCTCTCAAGGACAACAAGGAGAGGGGGTGGCCCTCTCCTTCTTGGGACTTCAAAGCATCACCTTCACCACTGAAATCCCTCAAGATTTCAGTGGTGAAGAGACCCAAACACCAAAATCCCGGAGCTCTCACAAGATGGCACAAAACAAGGGCCTTACAAGGCCTAAGAGGGGTCAAACTTCCCCAAAGCACAAAACACTCTTAATAAACTATCAAGAGGGCCTAAAAATAGAACTTTTTTGTATTAAACACTAAGCACAAAAACAGCTCTAAGATAGGCAAAAAAGCAATGCAAAAATGGGGTAAAAAGGACTAGTTTCTTACCCTTGAAGCCTTTCTTCAATAATGGTGATCTTGTTGCTTCCTTAAGCTTCAATCCAGCTTCAAAGCTCCAAAAACAAGCCTCAAACCCTCAGTTCCAAGAGGATGGTGTGATGGTAGGTGTTTATGCACAAAACTAAGCCTAAAACACACACAAAGGCAAGAGAGGGAGAGATATAGATATAGGTTAGATACACTAACTTAAACCCTAAAACCAGAGCTCTCTAACTCTCCTCTCCAACTTGTCTAACCCTTGAACAAGGGAGAGAAGGCCTCCTCTTATAGAGGGGCAATCTTGTAAAGCTTACAAGGTAAGCTAACAAGAGGGGCATCCCTCCATACACGGTATGGAGGGGAAGCAAATGCCAGCCAGCTGTTTCAAAATATCTCCAAAAGCAGCTGAACAGTAGTCGGCTGGGCAAAAATGTTATTTTGACAAAAATGACTGCCGACCGGCAATAAAGAGTGCCAACCGGCAACATACATTGCCGATGGCAACAAAAACCAGCCGGTGGTGTGTGGGGATGCCTCACAAGGCATTCCCTGTCCCTCCAAGGCAAAGCACAAGTGTTTGGCGCAAAACCAGACACAAAACGGTCGAGTTCGGAGATCCTGAGGCAGGGCACGTAGCCGAGGACTCCGGGAACTCCAAACGAACACAAACATGGATAATCACCGAGTGTTCAAACGGTGACGTCCAAGTCTTGAGGACGGTCAAAAATGGGGTGTCTACAGTTGCCCCTCTTTGACAGAACTCGAAAGTCATAACAATGACGGGAGTGAATGTCAAAGCCCATAGACGACCCATTTTTTACAAGGCCGAGGACTTGGACAAACATGCAAGACAAACAAGGTATGCGCCCGAAGGCAGGGGCAAAATGCAAGACAATGCAAGAAGCCGAGCATAACTTATGATCATGCAAAAAAAGCTGTAACGAAGCACACATGCAACAGTTTTAAGCTAGCATACACCAAACTACACTACAATGCAGAAAGGATGTAAGAGAATTATGCGATTCTCTGTACGTCTCATGCGGAGGATACAATACCTGTGCGGCTCGTCCAGTTGCATCGGCCTCAAATGAACCGTACATACAATATCGTGCCTGAAAAGAAAGCAAACTTAACAGGTACAATATTGTTAACAATATGCATGACAATGCAAATGAAGCACGCATGCTAATGCAAATGGCGACACGCATGCCAACGAAAATGTGACATGCATGCCAATGGAAATGAGGCACGTGTGATGAGGAGGCACACGTGCCTATGCAAATGAGGCACACGTGCCAATGCAAATGAGGAGGCACACGTGCCTATGCAAATGAGGCACACGTGCCAACGAGAATGAGGAGGCACACGTGCCAATGAAAATGAGGCTGAGGCACACGTGCCAATGGGAATGAGGCACACGTGCCGATGGGAATGAGGAGGCTGAGGCACACATGCCGATGCAAATGAGGCACACGTGCCGATGCAAATGAGGCACACGTGCCTATGCAAATGATGCAAGTGAGGTACGCATGCCTCACGGAGATGTAAAATGATGCCAATGAGGTACGCGTGCCTCAAAGGATGCAAAATGAAGCAATGAGGTACGCGTGCCTCAAAGGATGCAAAATGCTGCCAATGAGGTGCGTGCCTCAAAGGATGCAAAATGCTGCCAATGAGGTACGCGTGCCTCAAAGGATGCAAAATGCTGCCAATGAGGTACGCGTGCCTCAAAGGATGCAAAATGAAGCCAATGAGGTACGCGTGCCTCAAAGGATGCAAAATGCTGCCAATGAGGTACGCGTGCCTCAAAGGATGCAAAATGAAGCCAATGAGGTACGCGTGCCTCAAAGGATGCAAAATGCTGCCAATGAGGTACGCGTGCCTCAAAGGATGCAAAATGCTGCCAATGAGGTACGCGTGCCTCAAAGGATGCAAAATGAAGCCAATGAGGTACGCGTGCCTCAAAGGATGCAAAATGATGCCAATGAGGTACGCGTGCCTCAAAGGAAAATGAGCCAATGAGGTACGCGTGCCTCAAAGGATGCAAAATGATGCAAGTGTGCACACATGCCAAAAGGAGATGTAAAACAATGCAAGTGTGACACGCGTGCCACACGAAATGTAAAACAATGCAAGTGTGACACGCATGCCACACGAAATGTAAAACAATGCAAGTGTACTCGAGTGCGCGACAACGCACGTTTTTTTTTTTTCTTCTGAAATGCATGATAATGTAAAACAAGGAGATGTACGACAATACGAATGATGTGCGAGGCAACGACAACACGAATGATGTGCGAGGCGACGTATGTATTGAGGTGCATGACAATGCATGACAACGCTTGTAATAAAATGCATGACAATGCATGAGGGATGTGCATGACGGCGCGACGCAACGCAACGCACCAAACAACATGATGAATGCATGCAACGCACGCGGGGCAACTTTTGAATCTTATAAAAGGCAAAAGGATACAAAGGGATACAACATTGCATGAATTTGAGTGCTACGCACAGAAGACACGGTTCGAGGTCAAAACGGAAGCCGGTTGAGCGTCGGAGATGCACTTTTCTTGCACTTTCTTGAGCTATGAAGACCAAAAACACTCATATGGCCTAAACAAGGCTGTGGAACACCACCGGCCGGAAGGGGAAGCCACCGGCTGTCCACCGGCTACAAAATAATTCGCCGGCACAATATTTGCCAGCCGGCACAAAATGTTGCCGATCGGCAAAAAGTTCCTGGATCGGGGCAGATTCGACATTTTACCATGGGTGTTTTAAAATAGGGTTCCAAACCCTATTCTTTTCATTATCCTCGCCGAAAACAACCTCTCTCTCTCTAGAGTCTTTTCCTTCCTCGTTTCCTTGTTTCTTCGCGTTCTCGCCCTTTCGTCGTCGGATTCGCGATTTCCTTCGCGTTTCGGACATTTTCACCAAGATTAAAATTTCATTTCGGTGGCCTTTTGCTATTTCCGCTTTTTGGGACTTGTTCCCCTCGAGTTTCTCTCGAGTTTCACGTCTTTTCCATTCCGGCTTTTCCGGCCATTTTCCACCCTCCCGGGAGTTGACTTTTCGGTTGACTCTTCGTATTCCGACCCGATTTTCATTCTCTGACCATTTTCTCATCACTCTTGACATGGCCGACGATATTCCCCGTGTTGGGAGTCCCCCGGATCACGAGATGGATCCCGGGGTCGAGCTTCTTCCCTTGAGTGAGCGTCCGTTCGACCCGGCGACCTACCGGCCGGCGATTCATGTTCTGCCACCCGACGGACTTCGCCAGTTCCGCAGCTTTGACAGAGCGTTGGATCCAGAGCTCCTCCTACGCGAGCCTGCCTCCCACTTATCCTCCGGCGCTTCCGAGGTAACTTTCTTTCTCTGTTTTACTTTCTGCAAGTAGAAATTTTAAATGCCAACTGCCATAACTAGTTTTATTCTTTAATTGCTTTAGCTCAGATACTCTGATGTACTGTGTACTGTAGTTGATCGCAAACAAACTCGCAACTGATATCTGTTTAAGAACGACACGTGCACACACACTGTACTAGCCTTGAACCACTCAAACACACGGCACACACCGTATTTCACTACAAACATCGGCACCTGATACCTGTTTGAATCTGAAAATATGCACGCATGCTAGATTTGCATCGAACCACTCAAACACGCTGACGCATCACACGTTGTAGTTCACTGTAAGCACACCGGCACCCGGTATCTGTTTGAATCTGAAAATATGCACGCATGCTAGATTTGCATCGAACCACTCAAACACGCTGACGCATCACACGTTGTAGTTCACTATAAGCACACCGGCACCCGGTATCTGTTTGAATCTAAAAGTATGCACGCATGCCACATTTGCACCGATTTTGACTGTTTCTTCAAAACTGTACATTTTATATTGCTTCGCAACTACTTGTTTGAAAACAGGAAGATTCCCATACCATCCGCGGGTATGGGAATATTGCCGCTCGTGAGTGGTACGCCGAGCTTCCCGACGCAGTTCGCCACATTGTGGAGCAGGCCGGCTTCGGCGCATTTTGTAGGGGGCTGTCCCGACTCACTACATGCAGACCTCTCCTTGCCGCTCTGGTGGAGAGGTGGTGGGACACCACCGATTCGTTTCATTTTTCTGCGACGGGGGACATGACGATGACCCCTTATGATTTCTCGGTGCCCACAGGCATCGGGGTAGGGGGTGATCCGATCCCCTTTGATATAGATATGGACGAGTGGACCGCGACTCAGGTCTACTTGCTTGGCGCGGCACCGCCTCTTGCGCGTCCCGGCTTCGTCCGATACTCCTGGCTTGAGGTGCAGTTTAGGGTCCAGCCCCTCCTTTCGATGCAGCCGATGACTCAGGAGGCCGTGGAGAGATACGCACGCGGCTTCCTCATGTTCCTGTTTGGGACGACCATTTTCGCCGAGCGAACACAGTGCCTCTCTGCCTGCTCAGCGCACTGGTGGACGTCAGAGACATCTTGCATTATGACTGGGGTGGCGCCGCTCTGGCCACTCTCTATGGGTATATGAGGTCACCTCCCGCGGCAGCGGCAAGTTGCTCGGGGCTACTAGCGAGCCTGGGAGGTACGTCTTCTCCTCCGCTTTACATTTCTGCTCTATACTTTCTGTATTTTATACTGTACTGTAGTCTGCTTTACACTTGCTGTATATACTGTACACACGGCACACATACTCTGTTTTACACTGACTGTACACTACTCACTCTGTACTCTGCACAATACACTGCACAACACACGGCTCTGCTATTTCTGCTTTTACTCTATATTCTGCTTTATCTGATAAGATGCACTGGTATTTACCTTGCAGTTGTGGGTTTATGCCTACTTTCCTAGGCTTGCTCCCGTACCCGACGCAGAGACCCCTCTCGTCGTCCCGTTCTCACGCCGTTTCAACGGGAGGTGCGTGCGGAGGCCCCGAGAGACCTTTAGCTTTTTCCGCCGCTACTTCGACACCATCACCCCCGCAGAGGTATGTTTTACTTGCAGTGTAGTTAAGCTTCACCTTTCCACTGTATATTTCAATAACAGTAGATAACAAATTGTATTTCATTTTCAGATCGTCTGGCAACCTTGGGCTCCTTTGCCAGCCGTGGCGCGGGATCAGTTTGCCGGTGCCGATGAGACCTCGCGTTTCCGGATTCTGCTGGAGGGCCCGGTCTGTCGGGCCTGGTACCTAGGCGAGCGTTTCCTACGTCAGACCCTGGGTTTGCCTGAGCAGACAGTCCCGGTGCACCCTCCTGAGCATATGAGGGATACCGAGCGATTCACTGCCGAGCAGATAGCGGACTACACCATTGGCTGGGAAGCAGACGGCTTCAGAGGCGAGGGCGATTACTCGGAGTACGTCCGGACCTTCATCATGCGACCTCTGAGCGGCGGCCGCCGAGCGGAGAGAGAGAGACCAGCGGCGCCAGTGGCCGGAGCAGGAGTAGGAGCGCCGAGGGGAGCCCGAGTCCGCGGCAGGGGTGGAGTTCAGAGGGGACGAGGGACCGGTTGGCCTGCTCTGCCCGCTTCATTGACGTTCCGAGGGCAGGGTGGGGCGACCTACCAGATCCCCTTTGCTCCTCCGCCGGCTGATCATGAGTTTGTCGGTGTCCCCGACTTGCCCCGGTATGTATTACTGCGTTCTTGTACAGTTATTTCATTTCAGTTTATTTGATATTCCACAGAATATTGATGCATCTGATACTTTTGCAGGTCTTCCGAGTACACCCGGCAGTCATTGGAGATGAATGCCTCCATGATGGGGATGCTCCAGCAGACCTTCGACCTCCTGGCCCTTTACAGCATTCCGGTATGTTCTTTCTGACCACAGCCTTAAACCATACACAAACTGCTTTACATAATCTGATGCACAACACAACATCTGATAAACTGCTCACGGCATCTGATACACGATAGTACACACTGCACCCTGCACTGATTTACTGCTCACAGCATACATACACTGTATTCATGCACTGCACTCTGTACTGATTCACTGCTCACGCATTCACACACTGTACTCATACACTGCATTCTATACTGATTTACTGCTCACAGTATCCACACACTGTACTCATACACTGCATTCTATACTGATTACTGCTCACAGTCCACACATTGTACTCATACACTGTATTCTATACTGATTACTGCTCACAGTATCACACACTGTACTGTATCTATACTGATTTACTGCTCACAGTATTCTGATGCATTTGCCTTTCATGCTTTTTCAGCCTCCCTTCCAGATTCCTCCGGTGGGTGGGCTCCGGCTGGACCTCCCCTTTCTACCCGGGATGGCAGAGCATATCCCCACACCAGAGGGGGCGCACTCATGTCGGGAGCAGCTCGCGGGCTCCAGTTCCAGATGACGAGTCTGAGGCGGAGACAGAGCGGAGGCGGAGTCGTC
>JAPPVO010000016.1:196977930-197005861 GCA_030407325.1 Camellia japonica | reverse complement strand
AGTTCTTACGACGTCACCGGCAGCGAACCACTCACATCGCTGCGATCTGAACACTTCACTGGACCATTCAATCGGTAAGAGTGACGGGTGGTGTGTACAAAGGGCAGGGACGTAGTCAACGCGAGCTAATGACTTGCGCTTACTAGGAATTTCTCGTTGAAGACCAACAATTGCAATGATCTATCCCCATCACGATGAAATTTCAAAGATTACCCCGGCCTGTCGGCCAAGGCTATTGACTCATTGAATACATCAGTGTAGCGTGCGTGCGGCCCAGAACATCTAAGGGCATCACAAACCTGATCATAATCCCCTCTGGATCATGAATCCCCTTAGGAAGGGGATTTGGATGAGCCTCCAACACTTGCTATTAGAAAAATAGTCCTTTGGACTATTTTTTATTTTTATTTTTATTTATTTTTCACATGTTGGGCTTTTTTTTTTGGCACATTAATATTTAATTTTTTTGTATTTTTTGTTAAGTAAAAATCATTGTTTTATTTGTTTTATTTTTATTGTAAATCTTTTTATTTTTTATTTTTAATTTTTTGCATGTTGGGCATTTTTTTTTTCTAACATTAATGTTTAATGTTTTTGTATTTTTTTTATTTGTTTTATTATTTTGTAATTATGTTATATAAAAATAATTTAACAATCACTTTACCAACAACTATCATCAAAATAAATACAATTTTACTTAATCCCCTTACTATCAATCCCCTCAATTTTACTTTTGAAAACAAACAAACTTTACAAATATTATTGATTATCTTACCTCTTATCAACAAATTGATATTTGTCTAATTCAAAACACATAGGTTGCAGATTTTATTTTGTGTAAATTACACTTACCTCCCTTTGAGATTTTTGACAAATATAAGGACCTACCTCCCTTACTTTAGCTGACAATATCAAGATTCCCCCAATCCATCAATTTTACACAAATGATGTTACTTGATTATACAAAATGACCATATTGCCCTTTCATTTGAACACAAAAAGATGAAAATACCCTTTAATTCATATATCTCTCATACCTACCTCACCAACACCATGCTCTACCCCGCTCTCTCTCTTTCCTTTTGCCTCTTCTCTCCTACCTATAATCTCTTCGACCATCACCAATACAACTGCCTCTAGCGATCCCAAAGCCCATTGACGATTATTCTCCTTAACCCCCTTCTTTCAATGGCAACCTCTCTTCTCTCTTCTTCTCGTCGCCCTTGCTCGTCCATCGCCATGGCCAGATCTGGAAAAATATAGGGTGAGAAGGTGAGAGGGATGAGGGTTATACTTCTTCAACAAATGTTATGCACTATCGACTACAAGAAAGCAAAACTTGAGGCCATGGGTTTACTGTGTAGCCTCATAATCTTCATTAGAAAAGAGATACACCTCTTTTCACGAATTACAAACTTACATCTACTTATGCTGTTAAAGATTGAAGCTTGATTTGAGCAATTTCTTTATGACTTTTGGTTGGGGGTGCACATTCAAGCAAGATCAAAGCTTGATCTACTTATAGGTGTGATAAAATAACAATATTGAAGCTCGATTTTGCAAGAATCGAGGGCTTGGGTGTTTGAATTTGTGGATTGATCACTTCAATAACCATTTTTCTCAATTTTTTTTTTTTTTTTTTTGTGTGGTTATTTCGTTGTCTTCACTGCTGCTATGCTGGGTTGGTGAGTCTTGGATGACTTCTTGGTTGTTCTGTGTTGGTCATTCTTCTTATTCAGTTCCCTTTTTCTCATCTATTGATTTGCTTAACTTGGGTTTCTATTATTTGTTGTAAATCCAAACAAGTTTCTATTTGAATTTTAATGTGTGTGTATATATATATATTTGCATATATACATATATATGTTAAACAAATTGTTCCAATGTTTATATATTTGTCTATATATACATATATCTATCTATATATTTGTATGTATATGTTAAGGTCATTCTAGTTGCTTCTGTTTGCTGCATATTATAGTTCTTAAATTTTATGAATTGTTACTTCTAGGTAGAGACAAATCATGCTACTATGAAGTCTGCTAGTTCTTATAACTTATAATGGAATATGGAGTCGTCCTGGTTGTATATTTGTATGTATATATTGGAATGGAAAAGTGGGTGTAAAATTAGAGGAGAAAAGGTTGTGTGCCTGCAATTTTTGTATAAATTTAATGTGTGTTTAGAATGGATAATAAGGAGATGAAAGTGGTAAGGACTAGAGAGAGAGAGAATATAAGGTGATGGCAGTGATGCTACCAGTGAAGGAGTGGGTGAGGATGAGAAGAGGGAAAGGAAGAAGAGCAATGTTTGTTTGTGATGTTGTGGGTTGTTTGGTTATAAAGAACGAATGGTAATTTTCAGTCACCATAATATGCTGATATAAGAAATTTTCGTCACCTGTCTAACAGCTAGTTAATAGAAGCGTGGTTTGTATATATTGTTAGCAAAAGTAGGGAAGGTTACTGTAATTATTGAAATCACAGGAGAGGTCCCTGTATTTGTCAGAAACCTCAAGGGAGGTCAGTGTAATTTACCCTTTTATTTTTTGTGTTGTCGAGCTTGGGCATGCAACTATCAAGGGATTACAAGGTAAACTTAAGACCAATAAGACCAAATGGAATAATTGAAGTAGGGGTGTCTTCCATCCTGATCCTTTTAGCCCATCAAAACATAAAGCTCAATGTGCTACTTGATTACTGCTGCATTGAACAATGAAAGTTGCACATTAATTTGTGAGGTCCATCTGTGAAGCTCAAATCATTACAGACATCCAACCCTATCATTGTTACATCAACAAAAGATTACTAACATATAAGAAGTTAAAGAAATCAATTTAAAATGTGCCAAAATTTTAAGTAATTTGACAAGCCTCCACACATATATGCTAAAATGTCTATTCATTTATTCAAACAAATAAATAAAATAAGAAATAATTTGCACTTTATATCAGGAAAAAATAGCAGAGTATGAGGAACTTGTTAACCAAAATGAAACAACTATCCAATCAGACATTTCTTTTAAACATTTGTAGTTTGTTGTCTTGACCCGCCCATTTCATCTCTTCACTTTAAAATAAGAAATAATTTGCACTTTATATCAAAAGATAAACCTTCTATCCTTCTTGACCCGCCCATTTCATCTCTTCACTTTACTCTTGATCGGGATTTGATTTTTTGGGGAGTATTATGCAGCTTTTCTTATTCTGATTTTTTGTATTATTTTTAATGTTTTAGATTCACTCTTTGCTTTATATCTTTCTGTGCTTGCTTTAGATTGATTCATGATTCTGTTTGATAACTCATGTCTCTTTCTTAGCCGCTTGATGTATCCTCTCAATTGTATTTGTGTTGGTTCATCAATATACTTGTTTTTGTCAATAATATATATATATATATATATATATATAAATTACATAAATATCAAAGTAAAATTCTTGATTTTTGTGTTTTTTTTATACACGAAAATAAATATTCAACCTATTTAATGTTATTGTTGTTTGGAGTTTTAGATCCGAACAAAGTCAATATGTTCAGATCTGAAAGTGCGAACCAAATCATATTGTTCGGCATTGTAAGTTCAAACATGATGACTTTGTTCTTATTTGGGTGTATCTTGAAGGATAATTTAGAAAAAAAATTATAGGGTGTACCAAAAGTAACATAAAATCCTGAAGAAATATACTAGAGTGGGTCCTACACCCATGTTAGATATTTGGTAGAATATTTGGTAAAACATTTGGGGTTTCTAATATTACTCAATCCTAAAAAATTGAACATGGTATACTGAAAAATTGGGAGTACTTTTATAATTTATGAGGCATTTACCAGTAAGTCTCATATACAAAGTTCAAAATCCATCTGGTCCTAAAACAAAACACTTGCACCAATTAGTCCTACATATTTTTTAATTGTTACCAAAAAATCTTTTTTTTTTGTATAACTTTAAAAATGTTGCTACATCCCACCACCACCAGACTTCCGTCAAACGGTTACCGGAGACATTTGTCGGAATATTTAATATCACCAAGAAGTCGCCGGAGTATTCTGAACGTCATTGGAAGTCACTAGAATGTCTAGAATGTTCGTTGAACGTCAATAACATTATTGAAGACTCACCGGAATGTCCAGAATATTGCCAAAAAAAATAGAGAAATTATAGTGAAAAAACATAGCAAAATGTGCTAAATATTGATAAACTGAAAGAAAAAAAAAAAAAAGAAAGAAAAGAAAAGAAAAGAGACCATAACAACAATAGGAACAAATATATATTATTTTTCAATTTTTGTAGGGTTTAAGCAAATAATCTCCAATATTGATTAAACTGAAAAGTAAGTTTTGAAACTGTAAAATATTACAGTTTCAAAGCATGATTCTATTAAGTATTTATCCTTATTAATCAAATTGGAAAATGTTATAGCGACTCTGGTTGACCCAACCCTTGTTGTAATTTGGATACGGTTTTCTTGGTTTTGTACTGTTGAACATGTCTTGCTTACCTTATTTTCTCTTAAACTTGGCTATGGGATTGTTGTGGTTGTGCTTGGAACAAGTTGGTTGTTCGGTTTCCCAACTCTTGTTGCCCAGAATTTTGTTTCTCCACTCGAGCAACACTTATTGCGCTCGAGCGGGTTTTGCAAACTCTCAGTACTTTTGCAGGTCTGTAAAACTACTTGAAAAGTGTATTCTACGCTCAAGCGGCGTTTCTTACGCTCGAGCAAGTGTGCGCTCGAGCATCCATTCTTACGCTCGAGCGATGTTTTTCTATTTGTAAAACTATTGGATGTGTGTATTCTGCGCTCGAGCGATCATTTGTTGCGCTCAAGCGGAACAACTTATTGTGTCTGACGCTCGAACATCAACTCTTGTGCTCGAGCGGACTGTGCGTATATCAGTTTGCAGCAGCCTCTTTTTACATCACTTTTTCATCTCTTTTTCTCTTAAAACCCTAGATCGGGACCTTTTCTCTAAAACCTACTTTCTCTCTACATTTTTACCTAGATCTGTTGGTTTCTCTACCCGTGTGTCTTTGATAAAAAGATAGAGTGTCTCTAGAGCTCCGTTTTGATCTGAGTAGAAGTTAGTTTCGGCGTCTTTGAAGTTCCTCCATTGTTGCATTGGTCATCTAAGCTTGAGGTAGGGCCTTTCTACACTCTCTATGAGTCCTAACTTGTTTATTCCTTGATGTGTGAGAAACATTGGGGGTTGAGGTGGTTTTAACAAACCTAGGGTTTGGGGTTTAAATTCCAAAGCGAGGTTTTCAAATGGATGTCTTAGAAATGGTTATGGGAATGGATGTGACCTTGGGTTATGTTAAAATGGTTGATTTTTGGTGATTGGGATAAAGAGAGTTTTGCCCTAAAATGCCTTGAATAATTATTTTGTATAAATAATGGGAAGTGTATAAGAAATATGAAATGACATAGACATTTATATAAATGGTGTAATTAGATACGTGTTATCTCTCACTTACAGAAACTTGAATAATTTATTTGTTGAGAAGATTGTATATCTATTTAGAAATATTTGTTTTGGGCTATCGGTGGAGGATAGCTATGATTGTTGTAGAAATTACATGAGGATTAGGTAAATTGAAACTAATTCCTTACTGGTTGTTATTGAATATGATTGTGTTTTAATACATTGTATATGTTTGATGTTTGGGAGGAGAAAGGGAATGGACTCCATTAAATTAAGTTGGCCTGTGTGTCCTGGGTGCAAGTCCCGAAAACCATGCGTATACATGGGTGCTGATCCCGCAGACGAAATTTTCGTAAAATGGCAAAGTGAAGTGTTTATGTGTAATGGTTGTGTAGTAAGCAAACCACTAAGTTGTAATCTCAGTTGGGTCTTCTAGATAACAATGGATATGACTCATGAATTGAGGAGATATGAAATGACATGAAACGAATTGATATAAAATGGATTGGGATATATCACTTGACATAATATGGTTTTGGAAAAGGAGTTATGAATAATTAATCCTTGAGCATTGGTCATGTGCATCATGTTTACAACCTTGTTAAAGCTCATATATTATGTTAGATAGTTTCTGGTGGGCTTTGGCTCACCCTATTGGGAAAAATCATTTTCAGGTGTTGGTGACATGCCTCCGCCAAGATAGTAGCTTGAAGAGACTTGGAGCAAGGGCTCATTTTTTGTTGTATTTAATTTGTATCGCCAAGGACTTTAATTGTATTAAGCTAGACTCATTTTGTTGTAACCAAGGAATGACTTGGAAATTTGTAAGCTCTTAGGGCATTTATTTCGTTGATCATGTAGTTTGGTACCACATGCTATAGATTCAGGGTAGAACTTATGAATGTGTAATGCATGCGCCTTTTTTGTAAATTGACTCTGATTAATAAAAACCTAATACTCTGTTTATGTCATTTTGCATTAGTCCTTACTGTTGAATTATTGTATTATTTTTGGGACATTACAATTTGGTATCAGAGCGTATCGGGATTGAATACTTGGGGTACGTGGGAAATGGTTAGTACCACAATAGGTTTATCTCGTTTGACAGAGATGTTTATGTGTTTGCAATGTTATGTGCTAACATGTTTATGTGATTGTATGGATATGAGATTAAATTTCTAGGATGTTGATTGAGCTTACGGATTTTTAGAAGTCTTATTAGAAGAGCACTTGATCACTGCTACTTCTAACTGAAACTCTGGCAATGCCGTGGGACGGTCATTATCTGGAAATGAAATTCATATGTGTTTATGTGACTACGTGTTTATGTAGAGTGAATTACTGTTGTCCACCACATTAGGGACCGAGTGAGTTAGCTTCGACACATTTGTAAATGTGCTAATCTCTTTTGTTACCTCCATTAGGATGTCAAGACGTGGATGTGGCGGTGGTAGGCGTAGGAGGCATGATGTGCCTTTATCGAATAAAATTTCAGCGCAGAAAGAAGGGGTTGGTCAGGCCAATGTGGCCGAACCTGTTGGTCAGCAAGCCATGGGCGCCTTGGCCCATGAAATGGCCAGAACATTGCGAGAGTCTATGGACATTCCCAGAGCAAAGAATCAAGTTCAGGCCCAAGTAGCTAAGACAGGGCCGTCTTTCTTGAAACGAGAGTTTTTCTGGTCAAATCCGGATGAGTTTGTGGGTGATTCCAAGGAGCCACTGAGAGCGGATGAGTGGTTAGAGCAAATGGTGACGTTTGAGATGCTCGGCATTGAAGACGGAGGTTTGAGAGTGACCTTGGCGTCCTTCCAACTGAAGAGAGACGTGGGTCAATGGTGAAAGTACGTGCAAAGGCGCATTGGAGGGACCTAGGAGGCTTTCGTCGACGCCTTCCAAGACAAGTTTCTACCTCCCATAGTTAGGGAGAAGTTGAGGGACCAGTTTTCTAAGCTGGTACAGTTGAACACTCCAGTGGCTGAGTTTGAGGCCACATTCACTAGTCTCTCTAGGTTTGCACCAGAGTTAGTGGCAACAGAGGAGTGCCATTGTTTGGAGTTCCAGAAGAGGTTGAGGATCGGGCTAATGTTCAAGGTGGCTGAATCAATGATTAAAGATTATGGACGCCTTGTGGAGGCGGCGGCTCATCTTGAGACCGTAATGCAAATTGAGGAGGTGAGGATGAGGGGCTCTAAGAGGAGTCAGGATGAATAGGGGGACAATAAAGAGGCAGAGGGGTTCTAACCCATAGTCGTCCCAAGAAGCTTAGTCGAGGTCCACTTTTCTAGTACCGAGTTCAGGTTCCGAGAGAGGTGGTCCGGGAGATTTCACTTGTTACAAGTGTGGCCACTTGGGCCACAAGTCTCCAGTTTGCCCGCAGAGAGAAAGAGGGCAACAGTCTGTACCATTTTCGGCTCATTCTCAGAGCCAAAGCCAGAGTCAGGGGAGAGGGCAGTCACTCACTTGTTATTAGTGTGGACAAGCGGGGCATATGAAGAGATTTTGCCCTTAGTTGGGTAGCACACTTGGTGCATTTGGTTCAAGACAGACACAGAGTCACCAGCCAGCACAGTCAGCGCAGGCTTCGAGGACCAATCAGGGAGCCTCTTCGGCTCAGTCAGTGCATCAGGCCTATGCTCCGAGGGAAGAGCAAGTAGATCAAAGGCCAACAAGACGCGTGTATGCTGTTACCGCGCCAGATCTAGTACCAACACCTTCAGTAGTGAGAGGTACCTTCTTGTTTTGCAATTCAGTTGCTAATATGTTGATTGATACGGGTGCATCCTATTTATTTATTTCGTCTGCATTTGTGTTGGTTTTGGGGTTATAGTTGGCTCAGTTAGCATCTCCTATCTGTGTAGAGTCACCTATTGGTGGTGAGGTTATTTTAAAGCAGGGGTGTCGGGGTTGTGACATAGAGGTTGCCGATCGTCGACTCTTTTTTATATTTGTGTTGATTAATATGTCTAGCTTTGATGTTATTTTGGGTATAGACTGGTTGTCTTCATATCGGGCTATTGTAGACTGCTATCGTCAGAGGGTTACTGTATGTACTCTAAGCGGTGATTGCTTTTACTTTTTGGGGGACCGGGTGGATAGAATCTTATCACCGGTATATGATCCGCGTGAGTGGAGTGAACTTAGTTGCCTGCTTGCCAACTTCTTAACTATTGAGTGTGATAAAGTTCAAGTTGAGTTGCCGAGGGTAGTTTGTGAAAACCCGAACATTTTTTCAGAGGATCTTACTAGTTTACCACCTCATCGAGAGATTGAGTTTTTTATTGATTTAGTGTCTGGCACGACACCGTTTTCTATGACACCGTATAGATTTGCACCTGCCTCGTTGAGTGAGTTGAAGATTTAACTTCAGAAATTGTTAGATAAGGGTTTTATTTGCCCTAGTACTTTACCTTGGGGAGCATCGGCTCTTTTTGCTAAAAAGAAAGATGGTGCGTTGCAACTTTATATAGATTACTGAAAGTTGAACTGAGTAACTATTAAGAACAAGTACCCAATGCCTCATATAGATGATTTTTTGATCAGTTGAAGGGGTCTTGTTGTTTTTCTAAAATAAACCTAAGGTCAGGTTATCACCAGTTGAGAGCAAGGGAGAAGGACATCCCGAAGACGGCATTCCGTATGCGATATGGCCATTATGAGTTTTTAGTAATGCCTTTTGGGCAAACCAATGCACCAGCTGTGTTTATGGACTTGATGAACCCGATCTTCCGGGAGTTTGTAGATCGTTCTGCGGTCGTTTTTGTGGATGACATTCTAATTTACTCACTCTCTGAGGAGGAACACGAGGAACACTTGCGGGTAGTAGTTGAGTTACTTAGAGCCCACAAACTGTATGCCAAGTTTAGGAAGTGTGAATTCTGGCTGAGAGAAGTTAAGTTCTTAGACCATGTGGTATCCGGGGAAGAGGTGACTGTAGATTCATCTAAGATAGATGCAGTGCAAGATTGGGAACAACCAAAGAATGCTTTTGAGATCCGTAGTTTCTTGGGGTTGGCTGGGTATTACCGTCGGTTTATGAATGATTTCTCCATATTAGCCTCACCATTAACTAGACTGACAAAGAAGGGAGTTAGGTTTGTATGGAATGAGACTTGTGAGAAGTCTTTCCAGGAACGTAAGGTTAGACTTACCACTGCTCCAGAATTGATTATTCTGGAGAGGGGTTTGGGCTACTCAGTGTATTGTGATGCCTTACGAGAAGGTTTGGGTTGTGTTTTGATGCAAGAAGGGAAGGTAGTAGCCTATGGTTCGCGTTAGTTGAAAACACATGAGAGGAACTACCCTACTCATGACCTAGAGTTAGCGGTGGTGATCTTTGCCTTAAAGATTTGGAGGCATTATCTGTATGGTGAGAAGTTTGAAGTATTTTCTGATCATAAGAGTCTAAAGTATCTGTTTACACAAAGACTTGAATTTGATGCAGATGAGGTGGATGGAGTTCATAGAAGATTATGACTTTGAGTTACATTATCACCCGAGAAAGGCAAATGTTGTGGTCAATGCCTTGAGTAAGAATTTTTTTAGCAGTGTAGCTTGTATTGCCATCTGGGAATAGGAGATGTTAGGTGCTACTGGGGAGTTTGACTTGCATCTTGGTGAGTCTGTTGAGTCTGCTACTTGGTTTTCGGTAGTTGCGCGACCTACACTTGTGAACCGTGTGTTAGAAGCACAAAAGGGTCACCTTGAGGCAAAATCCCTCCGGGAGAAGATATCCAATGGGAAGGTAGAAAGAGGCTTGAATGTATATCCCAACTTGAGTGTGAGATACCATAACCGTTTGTTCATACAGGAGTCTTGTCGAGAGGAAGTACTCCAAGAGTTTCATCATAGGCACAAAGATGTATCACGGTCTTAGTTGCCAATTTTGGTGGAGAGGTATGAAGAAGAAAGTGGCCATGTTTATGTTAAAATGCCTCACCTGTCAACAAGTAAAGGCCAAGCATTAGAGGCCAGCGGGTTTGTTGCAACCCTTGCCTATAGCCGAGTGGAAGTGGAAGCATGTCGCGATGGATTTTGTCGTGGGCCTTCCGAGGACTCAACGTAGTAGTGATGCCATTTGGGTGGTAATTAACCGGTTGACTAAGTCGGCGCACTTTATACCTATATGCGTAAGTGATTCGGTAGATTTCCTTGTCGACCTGTACATTAAGGACATAGTGAGGTTGCATGGGGTCCTAGTGACGATTCAGATAGAGATCCACGTTTTACGGCTCGATTGTGGCAGAACCTGCAGAGTGCCTTAGGCACGAGATTGACCTTTAGCACTGCAGACCATCCTCAAACTGACGGGCAGTCCGAGCGTGCCATTCATGTCATGACCCGAATCCGCCCCTATAGATTAAGGTCATAAGCAATCAGTAATCATGAGATTACCTATGGCCTCAAACAGAAATCAATTAAAAATTAATAATATGGGGCCAGATGCGGAAGCAAACTTAAAAATTTTGTCCAATAAGCTGTGCTTACATGGCATATCAAAACATTTCCATATATATTAATAACTCACACCACATATTAGTAGTTAATATCTTGTACACCCAGGATCATTCAAATACATAGTTAGCTATACCAGAAGCTTATACACATAAATGGTCTATCATGACCAATGGAAATAACAAAAGAAAATACAAAAGATCATAAACATAGCCTCTTGCATGAGGCACCTAGGCTGACTTCACAAAACTCGGGTTCCTTTCCCAAACTCCACTAAGGTTGGGGTTGAACGTCCCTTTGCTCAACTACATACATATAAATAACAGTGAGCTAACACCCAATGAATAATACCAAAGTAAAAGGGTTATATGAATAAGATTCATATTAAGTACATCGAACCTGAAAATTTCATATACAAACGGCCTTAAGCCCATTCTGTGTTTTTGTTATACATGTCAAACAGCCTCGAGCCCAATTTATATCCTTAGCAAACATACCAGACGGCCTTGGGCCCATTGCATAACTTGTCAGATTTATCAAACGGCCTTGGGCACAATTTAAACACTTCAAACGTATCAAACGGCCTCAAGCCCATTATTTCCATATTCATATTTATGCGCATTTCATATTCATGATCATGATCACCTGCCTTTGGTCCATTCCATTCATGTTCATACGGCCTCTGGCCCATCAAGATATTCAAACAGCCTTTGGCCCATCATCATATTCAAATGTATCAAACAGACTCAAGTCCAATTCATACATATCAAATGTATCAAACGACCTCAAACCCAATTCATACATATCAAATGTATCAAACGGTCTCAGGCCCAATTCATACATATCAAATGTCCTCGTAGAGTCTTATACAAAAATTAAGCATATAGAATACTCATTCATAATTCAAATAAACAAATCCATGAAGCTTATACAGAAGTAGCATTTGGAAGATAACATACTTGAATATATCTTACTAAGATATTACTCACAGTGTTCGGAGTGTTGATTCGTCTTCGTGGATGCTTTTACACAATTCATAAACATACACAAATCGGATCACAATGCTATTTAATCCGCTCCTTAACTTGTTTAATTCTCTTAGGCTCCTTTCAAACCTTTTAATTCATTTAGAATGTACAATGTATGCCTAAGAGTGTTCAAATCATGAACTTGCGTGGCTTATCCACAACTTCAAATAATACTTAGAAATTCTTTCAAAAACATAGATTACAAGGTTCATGCTCAAAGGATGAAATTCAATATTCAAACCAAATGAATCTTTCCTCTCTTTCCTAATCATTTACTTATGTTGTTTCTTAGCTTATTGGTCCTCAATAAGTCATAATTCATGCTTAAGAATACCCGAAAAGAGATGGGAATGAAGATATGCGCTTAACACATCTTTTGAAAACATGTTGAAAATAAGCTATTGGCTAGAGCCAACTTTTGGTCGCTAAAGCCAACTGAAGGCAAAAACTGAGCTCGCTCGAGCCACCATTTGGTCACTCGAGCCAGCTTTGCAGAGTGCAAAATATTGGGAGCTCGCAATGTTGGCTCGAGCCACCACTTGGTCGCTTGAGTCAGCTGCGAATTTTCTGGGTTTCAAAATAGAAAATCTGAGTTCCAAAATATATTTTAACATGTAAAAGCTTTCATGGTCATTTCAAACTTATGAAAACACTTTGATAATCATAAAAAAATTTTAGAAAACTCAAATACAAGATCATCCATAAATCATTTGCCCAAAGCCTCATGAATTACCAAAATTGAACTCAAATCTTCATGCATGGGAGGATTAATTTCAAAACTCTTTTCATGACTTTCCAAACATAAAATTAAGCTTCCAAGACTTGTAAAACAATTATGCATGTGCAATATAACTTCCAATTTCATCATGAATCATAGATTTCAAACTCAAAATGATAAAATTCTACATATTCATCTTCTAAATTCAACATGGATGACAAGGATTATGCTCAAGAGTATAAAACTCTTCCAATTCATGAATTCATGCATTTCAAACCTTCAAGACTTAGAAAGCATGAATACATGTAAGTGATAGCTCCCAATTCAACATGATTATCAAAGTTCATGCCCAAAACTCGAAGAATCAAAGCAAATACTTGCATGCATATACAATTTCATCTCAATTCCTACAATGTTTGTTCAATTCACACATTTAATCTCATTATCTTCTTAAATCCACAATTTAAGTGACGTAACTCCCAAATTGAGGGTCAAACTCTTACCTACTATTTTCAATGAGGCTAGGTTTAGCAATTTCTTGAGCCTAGCTTCCAAATTCTTCAATCCTCCAAGCCAATTCCTCAAGATTGAGCGTCTCTCTCTCTAAGATAAAGACTTCTCTCTCTATATATAGCTTAATCTCAGCAAAATGGTGAAGAAGAGCTCAAAATTAAGAGCCTAGGCACTAACTCAACATATATATAGTAGGTGATTAGCTTAAGCTAATTAAGCATGATTAAGACTAATCAACCTTACTTAATTTAATTCAATTTAATCTAATTAATTTGATCCGAATCAATTTTTAATTAAATTTCACCATAGGCTCTAAAAATTACGCTGAACACAATAAATTAATCAATTTTGGTTTCTAACGCCTCTACAGCCCTCAATTCCGGATTATAGCAGAAATTGTAACAGATATGACTACAATCAATAGATAGGCATTCGAAAATCACATAAAACACATAATTAACATCAAATTTCATATCAAGCACATTAACACTCAATGAGCTAACAGTATAATACGGAACAGGTTGTCACAATTCAGATCCTTGAGGATATACTTCGGGGTTGTGTCATTGACTTCAAAGATTCGTGGGAGAGGCACTTGCCCTTAGTGGAGTTTGCCTATAACAATAGCTTCCAGTCGAGTATCGGTATAGCATCGTTTGAGGCCTTGTATGGCCGATCGTGTAGATCTCCTGTGTGTTGGGCCAAGGTGGGTGATGCACCTATGTTGGGTCTAGAGTTGGTCCAAGAAATGACGAAAAAAGTTGCACTTATCCGTAAAAGGTTGGCTACGGCCCAGAGTTGCCAGAAAAGTTATGCCGACCGTAGGAGAAGACTCTTGTCTTTTGAGGTGGGAGATCATGTGTGCTTGAAGATATCCCCTAGGAGAGGTTTGATGAGATTTAGAAACAGTGGGAAGTTGTCCCCTCGGTTCATTAGGCCTTTTGAGATCCTTGAGAGGATTGAAGACGTAGCTCACCTTTTGGCCTTGTCGCCACAGCTTTCCAAGATACATGATGTGTTTCATATTAGCATGCTTCGGAAGTATGAGCCAGATCCATCACACGTATTGGATTGGACCGACTTAGAAGTAGATGAGGATACCTCGTATGAGGAGAGACTGATGAGAGTCTTGGATACTAGGGACCAAGTCTTGTGAGACAAGACAATTCCCTTGGTTAAGGTATTGTGGAAACATCACGGGTCAATGAAGCAACTTGGGAACTTGAGTTGGAAGTCCATGAGAAGTATTCGGATTTATTCGTTGATGTTTAGACATGTATTGAAATTGTGTTATGTTAATGAAATATGGAAACATTGTATATGTTGTGTATGTTTTAGAAACATGGATTTTGTATAAACATTGAATATGTTTTGAAAAATGTGAATTGTACTTTCAATGTTAGGACTTGTGTATCGAGTTGATGAAAATGGATGACCGGAGAATGGGTCATGATAATAGAATTGATTGGTTATCACCATTGTAATTGGTTTAAGCATAACTGTAAAACTTGATTTGAAATTTTAGGGACGAAATTCTTTAAGGGCAGAAAGTTATAGTGACTGCGATTTTGACCCGACCCTTGTTGTAATTTGGATACGGGTTTCTTGGTTTCGTACTGTTGAACATGTCATGCTTTCCTTCTTTTCCCTTAAACTTGGCTATGGGATTGTTGTGGTTGTGTTTGGAATAGGTTGGTTATAACAATCCCGATTTATGATTAACCGTTAAACCATGATTAAGAATACCTAATGAGTAATTAAGGCGAAAATTTTGCATTAATTGCATGTGTTATGCGCTATATGAATTTTTATCTGTTTGCATAGGAATATCTGCCTCCGGTTTTGTTCTATTTTGCAAATTAAAGGCCTTATTGACATCCGATTACAAAATTGACTTGATTTCTATGTTGGTTAGAATTTTCATAATTTTATGGTGAGTTTAATTAAAATTCGATTCGGAACGCATTAAATTTGAATAATTAAAGTCAATTTGCTTAGCTTAAGTTAAGATTAATTAAATTTCCTAAGCAAGCCTATATAAGGCCTATACACACCACTTGAGTCAACTTTTCCTCATCATCTTCGAGCCTACAAGAGATAAACGTGAAAGAGAGGAGGAAGAGACCAAGAGGGTTGAGATCAACACTTGAGCTTGGAAGAAATTGCAAGAGAATTCAAGGAAATTGGCTTGGAACCTTAGAGAATTCACCAACTAGAGCTTCATTAAGAGGTTGAGGTAGGAATTCCACCCTTGAATTGTATACTATGATGTGTAGACCATAAATTCAAGAGAATTTAGTTGAATAATGCAAGGATTGGGCTAGAATGGATGAACTTGAGCCATGTCATGCATGCATGCACGTACATTTTCTTACATTTTGAGTTAAATTTCAAGTAATTTTCACATGCATATGCTAAGTCTACCTTTGTTTTGAGAATTCCTCTGTTTTGCGTTATTTTATACCAAATGATCATGTCTTAGAAGCCTTGAAGCCAAACCATCTCATGTATGTTATGTTTTCAACGAATTGTGTTTTGTTTTGCATAATTGGCAAGCTCTTGGGCCTTTATTTTATGAAATGATCTTGAATTCCCAATGTTTTCCAAGTTCACACATGTTTCCTTAAGTTTTTGGCCCAAAATGATGAGTTTTGATGTGTTGAATTCGAGTTTTGAACAAGGAAGAGCAATCTGGAAATTCCAAATTTTGCTCATGCGCTCGAGCAACAGATCCTGCGCTCGAGCGACTACTCTGTGTTTTGCACTCTCGCTCGAGCAACCAAAGGTTGGCTCGAGCATAAAATGCATGCTCCCAGAAGTTTATAATTTTTGCAGACCGCTCGAGCGACAAGAGTTACGCTCTAGCGAAGATCTCAATCACACGCTTAAGCGACCGTCAAGCGGTCATCGAGCGGAGAATTCACACAACCAGTACTTTTGTAGAGTTTACAAACTGCTTGAGCGAAGGAAGTTGTGCTCGAGCGACCACTCACATTTTTGAACATCCGCTCGAGCGAAGGAAGTTGTGTTCGAGCGAGACCCTTGTTTTTAGAAAGTTTTGTTAAGTATTCTTAAGTATATTTCAGTATCCTCATTGCGTCCTAGGCATTCTTAGGCCATGGTTAAGACATAATAATAAGGATAAAACTTAAAAACACACTAAGAATTAATGTATTGGGTTAAGTTATATCCGAGTGTGTGTTTCAAGAATGTATCTGTTATGTTTGTGTAGGTCAGGTGCCGTAAGCTCTTTGAATTATCTGCTCTGTCTGACTGCCTCTAAAGCCAACTATGAGTAATAACTTAATAAAGCTATGTTCAATTTTATTTATTTTCTGTATGATGTAATAAGATCTATTTTTTGAAATGCTATCTGGAATGCTATTTGTGAATCATGAATGAATCTCCATTTTTCAGAAATGTATTGGTGGAATCCATAGTTCACGTGGCCCTTGCCCGGGGATAACAATACCGTGGCTGATATACACGTGGCCCTCACCTAGAGGTAATAATATTGTGGCTTATATTCATGTGGCCCTTGCTCGGGAGTAACAATACCTAGGCCTATGTTCACGTGGCCCTCGCCTGGGGGTAACAATACCATGGCTACTTGTACACAAGATGTGAACCTATGTGGTCGTCGGTACTGACTAAGCAAATTTGATATGATATGACGGCTAAATGGATGTACCACATATAACTACTATAATCTTTGGTTAAGTATGCGAAACTGAATTTGTTTCTGATTCGAAATTTGCTATGGGACATCATTCATTAAATTCTTTACTCTGTTATTATTCACTGGGCTTTTGCTCACTATTTATATTATGTATGTAGGTGACCAGACGCGTAACCAGGGCTAAGCTGCTGCCTGAAGTTTTGGTGTGTCAGCCACTCTTTTGTGCCTCCCGAGGAGGTTTCAGATTAAGTCAAGCCTTGTGGACATGTTTTGTAAACGTTTAAGACTTTGTTTTCTGTTAATATATGAGCAAACTTTTGTTTATCTGTATATGGGGCTCAGTTCCCTTTTTGCTCCATCTGTAATGAATGTGACGTAAGACAACTTTATTTTTTTGACGTCACATATTTGTATATAAAGTTTTAAATTTTTGTCCCATATACGCCAACACAGCTCTATGGACAATGTGTTTTATATATTTGCTTCCGCAACCCCAATTATATTTTATTCTGTTTAGACGCCTTTGGTAATCCAAGGATTACTAGCCGGTTACGATGTTAAACCTATGGGGGGCGAGTTTGGGTTGTGACAAAGTGGTATCAGAGCACGTGTTATACCGCACATACGAGTCCATATGAGCTATAAGATATTCTCAAAAAGAATTAGGGACATTTCATCTGCATGTGAGAGTGTGTGTGTAAATTTCTATAAATGAGACAACTGAATCTGAATATGAACTCATGAGCTCTTGCAATTGAAAAAAATGAACTTACTCCGAACATCGTAAACAAGATTATTCCTTGTTTATTATTGCCTTGTTTACTTATAGCAAATGGAAAATACAAGAAGTAATGATGCCACTGAGTCTTTTGAGGCCTGAATGAGCATAATGGAACAGATGCTTGCAGCTTTGACTGAGGCAATGACACAACAACAGAGGCAACAACCGTTACCTCCACCACCTCCGGTGCCAGTTGAGCCAGAAAACACTGATATTATTTCACTAACACAGAAGTTCAATAAAATGAAGCCGCCAATCTTTTTGGGCGGGATTGAGCAGTTGAAAGTTGAAACATGGCTGCTAGAGATCGAAAAGATATTTGAAGTATTTCCGTGCTTGGAAATGGAAAAAGTTCTTTTGGCCACTTATACTTGTAGACGCGCCCTTGGGCTTCACTCTACAGTTCGGACTCCCTTTTTGTTTGTTGCGGTTCTTAACCTGAACCAAAGAATCCAACTCTGGCAAATCGTTTCAGAAAACAGATTTTTGAGAAAGAAGTGCCAAACATGGACTGCTTTGCCAGATACAGAGTCGCCACCTAAATATTTTATTTTGGAGAATTTAGGAAACCCTGACTCGGTGCCAAAGGCCACGTGTTCGTCATCACCAAAGTTGCCTCGGCTCGGGAACTTGGGTACGATTGGGGAAGGTCAGCTATGAGCACCCCCTCTCGCCCGGTCCGAAGACCGGCCTCTACTAACCATGATATCCAATTTTGAAAACGTTATGTGTTCTTATTCTAGTTATTAGCCTAGAATTACTATGTTATGCGCACAGCAAACAAGTATAGACCAAATCGCCTAAATTGGAACAAAACACTACATGTTCGTTTTGAAAATGGTTTGCTACTCGCAGATAGGCTAAAATGCAGGTTTTGCCACCCTCAAGTGGGCTTTAGAAAAGATGATTTTGCCACTATCCAGTGGGCTTAAAAACTCACAGTTCATGCATTGTTCCAATTTAAGTAATTTGACCTCCATCCACAGGCATTCAAGTAGTAATATCACATAAGCAGCTAGCCTCATGGTAATCATGCTATTATGGCAACATTCACACGCATGCGATATGCTAAAGCACAAAAACTCACCAAGTACTCCAAGCCAAAAGAGAAACTAGTTAGTAATCAATGCATGATCCTAGCTCATGTTAAGATGGCTAATGCAACACATGCAAGATGCAACTAGAATAGGCTCGGCTATCCTAAACATGGCATGTGAAATGCTACAAGTAACATGTATTCAATTTGGAAATTGAAGTACAATGCAGTTAGTGTGATGTACCGAGCCCGGTGCATGTAAACAAATGCATGAATGCATGCATGCATAGCATAAGGTATGCTAATTTAAACATGCCCTAATCTACCATCATAAGCAGGTAAATAAAAGGGAAGAAAGACGTGGGGTTGGAAGACATGCACACACCCACGCACACTTATTACAAATACGCCCTCACTTGGAGGGACCAAATAAATATACAGACCGAATAAATAATTAACTACCCTAGCTAATTAAATATTACAAACCCTTAACTAATTAACAAATTAATTAAGCTATTTAAAGCAATAAAATGGCCTCGGGAAGAGGGATGCACGCATGCTTGGATTGGCTTCGCCCGTAAACTCGCTGCCATTGCACTGTTGCCTCTGTTTACACTGCCCTGCTCCTCTGAAAATTGCCAAAGTCCAAGGATTGCTTCTGTGAGTGCTATGGAACACCATCGGCTAAGGGGAATGGCCACCGGCCAAGGGAAATGACCATCGGCCACAAATTAATCTATCGGCCAACAATGGATGGCCGGTCGGCACTGTATGCAGCCGACTGGCCAAAACTTCCTGCAGAACCTGCAATTGACAGCAGCAGAGGGCAAGCAGTGTATGGCATGGAATTTTCAAGCAAATGTGTGCACCAACACATCCCTTATCATGCTTTTGACTCAAAGGGGTATGTTCCTTGATTCTCGGACCACCAATCGCGCATTTCGATGCGTGATGGCCCAAGAAACCAAGTATGCACTTTGATTTCAAATGTCATGCAAACCAAATAAACACATAAAGCCAAACCTCTATCACTTGATCAAGAGGCAAGGCATGCATGCCAAAATGCCACCTAAGCATGCAATCTAAACATGCGACATGAACATGCAAGCAAGTAATGCACACTAGGCACACAACCTAAGCAAACAAGCATGCAAGGCATGAAACAAGGCAATAACATTTGAGCAACATGTCAAGCATGGATTTAAACTAATTTGGGCAGCTCTATACTAGGCCCAAAACAGTGGCTAAATGTCATGGAAATGAGGGCCAAAACACATACAAATAGGTATGCATGCAATGTCCAACACTTAGGCACATAGAAATAACTTTTAAGCACACTTAAAAGAGGAACAACATGGGCATATGGCATGCATATTAAACTCTGAAAACATGCAAGAATATGGTGCCAAACCAATTAAACCAAGCAATCAAAGCATGTAAACAAGCCCAAAACTTGAGACCAATCAAAGGGCTCAAACCATGGCCATGCCAACCAAACCCCAAAGGGCCAAGGGGACCCCAAACAGCCCCAATGTAGATCTAAACAAGACCAAAGACACACCTAGATGGCATCTAAATGGTCTAAACATACAAGCATACAAAAGAGGCCAAACATGGAACATAAGATGACAACCTTATAAAGCATTAAAGAGACATCAAATGCAAGCATATAGGCACACCATGAGGACTGAAATGGCATGACAAATGGTTCCAAACCACTGAAACAAAGCAAGGATGGCATGCTAGAGGGGTCAATGCTTAAGGTATACAAGAGAGGTTGCATGGTAGCTATACAAAGCAAAGCATGGATGACTCAAATGACCCAAAACAGTCCTTAAGCATGTCAAAACAAGCATAAAAGCTTCACAAAGCTAAGCCAAAACAAGTAAGCATAGTGGTCTAAATGCTAGATACATGTTAAGGCAATTTCATGGCATTACAAGACAAGTATGCTAAGCATGCATGGTGTGTCTAAACCAATTAAAAATAGTGCTATATCATGGCAAAATAAGCACAAATAACACTTAAGACATGGCCAACATGAACTTAAAAATGGTGCTCACACATGAGGCTACAATGGAACTTTTTGAAGACAACAAGGAGAGGGGATGGCCCTCTCCTTATTAGGACCTTAAACCACCAGGGATTTCAGTGGTGAGGAGGCCCAAACAAGGTGGTCCCGGAGCTCACCAAAAATAGCACAAAATGGGGCCAAACAAGGCCTAAGAGGGGTCAAACAATCCCAAACGACAAAGTGACCTTAAACAACTATTTAAAGAACTCAAAAACAAGACTTTTTTTAGTTTATGACAAAGCCTAAAACAGCCTTCAAGATAGGCTAAAAGTGTGTGCAAAAAAGGGTGATTTAAGACTTAAAAACTCACCCTTGATGAACTTCTTCAAGGCTGCGGTTCCAGCAGCTTGTGGACCAAGAATGCAGCTCCTTAGGACCTCTCAAGACCCTCCAAGAAGCTTAGGTTGGTGGTGGAGAGGTGTGGTTGGGAGTTATGGTGCAAAGGGGCCAAGAATCACTCACTTTGGAGCACTCTAACACATACAAATGTAGAGAGAGAGAGATATAGAGAGAGAGTGATATATATTCTATATATATCAGATTTTCTAACCCTTGAAAATGGTGGAGAGGCTCTCTATATATAGAGCAAGACAAGGTGCTAAGCTTCTTAGAGAAGCTAACACAAAAAAGGGTCAAAGGGGGCAAGCTTCCAAGGGAAGCTAAGCAAAGGGGTCAAGCTTCTCTTAGAAGCTTGACAAGGGTTCAAGGGAGTCAAGCTTCTCTTAGAAGCTTGGAGCAAAAGGGCCAAGAAGGCCAAGCTTCTTGGAGAAGCTAGACAAAAGAGCCAAGCTTCTTGGAGAAGCTAGGCAAAAAGGTTCAAGAGGTGCAAGCTTCTCTTGGAAGCTTAGAAGGGTTCAAGCTTCTTGGAGAAGCTAGGCAAAGGTGCAAAAGGTTCAAGCTTCTAGGAGAAGCTAAACCAAGGTGCAAAAGGTTCAAGCTTCTTGGAGAAGCTAAACCAAGGGTTCAAAAGGTTCGAGCTTCCTCAAGAAGCTAAAGACCAAGGGTTCAAAAGGTTCAAGCTTCCTCAAGAAGCTAAAACCAAGGGTTCAAAAGGTTCAAGCTTCTTGGAGAAGCTAAACCAAGAGTTCAAAAGGTTCAAGCTTCCTCAAGAAGCTAGAACCAAGGGTTCAAAAGGGTCAAGCTTCCTCAAGAAGCTAAAACAGGGGGTTCAAAAGGTTCAAACTCCCCTCAAGAAGAGGTCTCGGCCAGAAAAAGAGTCAATCGGCCAAATAAAGATGGCCGACCGACCAAACATAGTGCCGACCGGCCAAATATATGGCCGATGGCAACAAAACACTGGCCGGTGGCCTCTAGCCATGGCCGGTGATGTGTGGGGATGTCTCACAAGCCATTCCCTGCGCCTCAAAAGCAAAACACAAGTGTTTGGTGCAAAACCAAACACAAAACAGTCGAGTCGGGAGATCCTGAGGCAAGGCGCGTAGCCGAGACCTTCGGGAACTCGAGACGAACACAAACATGGATGATCACCAGGTGTTCAAACGGTGACGTCCAAGTCTTGAGGACGGTCAAAAATAGGGTGTCTACAGTTGCCCTCTTTGCAGAACTCGGAAGTCATAACAATGACGGGAGTGAATGTCAAAGCCTAGAGACGACCCATTTTTGACAAGGCCGAAGACTTAGACAAACATGCAAGACAAACAAGATATGCACCCAAGGCAGGGGCAAAATGCAAGACAATGCACAGAGCTGGGCATAACTGATGATCATGCACAGAAAGCTGTAACGAAGCACACATGCAACAGTTTTAAGCTAGCATACACCAAACTACACTACGATGCAGAAAGGATGTAAGAGAATTAATGCAATTCTCACGAACATGTGCGTTAGATACACCAAAAGCGAACAAAGCGTGATAGATACACTAAGTGGACAAAAATGTGTATGGATACACAAAAGTGAAGAAGTGTAATGGATACACTGTATGAATAAAGTGTGGTTGATACACTAAGTGAAGCAAAGTGTGACAGATACACAAAGCAAAATGAGTGTGATGGATACCTAAGCAAATATGTGATAGATATACTAAGCAAATGTGTGTGGTGGATACACAAAGGGGGCATGTGGATAGATACAAAAAAGTGAACGTGTGTGGTAGATACATAAAGTGAAGCGAGTGTGATGGATACACATATGAAGCAAAACGTGATGGATACACAAGGTGAGCGCAGTGTGATGGATACACAAGATGAGCATAGTGTGATAGATGCACAAAGAGAAAGTGTGTGATTGATACACAAAGCGAAGTGTGTGATGGATACACTGTATGAAGCAAAGTGTGATGGATACACAAGATGAATGAAGTGAGCAAAGCGTGATGGATACACAAAAGGCAAACACAAAGTGTGATAGATGCACTAAGTGAACAAGTGTGATGGATACACAATAGGTGACACGAAGTGTGATCGATGCACTTAGTGAACAAAGTATGATTGATATACTAATGTGAACACGAAGTGTGATAGATGCATTAGTGAACAAGTACGATGGATATACTAAAAGTGAACACGAAGTGTGATAGATGCACTTAGTGAACAAGTATGATGGATATACTGAATGTGAACACGAAGTGTGATAGATGCACTTAGTGAACAAGTATGATGGATATACTGAAGGTGAACACAAAGTGTGATAGATGCACTTAGTGAAGAAGAGTATGATGGATATACTAAAAGTGAACACAGTGTGATAGATGCACTCAGTGAACAGAGTATGATTGATATGCTGAAGGTGAACACAAAGTGTGATAGATGCACTTAGTGAACAAAGTATGATGGATATACAAAAAGTGAACACGAAGTGTGATAGATGCACTCAGTGAACAGAGTATGATGGATATACTGAATGTGAACACGAAGTGTGATAGATGCACTTAGTGAACAAAGTATGATGGATATACTAAAAGTGAACACGAAGTGTGATAGATGCACTTAGTGAACAAGTATGATGGATATACTAAATCAATGAAGTGTGATACAAAAAACGAGAATGTGTGTGATAGATGCACAAAATGAGTGAAGTGTGATTGATACACTGAGTGAGAGTGTAATAGATACACAAAAGTGAATGTGCGTGATAGATACACAAAATGAAAATGTGGGTGGTAGATACACTAAGTGAAGAGAGTGTGATTGATACACTAAATAAACATGTGACAGATACATGAGGCAAACAGAGTGAATGAGGTGTGATGGATACACTAAAGTAAACATGTGATATGAAGAGAAGAATGGTGTGATAGATACACAAAGTGAATGAAGTGTGATTGATACACTAGGCAAATAAGTGTGTCAGATACACTGAGTGAATGAAGTGTGATTGATACACTAAGTGAATGAAGTGTAATTGATACACTAAGGCAAATAAGGTGTGTTAGATACACTGAGTGAATGAAGTGTGATTGATACACTAAGGAAATGAGGTGTAATTGATACACTAAGGCAAATAAGGTGTGTTAGATACACTGAGTGAATGAAGTGTGATTGATACACTAAGGGAATGAGGTGTGATTGATACACTATTCTGGCTTGAAGCAGACTTGATCTTGAGCTTGAGGTAGAGGTACACTCATACTTCGGAGCATTGGCAAGGCCTGAAGAGGTACACACGGGATGTAGTCTCGGAACTTACTGAAGTTGAAACGAACTCAGATACCCGACGTTTTCCTCTTTGCTTTTGCTTTGCAGTCCGGAACCATTATAGCTTCAGATAGGTCCCGGTTCTACTGTTCTCACATGACCTGGGTTGAACCCTGCGGTTTTATGAAAGAAAAATATTGCTTGCACAAATGTGGAGAATGGCACAACACTCTGAGCACAAGATGATTTTTTTGAAATTGACAGTGAGAATAAGTTCTCGACTGGGTATTGAGCCTACGACTGAACACAGCACACCACGACTCAACAACGGAAAACAAAAAGGTAAACAACCTAACACATCTATTGACACTCGAAACGACTCAAAACAAGAATCAAGATAGACAAAACAAAACACAAGACTCAAATGTGCACAGGGAGCCTGTTTCACGGGTATTATTTCCCACCCTTTCTCATTTGTGATTCTCACATCACTCGGCCCTCAAGCTCTGTTTTTCTGAAAAAGCCCTTTTCCTCACTTTTTCTCTCAGCGCACATCTCTCTATTCTTCAATCTCTCATTTTTCATCCCTCCCCAGAGTGGTTGGTGGATAGACAAGAAGTTGCGGGCTCTTGCCCCTAGCATTCTGCTAGATTCTTTTTCTTCTGCACACAGCAGTGAACTTTCCCACAGAGGGGTTGCGCCACAACTGGGTGTGTAGCAAATCTGTAGTTGACATTGGTTGACGATGCCTGCTAGGGAGTTTGGACGTGGTTAGATCTGTCCAGATGAGGAGTGGAACATCCTGCCCCATTCCAATTCGTGCTTCGTACTTGGCTTGATACCTTGTTGCTTGAAGGGTGAGAGAGCTTTCAGCCCTTTGTTGTTGACTTCAATTGTGCCCTTTTCCGGCAAGTAGAGTACCCTTTCTGGCAAGTATGGTGCCCTTCCTGGCAAGTATTTTGACAAAGGGGAAAAGACAGAACACCTGACTCAACTGTGCCCCCCGCTCATCATTTTGACCATTTTTTGTTTGGTTTCCTACTAAACAATTTTGACCAATGTGAGAGTTAGATTAGCATACTTGTTCGATTTTCTGATTCAAAATCATGCAAGTTAGGTTATGAGCACTGAAAATTTTCCTTTTTGGGTCCAGGAAATGGTCCAGTTTTTGAAAAGATAGAATGATTTTCGAGAACAAGTCAACCTCAGTAAAAATTCTCAAAAACTATTTTGCAAACGGCCATTTGCTCAACGAGCATGAAACCTACTCCTGAGATGCACAACCTCGGATCCAAAAGAAAACTGCCCCGTGCTTGGAGAGAGCTACATGGCAACGGAAAGTTGCCTCTTGTTTGACGGCACCGCGGCGCATTGAATGGCAACGAAAAGTTGCCCCTTGTTTGAATGGTACTGCAGCACATTGTAGTCAGTCCTCAGAGCGATGAACACAACCAAATCCTCAGATATAGGGAAGACAAAGATGACCAGAACCATCGCATGGACACAATTGAATTTGAAGTGTTTTACGGCTGGACTTTAGAATGAAGTTGCCTACGTATCCCAAAGATGGGAATCAAGCCTTACGTAGTTCGGGGTTAAGGTACACTCGGGTATTTAACCTCTCCTTTTATGCTCTATCTTTTGCCAAGGCGCCTATTGCAAGTTTTCGACCTTGCGAGCTTTGTTTTCTTTTCTTTTTTTTTTTTTTCTATTCTTTTCATTCCTTTTCTTCTTCTTCTTTTTTTTTTTTGCATTTTTCTTTTCTTTTCTTTTTGCATTTCTGTATCTTTGAATTTTTTCTCTTTTTTCTTTTTCATTCTTTTCTTTGCTCTAACTTTTGCCTGGGTCGCCCTTCCGGGTTTTCGCCCAACGAGCCTCTCAAAGGGTAAAAGTGTAGCTTTGTCCATGCCAAATGGTTTTGAGATCCTGAAGTCATCTGAATCCAGGAGAATGGGTGTCATTGATTTGCAGAAAGATCCACCTTTGGCTCTTCGAGCACATCGGATATTTTTGCCCCTAGTTCGAGGGGTGCTTCTGATCTAGCTTTGCAAGCTTCTTCTGATGAGATCTGATCTTCTTGATCTGACTTTGGTGCCTCTTGTTCGAGGGCTGCTTCAAGCTGGCCACACAGGCCTCACATCATGATTGTCCTTTGAACGTTCTGAATCCAAGTTCAAGGTTTGAAAGCAAGGGGTTGAGTCTCGAGGCCGAGAGCGATCCTAAGCTGCACAATCTCAAGAGCGATTCCACACATGTCTTTGCAGGACTCGCAAAACATTTTTTTTTAAAGTTTTTAAGAAAGCGACAAATCGCTCGCGCTGAAGACAGTGTAGCCAATCTGGATCAAAGCTAGGGTCCTTCTCAGTACTCAACATTAACAAGCATGATTTCATTCATTAAAGGCTTAGCACGCCTCTCTTTCTCTCAGTTTGATCAAATTTTGCAAATCCCGAGGAATTTCTTCCTCTTTGTTTTCAACACAGTGTTCAAAAAGGTTTTTAAAAAACTTAGGTCAAGGCAATGAGTTCAAGGCACAGAAGAGCAGGCGAGGAGCACTGTCATTTCATTCAAACTTCTGGCACCACTAGCACACGGCGGATAAAACACAAAGTGTGAAAATCACTGCTGTTCCATTCAAATCTTCTGGTGTACTGGCTCCAAGGCAGAAACAGACTCAAAAGAAAATGAAAAGACAAACACAAAACAAAATGGTGATGTCCGAGGTAACACCTCCAGAATCACCCAACTCCTACATCAGGACTGACTCGATACAACAAGACAGACCTTAACCAAAAAGACTGACTCAAAACAAAGAGACAGACTCAAAACAAAACAATAGAACTGGCTCAATACCCAAGTCAAAAGTACAAAACTAGCATTCGCAAATGCTCAAAGCAGTGCATGCCAAACGCCACATCTGGAGTAAACTGAGTGTTGCCCGCAGGTGGTTCATCCCCTGATCATATCGTATTATCCCCCAAGTTCACTGACCAGTGACGATAGACCTTACTGAGCTGGTGCGGTGATGACGTTGTTGTCAAACAAATCTTGTACATCATGGCGCAGACGAAAGCAGCTATCGGTCTCATGACCGGTTTGTTGATGGTACGCACAGTACTTAGTCCGGTCATGTTTTGGGGGGAGAGGATCAGGTAAAGGCCATTGTTCCAATGGTTTCAGATGTCCTTCCGGATTAAGACCTCTAGAGCCTTTGACAAAGGCATATAAAGTGGGGTGAAAACCCTCTTGACTCGAGGTGGATATTTGGTTTTCTGTGAGCTACTTCCGGACGCACCGGTAATGGGTAGCTTTTTTTGATGTGGGTTGGTGACCATGCCCACTTCAAGAGCTGCAGCTGCATCACCACTGGTGGTCACATTCGAACTGCGGGAAAACCCTCCTGGGTTGCTCCTTCTCCTGGTCAATAAGGCCTTGCTTTATAGCGTCCTCGATTTGTACCCCAATCTCATGGAGGTCTGCAAAGGTAGGTAGGGGGAGGACAATCATCTTCTGCATCAGCCTGGGTTGGAGATTGCGCACAATCATTCGTATCTGGTCCTTGTCGACCGGCCTGGTGGTCATCGAAGAAGCTTTGGCCCTCCAACGGGTTACAAAGTCAGAGAAGCCCTTTTTCA
>JAPPVO010000016.1:196946371-196977830 GCA_030407325.1 Camellia japonica | reverse complement strand
GAGGACTGATTACAATGCGCCGCGGTGCCATTCACACAAGGGGCAACTTTCTGTTGCCATTCAATGCGCCGCGGTGCCATTCAAACAAGGGGCAACTTTCCGTTGCCATGCAGCTCTCTTCAAGCACGGGGCAGTTTTCCTTTGGATTCGAGGTTGTGCATCTCAGGAGTAGGTTTCGTGCTCGTTGAGCAGTGGCCGTTTGCAAAAATAGTTTTTGAGAATTTTTAATGAGGTTGACTAATTTTCTTTCAAAAATTATTCCATTTTTCCAAAACTGGACCATTTGTTGGACCTAAAAAAAAAGGGAAATTTTCAGTGCTCATAGCCTGACTTGCATGATTTCAAATCAAAAATCGAACAAGTATGCTAATCTAATTCTCACATTGGTCAAGATTGTTTTAGTAGAAAGCAAAAATAAAAAAAAATGGTCAAAATGATGAATTAGGGGCACAGTTGAGTCAGGTTTCCTGTCTTTTCCCCGTTGTCAATGCATTCGCCAAGAAGGGCACTCTACTTGCCGGAAGAGGGCACAGCTGAAGTCAACAACAAAGGGCTGAAAGCTCTCCCACCCTCTAAGCAACGAGGTATCAAGCCAAGTGCGAAGCACGAATTGGAATGGATCAGAATGTTCCATTTCCTCATTTGGATAGATCTGATCCCGTCCAAACTCCCCAGCAAAGCATCATCAACCGATGTCAGCTACAGATTTGCTACGCACCCAGTTGTAGCACAACCCCTCTATGGGAGAAACTCACTGTTGTGAGCAGAAGAAAAAGAATCTAGCTGAATGCTAGGGGCAAGAGCCCACAACTTCTTGTTTATCCACCAACCACCCAGGGGAGGGATAAAAAAAAATGAGAGATTGAAGAATAGAGAGATGTGCGTTGAGAGAAAAAGTGAGAAAAGGGCTTTTTCAGAAAAACAGAGATTGAGTGCCAGAGTGATGTGAGAATCACAAATGAGAAAGGGTGGGAAACGATACCCGAGGAACTGGCTCCTCGCGAACTGAGAGGTCTCCCGTCTTTGTAACACGTCTGTGGTCGTGTCTTTTGTTTTGTTTGTCTCGATTCTTGTTTTGAGTTGTTTCGAGTGTTTCTCGATGTGCTTAGGTTGTTTACCTTTGTTTTCTTTTGTTGAGTCGTGGTGCGCTGTGTTCAGTCGTAGGCTCAATACCCAGTTGAAAACTTATTTCCACTCTCAATTCAAAAATAAAATCATTTTGTGCTCAGAGTGCTGTGCCATTCCCCACATTTGTGCAAAACAAAATTTTGTTCTTTCAAAAACCGCAGGGTCCAACCCGGGTCAAGTGTGAACTGTAAAACAAGGACCTATCTGAAGCTATGTAGGTTCCGGACTGCAAAGCAAAAGAAAAGAGGGAAAATCGAAGCACCTGAGTGTGTTTCACCTTCAGCAAATTCCGTGATTGTACTCCGGATGTACCTCTTCAGGGCCTTGCCAATGCTCCGAAGTATGAGTGTGCCTCTACCTCAAGCGCAAGATCAAGCCTGCTTCAAAGTTATGCACCCTTCCATCCGCGTTGTTATGCACTCTTCCACTGGTATTGTCATGCACACCTTACTTGCATTTATTTGCATCTTGAGTTATCTTCTATTGTTTATCCTTTTACGCTAAGCAGCGTTTGGGATTGTTGTCCTCCAGGACTTTCTCAGGTTGCGCCGGGCACGCGCCTGACGGTTTGTTGGACCTCCTCTCACGATTTCAGCGTGGTTTGAGTGTCCCGTTCCTTACGCGATTTCAGCGTGTTTAGAATTTATCCCAAGTTGCGTTGTAGACGCACTGGGCGGTTTGTTGGACCTCCTCTCACGATTTCAGCGTGGTTTGAGTGTCCCGTTCCTTACGCGATTTCAGC
Organism: Camellia japonica; assembly: GCA_030407325.1. NCBI lineage: Eukaryota > Viridiplantae > Streptophyta > Magnoliopsida > Ericales > Theaceae > Camellia > Camellia japonica. The sequence continues at coordinate 196,975,960 of JAPPVO010000016.1, read as the reverse complement.
GTGTTTGGAATTTATCCCAAGTTGCGTTGTAGACGCACTGGGCGGTTTGTTGGACCTCCTCTCACGATTTCAGCGTGGTTTGAGTGTCCCGTTCCTTACGCGATTTCAGCGTGTTTGGAATTTATCCCAAGTTGCGTTGTAGACGCACTGGGCGGTTTGTTGGACCTCCTCTCACGATTTCAGCGTGGTTTGAGTGTCCCGTTTCTTACGCGATTTCAGCGTGTTTGGAATTTATCCCAAGTTGCGTTGTAGACGCACTGGGCGGTTTGCTTCGACCTCCTCTCACGATTTCAGCGTGGTTTGAGTGTCCCCTTCCTCACACGATTTCAGCGTGTTTGGAATTTACTTTAGGTTGCGTGGAACGCGCTCCTGATTGATTTTCTTTGTTCTTCATCCACTCACGAGTCCAGCGTGGTTGGAGTGTGTTCACCCTTTGCATCTTTACTAGCATAGCATTTCATTCGCGCTACCTTGCGCACCTTACCTGTACTTGTTAGTACATTGCATTGTTTTATATACAAATCGGCTTCGCGCAGTGTATAAGTCCGATTTTCAAGATTTTCCCGCATATCATTTGCATCCTGCCCCTGAACTACGCTGGTTTGATTCCTTCCAAAGGGATACGTAGGCAGCCTGCGGGCACAACCACTTATTCATTTGTATTTTTGTTTGTCCAAGTCTTCGGCCTCGTCAAAAATGGGGCGTCTTTGGGCTTTGACACTCACTCCCGTCATTGTTATGACTTACGAGTTCTGTCAAAGATGGGCAACTGTAGACACCCCATTTTTGACCGCCCACAAGACTTGGGCATTACTGATGGTTTGCTCGGTGTTGAGAGATGTGCAGGGCACAGGTTCGATTTCTTCGGCAAGGAGAGAGGCAAATCTCAACTTCACACCCCGTTTTGGACCACAATTATTTTGGATGGTTTTTAGACTTTAAAAACCTCTCTTTCAAAACATTTTTTGAAATAAAATTCCCACGATGTTCCGACGCTCGCATTTTGGTAAATGTTGCGCTTTTCGGTAAACCGGGCAAGGACAAAGTGGAAGTGAATGAAAGAGAGATGAAATCTTTGAAAAATCTTTCAAAACACCTTGCTTAGGGGTTTGAAGTTGAAAAGAAGAGGAGAAGAGGGGAGAAATCAAGTTAGAAAAGAGGTTCGGCATGAATCCGGGTAGAAGAGGGTCGAGCAGCCCTCGCTGAATCGGGCTTATTCACCGGCACACTTGGAGTTAAGCTATGAGGCCATAACCATTGGAAAGAAGACTTCCAGGGGTTCATTCTGCACTCAAGAATCTCTCAAAACCAAGTCCGGGTGGGGGAGGTATGATTGGTTGAAGTTGGGCATCATCCCGGTTGGATCGAGTCTGCGCGGCTTCACCAAAAAGGGCATAACTTTTTCCACAGAAGGAATTTTAATGCAAGGTTTGCGCCATTGGAAAGCTAACTTCCGGGGCTTCAATTTGCATGACCACCGGCCGTTTTTTGACCTTGGAATCATCTATCGGCAATCTATTTTGGCCGACGACCAATTTTTCTGGCCGGTTTGCACCCTTTGCACCCTCCAAGCCTGGTGCATACCAGCTGTGCCAGCTGGGATGCACAGAACCAGCTCCACGTGCATATATGTGGCTATTTTGCACCCTTTTGAGCCTTTTGGCCCCAAACCTCTTCTAGAAGAGTGACCCTTTGGCCAAGCTTCTTGGGGAAGCTTGGCCAGCTGTTTTAGCTTCTCCTAGAAGCCTTGGACCATTTGCACCCTTTGCCCCTTTTCATTTAGCTTCCTTGGGAAGCTTAGAGCCTTTACTTTGTCTATATAAGAGCTCTTCTTCTCCATTGCTTAGGGTTGGAACTTTTGAACCAAAAACCAGAGCATATATATCTATACATCTGATATATACACCCTCTCTCTCTATATCTCCCTCTCTCTCATCCTTGGTGTGTGTTTGGGACCCTAAAAGTGCACTTTTACCTTAGTTTTGCACTAAGACACACACCATTACACCTTGCTCCGAGATTGAGAGGCTTGGGAGGTTCATTCTTGAGTTTTTGGGTTGGTTTTGATCAGAAGAAGGTGGCTGGAGTGGCTGTTCTTCAAAGTGTTCTTCAAGAGTGAGTTAGTTGCTTTATATTCCCCAATCTTGCACTAGCTTTTAGCCCTATTTTCTTACTGTTTTGGTCTCCGACCAGAACTGAAAAGGTCATTTTTTTGAGCCATATTTCATGTTTGTTTAAGGGCTCAACCCTGTTTGAGGCCTCCATTTGGTACTTGCTTCAATACCATCTTGTATGCCATTATTTTGCATGAAATTTCTAACCCATGTGTGATCTTTTTTCGAGCATAATTTAAACTGTAAGAGGGCCTATTTTGAGCCCCTCTTCAACATTGAAGAAGGGCTCAACCCTGTTTGGGTCCCCTGTCTTGCACTTGCTTCATAATCTCTCTTATTTATCGTAAATTTGCATGATTTGTTTGGCCTATATGTTTTTTATTTTGGAGCATGTCATGAACTGTGAGTAAGCTTATTTTGTGTCCCTCTACAACATTGTAGAAGGGATCAACCTTGTTTGGGGCCTCCATGTTATACCTACCATTATACCCCTCTTTGGCCCCCTTTTTTGCATGCCTTTTTAGGCTTATCTAGCTTCTGTTTTCGGCCATCATCAGAACTGGAAATGGTCATATTTTGACCTTATTGGCATATTTCATGAAGGGTATTTGCTTGTTTAATGAATGTTTGGCCTACTTCATGTTATACCCTCTTATGGCCTATTTCTTGCATGGCATTTTTGGCATGTGTGCATACTGATTTGGGGGATGTCATCCACTATAAATGTTCATATTTTTAGTCCCTCTTCAGTGTTGTAGAAGGGTGTTTTTCCATTTGGGCTTTGCATTTACCATCCATTTCAATACCCCTCTCTTGGCCCCCATTTTTGTATGCCATCTTAGCCCTACTTGTGTTTACTGTCTTGCCATGCTTTGTACTGTAAAAATGCTTGTCTCGGGGCTGCCTTGCTTCTGTCTCTCCATTACATGTTCAAATTATGCATGCTTTGTATAGCTGTAAGCCATTTCATGCGTCTAATCTTGGGTTTCGGGGCCTATAGCATGCATTGGGTGACATCTTTCCATGTTTTGGGGCCATTTGACATCATGTTCCAGCGCTGAAATCTGCATGTTTACATGCCATGTTTTATCATTTGCCATGCCTTGTTAGAGTTGCATGTTGTATCTTAGGATTGATCCATGCATTGGACATGTTTGTGTGCATTTCGGTTGCCTCATTTCACCTAATGGCCTCCTATGTGAGTGTGGCTGAGGCTATCTCATATTGGTGTAAGCCCATCTTGCATTGTGTATGCCATGTTTCAATGCGTTGTGCATGTTATGTTATGTACATTGTGTGTGCCATGTAGTTGCATTGCATGTTTGTGTGTTAGCTTGCATGTGCATTGTTGTGCATTGCCTCACCTCTTGATCAACCATGATTGAGGTTGGGTCCCTTGTATGTTTGTGTGCATTGCATTTGACATTGAAATGCAAACTTGGCCTCTTAGGCCATCATGCGTCGAAATGCGCCATTGATGGCCCGGGGGTCAAGGGCCATGCTCCCTTGAGTCCATTGCATGATAGGGAGTGTGTCCGTGCATACATTTGCTTGGAATTCCATGCCATACACTGTCTGTCCTTGTTGCTGTCAAAACTGTCTTCTGCAGGGAGTTTTTGCCGATCGGCAGTATAGAGTGCCGACCGGCCATTGGTGGACAGCCGATAGCTTTATCTCCAGCCGATGGACATTGTACACGGCCGGTGGACATTCTATTTAGCCGATGATGATCCTCAGTGTGCAGGGAGCATGTCCTGAGACTTTGGCAGTTTTCAGAAAGGCAGGACAGTGAAAACAGAGGCAGCAATGCTATGGCAACGGGTTTCCGGGCAAGTCGGATTCGAGCATGCATCATTCGCGTATCCCGAGGCGGGGCTGTGGCCATCTTCTCTTTGTATTTATTTTGATTAGATTAGAAATTATGTAATAATTAATTTATTTATTATTCGGACTGTAATATTTATTCGGTCTCTCCGAGCGAGGGCGCAATTGTAATAAGTGTGCGTGAGTGGGTGTATGTCTTCCAACCCCACGTCTTTCTTCCCTTTTATTTACCTGCTTATGATGGTAGATTAGGGCACATTTAAATTAGCATAACAGTATGATAGCATGTTTGCATTCATTCATCTGTTTTGCATGCGCCGGGCTCGGCACATCATACAAACTGCATTGTATTTCAATTCCAAATTGAATACGTGTTATTTGTAGCATTCTACATGCCATGCTTAGGATAGCCGAGCCTGTCTAGATTGCATCTTTGCATGTGTTGCATTAGCCATTTTCAAACATGAACTAGGATCATGCATGTGATTACTAACTAGTTCCTGTTTTGGCTTGGAGTACTAGGTGAGCTTTTTATGCTTTAGCATATCGCATGCGTGTGTATGTTGCCATAATAGCATGATTACCATGAGGCTAGCTGCTTATGTGATATAACTGCTTGATTGCCTGTGGATGGAGGTTGAATTACCGAAATTGGGACAATGCATTAAAAACTGTGAGTTCTAAGCCCACCAGTTAGTGGCAAAATCATCTTTTCTAAAGCCCACTTGAGGGTGGCAAAACCTGCATTTTAGCCTACTTGCGAGTAGCAAACCGTTTTCAAAACAAACATGTAGTGTTTTGTTCCAACTTAGGCGATTTGGTCTATACTTGTTTGCTGTGCGCATAACATAGTAATTCTAGGCTAATAACCGGAATAAGAGCATGTAATGTTTTCAAAATTGGATATCACGGTTAGTAGGCCGGTCTTCGAACCGGGCGAAAGGGGGTGCTCATAGCTGACCTTCCCCGATCGTACCCAAGCTCCCGAGCCAAGACTACTTTGGTTATGACGGACGCGTGGCCTTCGGCACCGAGTCAGGGTTTCCTAAATTCCCCCATTAAAAAATATTTAGGTGGCGACTCTGTAATCTGGCAAAGCAGTCCATGTTTGGCACTACTTTTCAAAAAATCTGTTTTTTCTCAAAACGATTTGCCAGAGTTGGACTCTTTGGTTCAGATTAAGAACCGTAACACAAAAGGGAGTCCGAACTGTAGCATCGAGGTCCCACGCGGGCGCTGTTACAGTTTCTGGCGACTCTACTGGGGATTTTAGAGAGCTTGACTCGAACTCGTGATATCCGTTTTTGACTGCACTTATGTGTTTCTTTGCATTACATGTGCATTGGTGCACCTAGGACACCGTGTTGGCCATCTGCTATTCCTGAGCGGTTTGCCGGAGGCTTGTCTTGTCAAGGCATGACCATAAGGCTGACCGGTTGCGGCTCTGCCAGTATGGGAACACAAACCCCGGTTTTGCCGGGACACCCTTTTTGACCATTCGACCTAGTGCATATTCGGAATCCATAGTGACCATTCCAAACTAGGACAGTTGCTTACCCGATGTTAGGTTGTTTGAAACCGCTGCGTGCATAGTGAAACCCTAGCTCCTGACAAAATAGGACAGGGAAACCCTACCCAACATAGGGGTGTATTGGCTCTCATTTACTTGCTATGTGCTTTTAGAGTGTATCTCTACAGGGAATGCATATACCAGTTTGCAAGTCTAGGTATCCGGCCTGCAGGCACCAGTATCAGTACTTTGAGAATCAGTTATATCTGCGGGTATCACATTCAGATTTGGGGGCAGTGATTTCAGGGAACAGTGATCAGTGATAGAATACAGTCGTTTAGCTTTGCTCGTATCCGTTCCAGTGAAGTTGAGCTGAGATGCTGTCTGTTTTCTCTTTTGCTAGGTAGTCTTGGAATCATAGCTTCAGAAGGCTCCACTATCCCCTGGGTACGTTGGATTTGTGCTAATAGACTTTGTCAGGTCAGAGACTCAGTTCAAGGGTAATCAGGGCCAGAGAAGGCTAATCGGGCACAGACCATCAGTATAACAGCTACCAGATCAGTGATCTTTGAGCAGTCGGGTTGAGATCTCCGAGCCTACTGCAGATACAGATATACCAATTGCTCAGTTAGATCAGGGCAATATGTCAAGTCTGGAAGAGATGGTGCGCCAACTCCAGGATAGTATGAAAGCCATGCAGCAAGACGCTATCCGTCAAGCAGAATCGCCAAGCAACAGGCTGTGGTTATAGCCCAACAGGCAGAGACAATTGCCAGGCTAGGGCAGCAAACCGGAGTATCTACTTCACACCAGGCTCCTCCCCCACCAAGAGTTCCCATACTCGGGGAGGCAACCCATGTCCAGGATGATACGGACATTCTAGTCGGGCCGGCTCCCCCCCGGTTCTACCCCAACTATCCAAGACACCCATCAACCTACCAGACCCTCTCTTTGAGTTCAAGACGGACCCCACAGCATTGAAAGTGAGCAAGCTTGAGAAATTGTTCAAAAAGTCTCAGGGGGCCCACTCTATTCCTGATATAGAGGATGGTTATACCGACTCAGTGGTGACATTACCGGATCGGTTCAAGATGCCATATATCGATCGATTCGATGGCTCTGGAGACCCAATGGTGCACCTCCACCTGTTTTCTGATATCCTGAGACCAATGGGTTTGACCACAGCCCAGAAATTGTCACTATTCGGCCGGACCCTGTCTGGGTTAGCCGCAATTTGGTATGCGAAATTGGAGAACTCTGTGAAACAGAATTGGGAAGAGATGGCTGAGGCTTTCAGTGATCAGTACTCCTACAACACACAGATTGAGGTCACAACCCGTGATCTTGAAGTCACCCGCCAAGAGCCAAAAGAGGGTTTTTCAGAATTTGTGGCGAGATGGAGAGCAAAGGCCTCGATGATGGCTACAAGGCCTTCCGACAAAGACCAGATAAGGATGGTTGTGCGCAACCTCCAACCCAGATTGATGCAAAAAATGATTGTTCTCCCCTTCCCTACTTTTTCAGATTTACATGAGATGGGGGTTCAAATCGAGGATGCCATCCGACAAGCGATCTTTGCAGAAGATAATGAGCCTTTGAAAAGGAATGTTGCTCACAGTCCCAATGCTACTACTGATGGTAGCACAGCTGCGAAATGCTCAGAAGTAGGCACTATCACCACTTCCCTCAATGGCCAAAAACCAACCACTTCAACTCGGCCCCAAGCCCGAAAATTCCATCCTCTTTACATGAGTCTCTCTCAAGCTTTGAAAAAGCTGCGAGAAGAAGGGCACCTAGAACTCCTAGAACCCCAACCCCTTCCAAACCCTCTTCCACCAAGATATCCCAGCTAATACTGTGCCTATCATCAGCAGCACGGTCATGATACGAACCGTTGCATCCGCCTCCGTCATAAGATTCAAGATCTTATTGACGAAAAGACCCTAGCTCCACCAAAAGGACCTCAGGTTAGTACTGACTCGTCACCTCTACATCTCAACCTCATCCATATATTGGCCGTCCCTTACGACCCCAGCATATACATCACCCCGCCCATCTACCCAAGCCTGAGGTGTTTATCCCGGAAAGCATGGACTTATGCATGATGGGTGCGTCTGAACCCCAATCATCTCAAACCCATGCCACTACTTCTGAGCTGATGAGGATGATCGAAGATCTTCAGAGAACTGTGGCAGATCTAACCTTTGGGGTTTTGGCCCCCTCATCAACCACATCACATACCAGAGAGTTCATGTCTAAAGGCTCCCCAACCTTGGGACAGGCTGCATTGGAAGAAGGCCAATTCCTTGGCAAAGTAGAGGCAGGTGGTAAGAACGAGGTAGGGGCAGGCATTCGTCCCCATGAACACCTTCAGTGGGATATTGAGGCTTTGAAAGCCGAAGGGCTAAACAAACAGCAAGTACTCGCAGTTGTTGCAAAAGCTGTGGATGACACTTTCGCCACTCAGAATGGGAGCAGTCTGAATCAAGGGGCAGGCCGGGAGAAGGGCCGTTGTACCAGGAATGTTCCTTTTAGCCCTAACCCCGTGCTCGGAAGAGATCAGCTAACCCAGTCAGCGCCGGTCAATCCCTTTGCTGGTGCACCCAGCAAGAAGCCACAAACCTCAAAATACCCACCTCGGGGCCAAAGAGTGTTCACCCCACTGTACATGTCTCTATCAGCGGCCTTGAGGGTCCTAATTAAAAAGGGGCACCTGAAACCCCTAGAGCTGCGGCCACTGCCAAATAAACTTCCTCACTCCCATGATCCGACCAAGTACTGTGCCTTTCATCAGCAAGTCGGCCATGTCACTGATAGTTGTTTCCGTTTTCGCCACGAAATACAAGATCTGATTGACAACAAGGTCATCGTCGCACCAGCCCCTGCAAAGTCTATCGGCACTAGATCGGTGAACTTGAGGGATAATGTGAATATGTGATCGGGGGATGAACCACCTGCGGGCGTCGTTCAGTTTACTTCAGATGTGGTGGATGGCATGCACTATTTTGAGCAATGTACAAATGCTGTTAATTTTGCTTTCTGACTTAGGTATTGGGTCAGTCTTGTCATTTTGTATTGAGTCAGTCTTTTCATACTGAGTCGGTCAGGGTCTGTCTTGTTGTATCGAGTCAGTCCTGTTTTGTTAGAGTCGGGTGATTTCGGGGGTGTTACCTCAGACATCACTGGCTTGTTTTGTGTTTGTCTTTTTGCTTCCTTTCGAGTCTGTTGCTGCCTTGGAGCCAGTTACACCAACAGATTTGAATGAACAGTAGTGATTTTTTCACATTCTTGTGTTCGCTTCTGCCGTGTGCCAGTTGTGCCAGAAATTCTAAATGAGATGGAAGTATTTGACTAAGAACTCTGTCTTTTCTGTGCCTTGAAGTCATTGCATTGACCTAAGTCTTTCAAAACTTTTTCTAAACACTGCGGTGAAAACAAAGAGGGAGGAATTCCTCGGGATTTGCAAAACTTTGATCAAATTGAGAGAAAGAGAGGCGTGCTAAGCCATTAATGAATGAAATCATGCTTGTTAGTGTGAGTACTGAGAAGGACCCTAGCTTTGATCCAGATTGGTCCTACACTGTCTTCAGCGCGAGCGATTTGTCGCTTTCTTAAAAACTTTCAAAAAAAAATGTTTTGCGCGGTCCTGCGAAGACATGTGTGGAATCGCTCTTGAGATTGTGTAGCCTAGGATCGTTCTCAGCCTCGAGACTCGACCCCTCATTTTCGAACCTTGGACTCAAACTCAGAATGTTCAACGGTTAACTACAACGTGAGACCTGTGAGACCAGATTCAAAGCAGCCCTCGAACAAAAGGCAAGAAAGTCAAATCAAGAAGATCAGATGTCGTCAAGAGAGGCTTGGGAAGCTAGATCAGAAGCCCCCCCTCAAACTAGGGGCAAAAAATATCCGATGTGCACGAAGAGCCAAAGGTGGATCTTTCTGCAAATCAATGACACCCATTCTCTTAGATTCAAATGACTTCAGGATCTCAAAACCATTTGGCATGGACAAAGCTACACTTTTACCCTTCGAGAGCCTCGCTGGGCCGAAAACCCGGAAGGGCGACCCAGGCAAAAGTTAGAGCGAAGAAAAGAATGAAGAAAAAGAAAAAAAGAGAAAAAATGCAAACATACAAAAAAAATGCAAAAAAGAAGAAGAAAAAAGAATGAAAAGAATAGAAAAAAAAGAAAAGAAAAGAAAGAAAAATGCAAAAAGAAAAGAAAGAAGAACAAAGCTCGCAAGGTCGAAAACCTGCAATAGGCGCCTTGGCAAAAGTTAGAGCCTAAAAAGGAGAGGTTAAATACCCGAGTGTACCTTAACCCCGAACTACGTAAGGCTTGATTCCCATCTTTGGGATACGTAGGCAAATTCATTCTGAAGTCCAGCCGTAAAAAAAAAACTTCAATTCGACTGTGTCCATGTAATGGTTTTGAGCATCTTTGCCTTCTCTGAAGCTAAGGATTTGGTTGTGTTCATCGCTCCGAGGACTGATTACAATGCGCCGCGGTGCCATTCACACAAGGGGCAACTTTCTGTTGCCATTCAATGCGCCGCGGTGCCATTCAAACAAGGGGCAACTTTCCGTTGCCATGCAGCTCTCTTCAAGCACGGGGCAGTTTTCCTTTGGATTCGAGGTTGTGCATCTCAGGAGTAGGTTTCGTGCTCGTTGAGCAGTGGCCGTTTGCAAAAATAGTTTTTGAGAATTTTTAATGAGGTTGACTAATTTTCTTTCAAAAATTATTCCATTTTTCCAAAACTGGACCATTTGTTGGACCTAAAAAAAAAGGGAAATTTTCAGTGCTCATAGCCTGACTTGCATGATTTCAAATCAAAAATCGAACAAGTATGCTAATCTAATTCTCACATTGGTCAAGATTGTTTTAGTAGAAAGCAAAAATAAAAAAAAATGGTCAAAATGATGAATTAGGGGCACAGTTGAGTCAGGTTTCCTGTCTTTTCCCCGTTGTCAATGCATTCGCCAAGAAGGGCACTCTACTTGCCGGAAGAGGGCACAGCTGAAGTCAACAACAAAGGGCTGAAAGCTCTCCCACCCTCTAAGCAACGAGGTATCAAGCCAAGTGCGAAGCACGAATTGGAATGGATCAGAATGTTCCATTTCCTCATTTGGATAGATCTGATCCCGTCCAAACTCCCCAGCAAAGCATCATCAACCGATGTCAGCTACAGATTTGCTACGCACCCAGTTGTAGCACAACCCCTCTATGGGAGAAACTCACTGTTGTGAGCAGAAGAAAAAGAATCTAGCTGAATGCTAGGGGCAAGAGCCCACAACTTCTTGTTTATCCACCAACCACCCAGGGGAGGGATAAAAAAAAATGAGAGATTGAAGAATAGAGAGATGTGCGTTGAGAGAAAAAGTGAGAAAAGGGCTTTTTCAGAAAAACAGAGATTGAGTGCCAGAGTGATGTGAGAATCACAAATGAGAAAGGGTGGGAAACGATACCCGAGGAACTGGCTCCTCGCGAACTGAGAGGTCTCCCGTCTTTGTAACACGTCTGTGGTCGTGTCTTTTGTTTTGTTTGTCTCGATTCTTGTTTTGAGTTGTTTCGAGTGTTTCTCGATGTGCTTAGGTTGTTTACCTTTGTTTTCTTTTGTTGAGTCGTGGTGCGCTGTGTTCAGTCGTAGGCTCAATACCCAGTTGAAAACTTATTTCCACTCTCAATTCAAAAATAAAATCATTTTGTGCTCAGAGTGCTGTGCCATTCCCCACATTTGTGCAAAACAAAATTTTGTTCTTTCAAAAACCGCAGGGTCCAACCCGGGTCAAGTGTGAACTGTAAAACAAGGACCTATCTGAAGCTATGTAGGTTCCGGACTGCAAAGCAAAAGAAAAGAGGGAAAATCGAAGCACCTGAGTGTGTTTCACCTTCAGCAAATTCCGTGATTGTACTCCGGATGTACCTCTTCAGGGCCTTGCCAATGCTCCGAAGTATGAGTGTGCCTCTACCTCAAGCGCAAGATCAAGCCTGCTTCAAAGTTATGCACCCTTCCATCCGCGTTGTTATGCACTCTTCCACTGGTATTGTCATGCACACCTTACTTGCATTTATTTGCATCTTGAGTTATCTTCTATTGTTTATCCTTTTACGCTAAGCAGCGTTTGGGATTGTTGTCCTCCAGGACTTTCTCAGGTTGCGCCGGGCACGCGCCTGACGGTTTGTTGGACCTCCTCTCACGATTTCAGCGTGGTTTGAGTGTCCCGTTCCTTACGCGATTTCAGCGTGTTTAGAATTTATCCCAAGTTGCGTTGTAGACGCACTGGGCGGTTTGTTGGACCTCCTCTCACGATTTCAGCGTGGTTTGAGTGTCCCGTTCCTTACGCGATTTCAGCGTGTTTGGAATTTATCCCAAGTTGCGTTGTAGACGCACTGGGCGGTTTGTTGGACCTCCTCTCACGATTTCAGCGTGGTTTGAGTGTCCCGTTCCTTACGCGATTTCAGCGTGTTTGGAATTTATCCCAAGTTGCGTTGTAGACGCACTGGGCGGTTTGTTGGACCTCCTCTCACGATTTCAGCGTGGTTTGAGTGTCCCGTTTCTTACGCGATTTCAGCGTGTTTGGAATTTATCCCAAGTTGCGTTGTAGACGCACTGGGCGGTTTGCTTCGACCTCCTCTCACGATTTCAGCGTGGTTTGAGTGTCCCCTTCCTCACACGATTTCAGCGTGTTTGGAATTTACTTTAGGTTGCGTGGAACGCGCTCCTGATTGATTTTCTTTGTTCTTCATCCACTCACGAGTCCAGCGTGGTTGGAGTGTGTTCACCCTTTGCATCTTTACTAGCATAGCATTTCATTCGCGCTACTTGCGCACCTTACCTGTACTTGTTAGTACATTGCATTGTTTTATATACAAATCGGCTTCGCGCAGTGTATAAGTCCGATTTTCAAGATTTTCCCGCATATCATTTGCATCCTGCCCCTGAACTACGCTGGTTTGATTCCTTCCAAAGGGATACGTAGGCAGCCTGCGGGCACAACCACTTATTCATTTGTATTTTTGTTTGTCCAAGTCTTCGGCCTCGTCAAAAATGGGGCGTCTTTGGGCTTTGACACTCACTCCCGTCATTGTTATGACTTACGAGTTCTGTCAAAGATGGGCAACTGTAGACACCCCATTTTTGACCGCCCACAAGACTTGGGCATTACTGATGGTTTGCTCGGTGTTGAGAGATGTGCAGGGCACAGGTTCGATTTCTTCGGCAAGGAGAGAGGCAAATCTCAACTTCACACCCCGTTTTGGACCACAATTATTTTGGATGGTTTTTAGACTTTAAAAACCTCTCTTTCAAAACATTTTTTGAAATAAAATTCCCACGATGTTCCGACGCTCGCATTTTGGTAAATGTTGCGCTTTTCGGTAAACCGGGCAAGGACAAAGTGGAAGTGAATGAAAGAGAGATGAAATCTTTGAAAAATCTTTCAAAACACCTTGCTTAGGGGTTTGAAGTTGAAAAGAAGAGGAGAAGAGGGGAGAAATCAAGTTAGAAAAGAGGTTCGGCATGAATCCGGGTAGAAGAGGGTCGAGCAGCCCTCGCTGAATCGGGCTTATTCACCGGCACACTTGGAGTTAAGCTATGAGGCCATAACCATTGGAAAGAAGACTTCCAGGGGTTCATTCTGCACTCAAGAATCTCTCAAAACCAAGTCCGGGTGGGGGAGGTATGATTGGTTGAAGTTGGGCATCATCCCGGTTGGATCGAGTCTGCGCGGCTTCACCAAAAAGGGCATAACTTTTTCCACAGAAGGAATTTTAATGCAAGGTTTGCGCCATTGGAAAGCTAACTTCCGGGGCTTCAATTTGCATGACCACCGGCCGTTTTTTGACCTTGGAATCATCTATCGGCAATCTATTTTGGCCGACGACCAATTTTTCTGGCCGGTTTGCACCCTTTGCACCCTCCAAGCCTGGTGCATACCAGCTGTGCCAGCTGGGATGCACAGAACCAGCTCCACGTGCATATATGTGGCTATTTTGCACCCTTTTGAGCCTTTTGGCCCCAAACCTCTTCTAGAAGAGTGACCCTTTGGCCAAGCTTCTTGGGGAAGCTTGGCCAGCTGTTTTAGCTTCTCCTAGAAGCCTTGGACCATTTGCACCCTTTGCCCCTTTTCATTTAGCTTCCTTGGGAAGCTTAGAGCCTTTACTTTGTCTATATAAGAGCTCTTCTTCTCCATTGCTTAGGGTTGGAACTTTTGAACCAAAAACCAGAGCATATATATCTATACATCTGATATATACACCCTCTCTCTCTATATCTCCCTCTCTCTCATCCTTGGTGTGTGTTTGGGACCCTAAAAGTGCACTTTTACCTTAGTTTTGCACTAAGACACACACCATTACACCTTGCTCCGAGATTGAGAGGCTTGGGAGGTTCATTCTTGAGTTTTTGGGTTGGTTTTGATCAGAAGAAGGTGGCTGGAGTGGCTGTTCTTCAAAGTGTTCTTCAAGAGTGAGTTAGTTGCTTTATATTCCCCAATCTTGCACTAGCTTTTAGCCCTATTTTCTTACTGTTTTGGTCTCCGACCAGAACTGAAAAGGTCATTTTTTTGAGCCATATTTCATGTTTGTTTAAGGGCTCAACCCTGTTTGAGGCCTCCATTTGGTACTTGCTTCAATACCATCTTGTATGCCATTATTTTGCATGAAATTTCTAACCCATGTGTGATCTTTTTTCGAGCATAATTTAAACTGTAAGAGGGCCTATTTTGAGCCCCTCTTCAACATTGAAGAAGGGCTCAACCCTGTTTGGGTCCCCTGTCTTGCACTTGCTTCATAATCTCTCTTATTTATCGTAAATTTGCATGATTTGTTTGGCCTATATGTTTTTTATTTTGGAGCATGTCATGAACTGTGAGTAAGCTTATTTTGTGTCCCTCTACAACATTGTAGAAGGGATCAACCTTGTTTGGGGCCTCCATGTTATACCTACCATTATACCCCTCTTTGGCCCCCTTTTTTGCATGCCTTTTTAGGCTTATCTAGCTTCTGTTTTCGGCCATCATCAGAACTGGAAATGGTCATATTTTGACCTTATTGGCATATTTCATGAAGGGTATTTGCTTGTTTAATGAATGTTTGGCCTACTTCATGTTATACCCTCTTATGGCCTATTTCTTGCATGGCATTTTTGGCATGTGTGCATACTGATTTGGGGGATGTCATCCACTATAAATGTTCATATTTTTAGTCCCTCTTCAGTGTTGTAGAAGGGTGTTTTTCCATTTGGGCTTTGCATTTACCATCCATTTCAATACCCCTCTCTTGGCCCCCATTTTTGTATGCCATCTTAGCCCTACTTGTGTTTACTGTCTTGCCATGCTTTGTACTGTAAAAATGCTTGTCTCGGGGCTGCCTTGCTTCTGTCTCTCCATTACATGTTCAAATTATGCATGCTTTGTATAGCTGTAAGCCATTTCATGCGTCTAATCTTGGGTTTCGGGGCCTATAGCATGCATTGGGTGACATCTTTCCATGTTTTGGGGCCATTTGACATCATGTTCCAGCGCTGAAATCTGCATGTTTACATGCCATGTTTTATCATTTGCCATGCCTTGTTAGAGTTGCATGTTGTATCTTAGGATTGATCCATGCATTGGACATGTTTGTGTGCATTTCGGTTGCCTCATTTCACCTAATGGCCTCCTATGTGAGTGTGGCTGAGGCTATCTCATATTGGTGTAAGCCCATCTTGCATTGTGTATGCCATGTTTCAATGCGTTGTGCATGTTATGTTATGTACATTGTGTGTGCCATGTAGTTGCATTGCATGTTTGTGTGTTAGCTTGCATGTGCATTGTTGTGCATTGCCTCACCTCTTGATCAACCATGATTGAGGTTGGGTCCCTTGTATGTTTGTGTGCATTGCATTTGACATTGAAATGCAAACTTGGCCTCTTAGGCCATCATGCGTCGAAATGCGCCATTGATGGCCCGGGGGTCAAGGGCCATGCTCCCTTGAGTCCATTGCATGATAGGGAGTGTGTCCGTGCATACATTTGCTTGGAATTCCATGCCATACACTGTCTGTCCTTGTTGCTGTCAAAACTGTCTTCTGCAGGGAGTTTTTGCCGATCGGCAGTATAGAGTGCCGACCGGCCATTGGTGGACAGCCGATAGCTTTATCTCCAGCCGATGGACATTGTACACGGCCGGTGGACATTCTATTTAGCCGATGATGATCCTCAGTGTGCAGGGAGCATGTCCTGAGACTTTGGCAGTTTTCAGAAAGGCAGGACAGTGAAAACAGAGGCAGCAATGCTATGGCAACGGGTTTCCGGGCAAGTCGGATTCGAGCATGCATCATTCGCGTATCCCGAGGCGGGGCTGTGGCCATCTTCTCTTTGTATTTATTTTGATTAGATTAGAAATTATGTAATAATTAATTTATTTATTATTCGGACTGTAATATTTATTCGGTCTCTCCGAGCGAGGGCGCAATTGTAATAAGTGTGCGTGAGTGGGTGTATGTCTTCCAACCCCACGTCTTTCTTCCCTTTTATTTACCTGCTTATGATGGTAGATTAGGGCACATTTAAATTAGCATAACAGTATGATAGCATGTTTGCATTCATTCATCTGTTTTGCATGCGCCGGGCTCGGCACATCATACAAACTGCATTGTATTTCAATTCCAAATTGAATACGTGTTATTTGTAGCATTCTACATGCCATGCTTAGGATAGCCGAGCCTGTCTAGATTGCATCTTTGCATGTGTTGCATTAGCCATTTTCAAACATGAACTAGGATCATGCATGTGATTACTAACTAGTTCCTGTTTTGGCTTGGAGTACTAGGTGAGCTTTTTATGCTTTAGCATATCGCATGCGTGTGTATGTTGCCATAATAGCATGATTACCATGAGGCTAGCTGCTTATGTGATATAACTGCTTGATTGCCTGTGGATGGAGGTTGAATTACCGAAATTGGGACAATGCATTAAAAACTGTGAGTTCTAAGCCCACCAGTTAGTGGCAAAATCATCTTTTCTAAAGCCCACTTGAGGGTGGCAAAACCTGCA
Source organism: Camellia japonica (assembly GCA_030407325.1). Lineage (NCBI taxonomy): Eukaryota > Viridiplantae > Streptophyta > Magnoliopsida > Ericales > Theaceae > Camellia > Camellia japonica. Next base: position 196,959,474 of record JAPPVO010000016.1, on the reverse strand, counting down.
TTTTAGCCTACTTGCGAGTAGCAAACCGTTTTCAAAACAAACATGTAGTGTTTTGTTCCAACTTAGGCGATTTGGTCTATACTTGTTTGCTGTGCGCATAACATAGTAATTCTAGGCTAATAACCGGAATAAGAGCATGTAATGTTTTCAAAATTGGATATCACGGTTAGTAGAGGCCGGTCTTCGAACCGGGCGAAAGGGGGTGCTCATAGCTGACCTTCCCCGATCGTACCCAAGCTCCCGAGCCAAGACTACTTTGGTTATGACGGACGCGTGGCCTTCGGCACCGAGTCAGGGTTTCCTAAATTCCCCCATTAAAAAATATTTAGGTGGCGACTCTGTAATCTGGCAAAGCAGTCCATGTTTGGCACTACTTTTCAAAAAATATGTTTTTCTTCAAAACGATTTGCCAGAGTTGGACTCTTTGGTTCAAGATTTAGAACCGCAACACAAAAGGGAGTCCGAACTGTAGCGAGGTCCCACGCGGGCGCTGTTACAGTTTCTGGCGACTCTACTGGGGATTTTAGAGAGCTTGACTCGAACTCGTGATATCCTGTTTTGACTACACTTATGTGTTTCTTTGCGTTGCATGTGCATTGGTGCGCCTAGGACACCGTGTTGGCCATCTGCTATTCCTGAGCGGTTTGCCGGAGGCTTGTCTTGTCAAGGCATGACCATAAGGCTGACCGGTTGCGGGCTCTGCCAGTATGGGAACACAAACCCCGGTTTTGCCGGGACACCCTTTTTGACCATTCGACCTAGTGCATATTCGGAATCCATAGTGACCATTCCAAACTAGGACAGGTTGCTTACCCGATGTTAGGTTGTTTGAAACCGCTGCGTGCATAGTGAAACCCTAGCTCCTGACAAAATAGGACAGGGAAACCCTACCCCAACATAGGGGTGTATTGGCTCTCATTTACTTGCTATGTGCTTTTAGAGTGTATCTCTACAGGGAATGCATATACCAGTTTGCAAGTCTAGGTATCCGGCCTGCAGGCACCAGTATCAGTACTTTGAGAATCAGTTATATCTGCGGGTATCACATTCAGATTTGGGGGCAGTGATTTCAGGGAACAGTGATCAGTGATAGAATACAGTCGTTTAGCTTTGCTCGTATCCGTTCCAGTGAAGTTGAGCTGAGATGCTGTCTGTTTTCTCTTTTGCTAGGTAGTCTTGGAATCATAGCTTCAGAAGGCTCCACTATCCCCTGGGTACGTTGGATTTGTGCTAATAGACTTTGTCAGGTCAGAGACTCAGTTCAAGGGTAATCAGGGCCAGAGAAGGCTAATCGGGCACAGACCATCAGTATAACAGCTACCAGATCAGTGATCTTTGAGCAGTCGGGTTGAGATCTCCGAGCCTACTGCAGATACAGATATACCAATTGCTCAGTTAGATCAGGGCAATATGTCAAGTCTGGAAGAGATGGTGCGCCAACTCCAGGATAGTATGAAAGCCATGCAGCAAGACGCTATCCGTCAAGCAGAATCCGCCAAGCAACAGGCTGTGGTTATAGCCCAACAGGCAGAGACAATTGCCAGGCTAGGGCAGCAAACCGGAGTATCTACTTCACACCAGGCTCCTCCCCCACCAAGAGTTCCCATACTCGGGGAGGCAACCCATGTCCAGGATGATACGGACATTCTAGTCGGGCCGGCTCCGCCCCCGGTTCTACCCCAACTATCCAAGACACCCATCAACCTACCAGACCCTCTCTTTGAGTTCAAGACGGACCCCACAGCATTGAAAGTGAGCAAGCTTGAGAAATTGTTCAAAAAGTCTCAGGGGGCCCACTCTATTCCTGATATAGAGGATGGTTATACCGACTCAATGGTGACATTACCGGATCGGTTCAAGATGCCATATATCGATCGATTCGATGGCTCTGGAGACCCAATGGTGCACCTCCACCTGTTTTCTGATATCCTGAGACCAATGGGTTTGACCACAGCCCAGAAATTGTCACTATTCGGCCGGACCCTGTCTGGGTTAGCCGCAATCTGGTATGCGAAATTGGAGAACTCTGTGAAACAGAATTGGGAAGAGATGGCTGAGGCTTTCAGTGATCAGTACTCCTACAACACACAGATTGAGGTCACAACCCGTGATCTTGAAGTCACCCGCCAAGAGCCAAAAGAGGGTTTTTCAGAATTTGTGGCGAGATGGAGAGCAAAGGACTCGATGATGGCTACAAGGCCTTCCGACAAAGACCAGATAAGGATGGTTGTGCGCAACCTCCAACCCAGATTGATGCAAAAAATGATTGTTCTCCCCTTCCCTACTTTTTCAGATTTACATGAGATGGGGGTTCAAATCGAGGATGCCATCCGACAAGCGATCTTTGCAGAAGATAATGAGCCTTTGAAAAGGAATGTTGCTCACAGTCCCAATGCTACTACTGATGGTAGCACAGCTGCGAAATGCTCAGAAGTAGGCACTATCACCACTTCCCTCAATGGCCAAAAACCAACCACTTCAACTCGGCCCCAAGCCCGAAAATTCCATCCTCTTTACATGAGTCTCTCTCAAGCTTTGAAAAAGCTGCGAGAAGAAGGGCACCTAGAACTCCTAGAACCCCAACCCCTTCCAAACCCTCTTCCACCAAGATATGACCCAGCTAACTACTGTGCCTATCATCAGCAGCACGGTCATGATACGAACCGTTGCATCCGCCTCCATCATAAGATTCAAGATCTTATTGACGAAAAGACCCTAGCTCCACCAAAAGGACCTCAGGTTAGTACTGACTCGTCACCTCTACATCTCAACCTCATCCATATATTGGCCATCCCTTACGACCCCAGCATATACATCACCCCGGCCCATCTACCCCAGCCTGAGGTGTTTATCCCGAAAAGCATGGACTTATGCATGATGGGTGCGTCTGAACCCCAATCATCTCAAACCCATGAACCCACTACTTCTGAGCTGATGAGGATGATCGAAGATCTTCAGAATGCAGTGTATGAATACAGTGTGTGAATACTGTGAGTAGTGTATCGGTGCAGAATGCAGTGTATGAGTACAGTGTATGAATGTCATGAATAGTGCTGTGAACAGTCTGTGGGCTACAGTTTGTCAGACGCCGTGAGGGCCGTGTATCAAGTGTCGAGTTGTGCATCAGATTATGTGAAACAGTTTATGTATGGTTTGAGACCGTGGTCAGAAGAACATACCAGAATACTGTAAATGGCCAGGAGGTCGAGGCTCTGCTGAAGCATCCCTATCATCGAAACGGTCAACTCTAGGGACTGGCGAGTGTACTCGGAGGAAGCCTGCAAAAGTGTTAGAAGTCTCAGTATTCTGCAGAATATCAAATGAATTGAAATGAAATGACTGTGCAGAATGCAAAATGCAGTAGTACATACCGGAGGTAAGCCGTAGAACCCGACTAACTCATGATTAGCCGGAGGAGGAGCAATGGGGATCTGGTAAGTCGCCCACCCCGCCCTCTGCATGTCATCATCGTGGGCAGTGCTGGCCAACTAGCCCCCCGTCCCCTCCGAGCTCCACTCCTGCCACGGACTCGAGCCGTCCTCAATGTCCCTGCCCCTGCTCCCGCTCTAGCTACCGGCGCCGCAGGCCTCTCTCTCTCAGCTCGACGGCCACTGCTCAAAGGCCGCATGATATACGTCTGAACATACTCTGAGTAGTCACCTATGCCTCTGAAGCGTATCGCATCCCAGTCGATCGTGTAGTCAGCCATCTGCTCAGTGGTGAACCTCTCGGTATCCCTCATATGCTTAGGAGGGTGAACCGGGACTATCTACTCTGGTAAACTCAGGGTCTGGCGTAGGAAACGCTCACCCAGGTACCAAGCCCGACAGACCGGGCCCTCCAGCAAGATCTTGAAGCGTGCAGTTTCCTCCGCACCAACAAATCGCTCCCGAATCACCGCTGGCAATGAAGCCCAAGGCTGCCAAGTGATCTGTAAATGACATGCAGTTTGTTATCTACTGTTATTGAAAATACAGTATAAAGTGAAGTTTAAATAAACTCTAAAGTTGAACATACCTCCGCGGGGGTGATGGTGTCAAAGTAGCAACGGAAGAAGATGAACGTCTCCCGGGGTCTCCGCACACATCTCACATCGAAGCGGTGGGAGAATGGAACGTCGAGAGGAGTCTCCATGTCTGGCACTGGGGCGAGTCTCGAAAAGTAGGCATAGACCCACAACTGTAGAGTAAATATCAGTACGCTTATCAGACAAAGCAGAATACAGAATAAAGCAGAAATTACAGAACCGTGTATTGTGCAGTGTATTGTGCAGAGTGTACAGTGTGTGCAGTGTACAGTCAGTGTAAAACAGAGTATATGTGTGCCGTGTGTGTAGTATACAGTCAGCGTGAAGCAGACCGCAGTGTGTGCAGTGTACTGAGTACAGAAAATGTAAAGCAGAAATGTAAAGCAGAAAAGAAGATGTACCTCCCAAGCCCACCAGTAGCCTCCGAGCAACTGTCCGCTGCAACGGGAGACTGAGCTCATGTATCCGTATAGAGTGGCTAGGGCAGCGCCACCCCAGTCGTAGCGTAGAATCCGCGTGACGTCCACTAGCGCACTCAACAAACAGAGAGGCACGGTGTTCGCCCGATCGACGAAAATGGTAGTCCCCAGCAGAAACATCAGGAAACCGCGGCATACTGCTCCACCTCTTCCTGGGTCATTGGCGCCTCCTCAGCTAAAGCCGGCCGAGTCCGGAAGTGGCTCTCGAAGCATGAGTATCTGACAAATCCTGGACGCGCAAGTGGCGGCATCTCGCCTAGCAAGTAAATCTGAGCGTTCTCCCACTCATCCATATCGGTGTCGAAGGGGATCGGATCACCCCCTACCCCGATGCTGGTGAGCATCGAGAAGTCATAGGGAGTCATCGTCATGTCTCCCGCGGCGGAAAGGTGGAAGGAGTCAGTGGTATCCCACCAGAGCGGCGAGAAGAGGCCTGCTCGCAGTAAGCCGGGAGAGTCCTTTGCAGAAGGTGCCGAAGCCGGCCTAGTCTACAATGTGGCAGACCGCATCAGGCAACTCCATGTACCAATCTCTGGCGGCGACATTCTCATACCCTCGGAAGGCATGGGAATCTCCCTGTAGTTAAAAAACAAACAGTTGCGAAGCAATATAAAATGTACAGTTTTAAAAAGCATCTAGCATTGGTGACAATACAACGTGTGTGCACGTTTTTCAAGTTCAAACAGACATCGGGTGCCGGTGTGCTTGCAGTAAACTACAACATGTGACGTGTCAGTATGTTCGAGTGGTTCAGTACAGATATAGCGTGTGTGCACGTTTTTTAAGTTCAAACAGACATCGGGTGCCGGTGTGCTTGTAGTGAACTACAACATGTGACGTGTCAGTATGTTCGAGTGGTTCAGTACAGATATAGTGTGTGTGCATGTTTTTCAAGTTCAACTAGACATCGGGTGCCAGTGTGCTTACAGTGAAATACAGTGTATGATGTGTCAGGTGTTTGAGTGGTTCAGGGCAAATACAGTATGTGTGCGCGTGTTCCAATTTAAACAGATATCAAGTGTGAGTGTGTTCACAGTCAACTACAGCATATAGTGTATCAGTGTATCCGGGCTAAGTAGTTAAAGAACAGAATCAACTATGGTAGTTAAGTATTCTACATTGCAGAAAATGAAACGGGGAAGAATATACCTCGGAAGCACCGTATGATAGATGTGACTCCGGCTCGCGCAGGAGAAGCTCTGGAGCCACCGTTCTATCGAAACTCCTGAACTGGGGAAGTCCGTCAGGGGGAAGTATGTGAATCGCCGGCCGGTAGGTCGCCGGGTCGAATGGGCGAACGGTCAGAGGCAAGAGCTCGGCCTCGGGATCCATCTCTGATCTGGGGGAGTCCCGCCCTGCGAAAGATCGTCCGCCATGTCAAGAGTGGTGTGAAAATGGCCGGAAAAGGGAAACCGGGCGAGAATATGAAAAGTCAACGGAAAGTCAACCCGAGAGGGCGGAAAATGGCCGGAAAAGCCGAAATATGGAAAAAAAAAGCACGGAAACCAAGAGAAACTCGAGGGAAACAAACCCTAAAAGGTGGAAATCTAGAAAGAAACACCGAAACGAAGTTTCGTTCGGTTCAAAGTGTCCGAAACGGCGAGGTATTCGCGAATCGAACGACGAAACGGGCACGAAAACCAAAGAAAACAGAGGATCGAAGGAAGGAAAATACTCTAGAGAGAGAGAGGAAGAAATTTCGAGCAAGAGGCAAGTGCCAAAATAGGGTTTGAGGCCCTATTTTATAAGACTCAAGGCCAAAAGACCAAACTGCCCCGATTCAGGCAGATTTGGCCGGTCGGCCAAATATTTGGCCGGTGGAATGTTTTTGTGGCCGGTGGGCAGTCAGTGACCTCCTCTGATGGCCGGTGAGCCTCCTACATCCTTGTTTGGGTCAGATATGTGGTTTGGGGCCTCCATTTCTCAACACAGTGCAAGACAGTGCATTTCCGAAGCTCAACCGGATTCCGTTTTGACCTCGGACCGTGTTTTCTGTGTGAAGCACTCGAGTACGTGCGTGGCGTATCCTTTTTGTATCCTTTTGTCTCCTAAGAGATTCAAAAGTTGCCCCACATGCATAAGTTACAATGTTTTGTCGTGAAACGCGCGTTGAGTTATATGTCATTCTACTCACATTGTCACGCGCATGCCATACTTGCATTAGTATGCACATTCTTATGTCGCATTGTCATACGCACTCCATTTGCATTGTCATGCGTTTCAAAGGCCGCGCGATGTCGCGCATTCCAAGATCATTTGCATTGTCATGCATTTCAAAAGCCGCGCGGTGTCGTGCATTCCAAGATCATTTGCATTGTCATGCATTTCAAAAGTCTCGCGGTGTCGCGCATTCCAAGATCATTTGCATTTGTCATGCATCTTAAAAGCCGCGCGTTGTCGCACGTTTCAAAATCATGCATCATCATGCATTTGCATTTCAAAAAAAAAGGGGGGAAGAAAACAACAAAAACAACTTGCATCATTTGCATTTCAAAAACAAAAACACAAAAAAAAAATGCATTATCATGCATTTTCCCTTCATCATGCATTGTCGTGCATTCAAAAAACAAACATGCATATGTCATGCATCATTGTAAATAGTGCATATGTCTTGCATACCATTGTAAATAGTGCATATGTCATGCATCATCGTAAATATTGCATATGTCATGCATATCACTGTAAATATTGCATATGTCATGCATTTTTCTGTATATATTCCATTCTAGTGCATATTGTATATATTGCATTATAGCTTGCATGCATCTACTGCATCACATCCATCTATGGCTTGCGCCTTTCCATGTTGAGCTTGGTCTGGTATGTGCCCATACTTTTCATGTTAAAGCATAGTTCTGCATGTGTATGCGCCTATTCCACGCTGGTATGTTGGTTTGAGGGTTGCGGCACCTTTTCTGTGTTAGACGCGGTTCGTTTGTGTACATGCCTTTCCTAGGCAAGATTTGGTTTGGCCCGCGTGCCTTATCCATTGTATCCTGTCCATTCCAGTGCATATTGTATATATTGCATTATAGCTTGCATGCATTCATTGCATCACCTCCATTTATGGCTTGCGCCTTTCCATGTTGAGCTTGGTCTGGTATGTGCTCATATCTTTCACGTCAAAGCACAGTTATGATATTATGTGTACGCACCTATTCCACGCTGGTATGTTGGTTTGAGGGTGACGGCACCGTATCTGTGTTAGACGCGGTTTGTATGTGTCCACGCCTTTCCTAGGTAAGATTTGGTTTGGCTGCATGCCATATCCATTGTATATATTACATTGTAGTATAATTTTTGCATCCAGCATTACGATCATGTTCTTTCGTTAGCGGGTCATTCCCCACTTATGTCATTCCACCCAATTACTTGTTCTTCGTGTCCGTCTACATCACTCATAGTTCTGCATGTGTACGCGCCTATTCCACGCTGGTATGTTGGTTTGAGGGTTGCAGCACCTTTTCTATGGTAGACGGACTTTGCATCTCCATCATCCTTTTGACATTTGTGTGGTTTTGAACCGCTCATGATTTGATCATGATTCAATTGCATTGCATTTTCATTTGCATTATTATACATAGTTTTGTATATATCGCATATCATTTTGCATTCATTTTGCATTGTTATGCATGTTGTTAACGATATCGTACCTGTTAAGTTGCTTTCTTTTGCAGGCACGATATTGTATGTACGGTTCATTTGAAGCTGGTGCAACCAGACGAACCGCACAGGTATTGTATTCTCCGAGTGAGACATATCGAGAATTGCATAATTCTCTTACATCCTTTCTGCATTGTAGTGTAGTTGGATTTGTGTTTGCTAGCTTAAAACTGTTGCATTGTTATGCTTCGTTACAGCTTTCTTTGCATGATCATAAGTTATGTTCGGCTTCTTGCATTGTCAGTTGCATTTTGCCCCTGCCTTCGGGCGCATATCTTGTTTGTCTTGCATGCTTTGTCTAAGTCTTCGGCCTTGTCAAAAATAGGTCGTCTCTGGGCTTTGACATTCACTCCCGTCATTGTTATGACTTTCGAGTTCTGTCAAAGAAGGGCAACTGTAGACACCCCATTTTTGACCGTCCTCAAGACTTGGACGTCACCGTTTGAACACTTGGTGATCATCCATGTTTGTGTTTGTCTTGAGTTCCCGGAGGTCTTGGCGACGCGCCTTGTCTCAGGATCTCTCGGCTCGACTGTTTTGTGTCTGGTTTTGCACCAAATACTTGTGTTTTGCTTTTGAGGGGCAGGGAATGGCTTGTTGGCCATCCCCACACCTCACCGGCCATGGCTTGAGTTGTTGCCACCGGCCAAATGTTTGGCCGACCGGCACTCTTTGTAGTCGACTAGCCATCTATTTTCGTCAAATTGCATTTTTGGCCAGCCGACTACTGTGCATCTGCTTTTGCAGATATTTTTATGCCAGCTGTGCTAGCTGGCATACACCTTTGCTCCCCTCCATACACGTGTATGGAGGGATTTCCCTCTTGACTAGCTTACTTGAGAAGCTTTGCAAGAGGGATTGTCTATAAGAGGGGGCCTCTTCTCCCTCCCTTAGGGTTACAAAAAAATACAAAGGGAGCTCTGAGTTAGGTTTAGTTCATAGTTGTAGCTATTCTATCTCTATATCTCTCTTTTTGCCTTGTGTGTGTGTTTAGTCTTACTATTGCACACAAACACATAGAGTTACACCTTCTCTTCGTTTCTGAGGGGCCAGAGAGCTGTTCTTGGTGTTCTTGAGTGGATTCAAGCTTGAAGAACCAGCTGGAGCATCATTCTTGAATAGGGTTATCAAGGGTAAGAACTTCACCCTTTATTCCCCATTTTTGCATAGCTTTTTAACCAATCTTGCAACTGTTTTTAGACTTTGTATATAACTAATAAAAGTCTTGATTTTGAGTGCTTAACATAGTTGTTTAAGGTTTCTTTGTTGTTTGGGGGTGTTTGACCCCTCTTAGGCCTTGTTTGGCCCTATTTTTGTGCTATTTTGGTGAGCTCCGGGACCACTTTGTTTGGGCCTCCTCACCACTGAAATCTTGAGGGATTTCAGGGGTGAGGATGGTGCCTCAAGGTCCTAAGAAGGAGAGGGCCACCCCCTCTCCTTGTTGTCCTTGAAAAGGGCCATTTAAGCCTCATTAGTGAGCACCTTGTTTAAGTGTATGTTGGCCATGCCTTAACTTTTTTTTTATGCTTATCTTGCCATGATATAGCATTGTTGTGAGTTGGTTTAGACACACCTTGCTTGCCTTGCATACTTGTCTTGTAATGCCATGTTTTAGCCTTAACATGCTTTGTGCTTTGAGCCTTGTTCTAGCATGTTTTTGGCCAAGCTTTGTGAAGCTTTTATGCTTGTTTTGATGTGCTAGAGGTCTATTTTGGGCCATTTGGGTCGTCCATGCTTTGCTTTGTATAGCTACCACGTAATCTCTCTTGTATGCCTTAAGCATTGACCCATCTAGCATGCCATCCTTGCATCATTTCAGTGGTTTGGAACCACTTGTCATGTCATTTCAGTCCTCATGATATGCTCGTATGCTTGCATTTGATGCCCCTTTCATGCTTTAAAAGGTTGGTGTTTTTGCTCCATGTTTGTGCCATTGTGTATGCCTCTAGGATTAGATCATTTAGATGCCATCTAAGTGGTTTTTGGGGCTTACTTTTGCATGATTTAGGACTGTTTTGGTTCATTTTGGTCATTTGCTTCATATGTCATATGGCCATGGTTTAAGTCCTTGGGCTTGGTGGCATGCCTAGCTTGCATTGTAGATTGGTTTGGCACCTTCTCTAACATGATTTTCAGAGCTTATAATGCATGCCATTTGTCCATGTTTGCATCCTCTTAAGTGTGCTTGAGAGTTGTTTCTATATGCCTAAGTGTTGGTCCTTGTGTCATGCATGTTTGCATGTCATTTTGCCTTCATTCTTGAGCATGTTGGCCACTGTTTTGGGCTTAGTATAGAGCTGCCCAAATTAGTTTAAGTCCATAGTTCGCATGTTGTTGCATGCTCACCTTATGTGTTGTTGCATACTTGTGTGTTGTCACATGTTTAGGTTGTCTAACATGTTTGCTCCATGTGTTGTGGCATGATTGAATGAAGTCACATGCTTGCTTGCATGCTTGAACATCCCCATTGTATTTGGCATACTTATTGGTTAGCATGATTGTCACATGCCTTGTATGCTTGTTTGCATTGTTCATGTTGCATACTAGCTCATATGTCTAGGTTGCATTGCATTGACATGCATGCTTAGCCTCTTGAATTGAGTATGATAGAGGTTGAGCTCCTTGCTTGTTTATGTGCACTTCATTTAAAATCAAAGTGCATAACTTGGTTTCTTGGGCCATCACGCATCGAAATGCGCGATTGGTGGTCCGAGAACCGAGAACCATGTCCCTTTGAGTCATAAACATGATAAGGGATGTGTTGGTGCACACATTTGCTTGGAATGCATTGCTATGCCTTGTTTTGCCCTCTGCTGCTGTCAAAACAGGATTCTGCAGGAAGGTTTGGCCGGCCGGCCATCTTTAGTGCCGACCGACTAGCAATTGGTGGCCGATAGCTTAACCAGTGGCCGATGATCATTTCCTTTGGCCGGTGACCACTTCCCTTGGCCGGTGGTATCCCATAGGGTTCATAGAGTGCACCTTGGGAATTTTGCAATGATCAGGGAGGGAAAACAGTGTGGACAGAGGCAACTTGTGCATGGCAGTGGACTTCCGAGCGGAGCCGAGCACGCATTGCATTGGGCCCTCTTCCCGAGGCTGTTTACTGTTTTATTAGATTAGTTAATTTGCTTAACTAGTTTAATTGGTCTGTAATATTTAATTAACTTGTAGGTTAGTTAAATCTGTATTATTCTTTCAGTCCCTCCGAGCGAGGGCAAATTTGTAATAAGTGTGGGTGCGTGTGTGCATGTCTTCCAACCCCTACTTCTTTCTCCCTTTTACTTACCTGCTTTTGATGGTTAGTATTAGGACATGTCTAATTTAGCATCCTTATGCTATGCATGCGTGCATCATTCATCAGTATTGCATGCATCGGGCTCGGCGCATCATGCTAACAGCATGGCATTCCAAATCTAACTTGAATACGTGCTACTTGTTGCATCCCACATGCCATCCTAGGAGTAGCCGAGCCTATTCTAGTAACATTCTGTATGCGTTGCATTAGCCACTTAACATGGACTTGGATCATGCATGATTGCTAACATGTTCTTTGTTTTGGCTCGGAGTACGATGTAAGTATTCATGCTTTAGCATCTTGCATGAGTGTGAATGTTAACATGACAGCATGCTTACCATGAGGCTATGTGCTTAAATGATATTACTGCTTGAATGCTTGTGGGTGAAGGTTGGATTGTTTGAGTTGGAACAACTCATTGAAATACATGTTTTAGCCTACTCGCGAGTAGCAAATTCAAAACCATTTTCCAAACGAACGGATATGCAATGCTTTGTTCCAAATTAGGCGATCTAGTCTATACTTTTGTGTTGTGCGCATCACATAGTAATTCTAGCTAATTAACCGGAATAAGAACGTATATGTTTTCAAAACAAGATATCATGGTTAGTAGAGGCCGATCTTCGGATCGGGCGAGAGGGGGTGCTCATAGCTGACCTTCCCCAATCGTACCGAAGTTCTCGAGCCGAGGCAACTTTGGTGATAACAGACATGGCCTTAGGCAAACGAGTCAGGGTTTCCTAAATTCCCCATTAAAAAATATTTTGGTGGCGACTCTGTATCTGGCAAAGTAGTCCATGTTTGGCACTTCTTTTCTAAAATCTGTTTTCTCAAAACGATTTGCCGGATTTGGACTCTTTGGTTCAGATTAAGAACCGTGACTAATCGAGTCCAAACTGTAGCATGAGGCCCACGGGGGCGCGTCTACACCATGCCGATGCCTTGGCTAACCTGGCTAGTGCAATAAAATCAGGAAAGGCATAAGACCAGACTGATTGCAAAGATGTGCATAAGACCAGACTGAAGTCGGCAAGGTTTAGCCTAACAACAGAAGGACATCTCTACAGAATGTCTTTTACTGGCCCCTTTTTGAAGTGTGTGCACCCCTCCTAGATTGAAGGCTTTTTGTTTGAAATACATGAAGGGGTATGTGGCAGTCATGCTGGGGGTATACCACTTGCTCATAGGGCCATTACTCAGGGGTACTGGTGGCCCTACATGCAGAAGGATGCTGAAGCGTACGTCAGAAGGTGCGAGAAGTGTTAGAGGTTTACACCTTTGATACATCAACAGCAACAGATTTGTACCCTGTGTCTAGCCCTTGGCCATTTGCCCAGTGGGGGATGGATCTTGTTGGACAACTGCCCCAAGAAACTGGATAGAGAAAGTTCCTGCTGGTAACAACTGATTACTTCACAAAGTGGGTAGAAGCTGAACCCCTTGCGAAGATTTGAGATATTGATGTGAAGAGCTTCATATGGAAGAACATCATCACCAAGTTTGGGATTCCAAGAGCAATAATAGCAGACAATGGCACACAATTTGACAATAAGTTAATCAAAAGCTTTTGTGCAAAGTACAAAATCAAGAACTACTACTCTACTCCAAGTTTCCCTCAAAGTAATGGTCAGGCAGA